>OY728120.1:558004232-558604232 GCA_963277665.1 Viscum album | reverse complement strand
TACCTGGAACTTTGTACAACATATAGTGGTCATAGCTTGGGATTCAGAAGCTATAATCTCTAAGTATTTTACTTTTTCAGTTTTGTCAGGTTGGGACATATTTCTTTTTGGGCGTGTATTTTTCCTCATTAATTTTTCTTTTTTACTATCATACTCTCATACCCATAGAAGTTATGCATGCTTGGATTAAATTATATATGTGTTGCATATTTTAATTTTTCCCTATGAAATTCTTCATCAAGATGGATTTGTGTGTGCATACATGTAACTAGGAATATTCCTCCTCATGTAAGACATTCCTTCGACACTGGTCTCCACCTCTGGCATATAAAGGTCGGCTTGGGGTAGTTGTGGCTCTAGCCCCAGCTTGGGTTAGGTCATAAAGGATTGGTATCAGAAGAAGTCCATTTATTGGGATGTTGTTTGGAATAGTCCCCTTACGAGTATTTGGTTGGGTTTGGGGAAACAATGTAAATGTTTCTTAAGTGTGGCTCTCAGGTCTGAGAATCAAGTGATGGTGTGGGTGACCGATATATCCATTCACTGAGACCGTGAATACAAAAATGTCGAATTAGAATACCAAGACATTGGTTGCAGAGATCAATGCTACATGAATCATATAGGATTGTGTCTTTGACTTTGTTTATGGAGTTATCTCCCTATTATAGTTATATATATATGCTCATCTGACCGTGGTACGTGTTGATAAATATCAGGATACCACTACGATGACTTCTAGTAAGGATACTAGTACTGGATATTTATAAAGATTTGATGAGCTATGCGGCCTTAGTTAGGGGTCCATCCCGTGAGATTCTTCCTCCAGGTGGGCATGTAGTATCACCTCCAGCTGTTAAGTATATGATCATCCCAATAAAGTAGGACGAGGATGTGAAAAATGATAAATGATCTCCACAACTTCCAGTGCCCTAGGATGATGAGGTTTCATGGTGAGCTAGATCCCCAAGAAATAAAGGATTGACAAGAGTTGACTGTAAGTATATTCCAGATTATTCAGACCACGAAATATCAAGTGGTTGCACAGGAAACTATACTTTTACATGGAGGAGCTGAACACTGGTGGAGCATTGTTACGTATATGAAAATTGAGTCGGCACTCTCATGGACCTACTTCTAGATTATCTTTTGTGAGGAGTTCTACCCCTTCTGAATGCATTAAGTTTGGATTCAGGAGATACTGGAGCTACAATAGGGAGGAATGATAGTGGCTGAGTATGTAGTGAGGTTCACAGACCTTATCGGGTACACTCTTGACATGATCCATATTGAATAATTCTGAGAACAGAAGTTTGAGGAGGGACTCCACAGAAATATTTGTGCCAGTGTAGTGTACTTGTGCACCCCACCTATTTTGGGGTTCTAGAGTGAGAAATAGTGACAGAGAGATTTCTTTCAGAGGGACAACAAAAAGCAACATATGGTAGTGGAAATTATAGAGCTGAGTTGTCTGCAGTATCTAGTAGACACTAGGTGCTAGGATCTTGATGCAAGAGACCTCCCCGTGATCAGGATCAAGTGAAAGGCCAGACAGTACAAGGATAACATAGATCCTTAGGGCATCCCAAGGAGGTTTGGTGTTATACTTGGGATGGTCAAGGTCACATAGCGTGTGCCTACCTGACCAGACATGCTAAAGAGCGCAAGCAGGTAGATGATGAACCGCTATAGTAGAGGTAGCGCTTTGATTTGGGTGGTCCCTATGGAGGAATAACTGGAAGAAGAGGAAAAGGATCTATGGTTGGTAGATGACACTATGAGATCCTTCCACCACAACCACTAGTCGGTTCACATTAGGATCAAGGAGCTGGTGGCTGGGGTTGCAGACAACTGCATGCCCTGGAGGATTATGACCCCACAATTCACGAGATGATCAGAGGTATGAAATGTGTTTATTCTAATCTTACTTCAGTGTTAATAGAATTATGTTGTAGTAATCACTTAATTTCAATAATCCTAGTGTGAGATATAGATCTCCCAATCGAGGTTCTATCCCTGCAGCTTCGTCTTAAGGTTACTACAGGGAATGCTTCTTATATATATTTTATCTGCATGTAGTGAGAGATATAACTTCATGGAGAGAGGTTCATGTTGGAACTTTTGGTCATCACAATGGAACCCTATGATGTAATCTTGGATATGGATTGGTTGTCTGTGGTCCAAGCCCAGATTTAGTATCACCACAAATGATTCATATTCCTACACACTGATGGGACAAGATTCTCCTTTTCTGGTGAGAGGTTACTCATGGCGAGACAGGTGGGTTCTTCGAGCAGGAGGTTGTGACCTATAACCAATTAGTTAATGAGTATATCCCTTGGTGAATATATATCTTTAAGAATCTAGATTCATTCATTTGTGGAGGATTATATAGATGTCTTTCCCAAGGATGTTCTATGATGAAATCTGAAGAGAGAGGTGGAGTTTGGTATTGACATGCATCTCAGGACTGCTCTGATATCTTCTTTGGCATATCAGATGGACCCTACCATGCTCTGGGAGATACTGTTGTTGTTGGAGGACCTTAGAGAAAAGGGTTTCATCCGGCCTAGTGTGTCCCCTAGGAAGATCTTGTGTTTTTATGACAAAGAGGTACAATTTGTTAGGACTTTTTGTGGATTATCATCACCTAAACTAGGCCATGATAAAGAACAAGTACCCCTTTTTTGGAAACTGATACCATAATTTACTAGTTTCATGGTGTGTGGTGGTTCTTAAAGACTGATATCAGGCCTGGATACCACTAGTTGAGGGTTTTCACGACTGATAATCCAAATCTAGAATTCTGAAGTCACTACAAACACAATGAATTCCTAGTGAGGCCCATTAGGGCAACGAATTACCCACTATATTTAATTCTTCGGTTAAATAGGTTTTATTGATGTAAATAGACCTATTTTTTGTGGTCTTCATCAAGGACATACTCATCTACTCTGCATCAGAGGAGGAACATGCAAGAACTTGAGGATAGTTATAGATTTTCTTCAAGAAAACTAGCTTTATAGAAATCTCTCGAAGTGCCAGTTATGGATTCACAAGGTTTGCTTTTTGGGGAGTGTCATTTATGAGAATTGTTTATCCATCAACCCAACGAAGATCGATGTAGTTCTTTCTTGGTATCCACCCATGTGTGTTTCATAGGTTTAGAGTTGTCTTGGAATTACAGGGTACTATAGAAAGTTTCTGGAAGAATTCTTGAGAATTACAGCCCCTTTGACCACCTAATATTGAAAGGGATCCCACTTACCTAGTCTTAGTAGTGATAAAGGGCCTTTGAGTAGTTGAGTCTAAGGCTGATTAGTGATCCAGTATTGAGACTACTAAAGGAAGGCTTGGAGTTTCTAGTGTAATTTGATGCCCCAGGATCTGAGATTGGTTGGGTGTTGATGCAGTGACATACATTTTTTGCATATGTATTGATGATGTTGATGCCCCATGAGACTAACAACATTAATCAAGACCTATATTTTCAAATGGTAGTCTTATTATAAACAATTTAGAGGCACTATATTTTGGGAGAGCATTTTGTGGTTTACTCAGACCACCAGAGTCTTAGGTACGACTTCACGCAGATAGATCTAAACCTGAGATGGTGGTGCTGATTGGAGTTATTACAGTACTATGACTTTGTTATAGTTATACTTTGGGGAAAGAAAATGTAGTAGAAGATTCCCCTAGTAGGAATTACTAGGAATTCTTGGTAAATGGGGTTTCAGAGAAGTTGACCTCCATGTAGCTAACTCTGGTGGAGCAGGAGAGTATAACTTTTATTCAGTCAATGGTGTTGACTCTTTCACTTATCAAGCATGTGAGAGAGTCCCAGATGGGAGAAATCAACTGTGAGGTCTTATGTGACCAGATATCTTATGGGTACTCACTAGATGGATATTCTAATAGAGGGAATCACATGATCATTTTTCCAAGGATAGACACTGGTCCCTGTCACGATACGAGACGAGGTGAATCAAGAGTTCCACACTTATCCCCTATATGTACATCTTAATATGAGGAAGATGTATAGATACTATCAATGCTAGTTTTAGAGGTCCAAAATGTGATGGATAATAGTATATTTCCTCTCTTGTTAACTCACCTATCAACATGTGAAATCTGAGCACCAAGCTTTGGTAGGTTTGTTGCAACCCATTGAGATCCCAGAGTTGAAATGAGATGACATAAACATGGACTTTGTGATAGGGATTCCACACATAGAGAAGGGTCATGATGTCATATGGGTTATTTTTGACTAACTCGTGATGTTGACACACTTAATTACTATCAGTAAGCGGATTTTGGTGGAGAGTTTCAGATAGTTTTACATACGAGAGATCATTCGCCTTCATGGGGGTGACCTCAATGATTGTATCCAATAATGATGTGAAGTTTACATCATGATTATAAAGGGTCATACTCAAGGAAATCAGGACCCAAATAAGGATGAGTAAAACCTTTCACCCTTGACCGATGGGAAGACCATGCACACTATATAGGTGTTAGAGTATATGTTGAGGGCATGAATGTAAGACTTTTTCCAGAGCTGGGAGGATCAATTTTAATTGGTAGAGTTTATGTAGGATAACAACTACCAATCTACTATTAGTATAACCCCTTTTGAGTCATTTTATGATAAACATTTTAGGTCACCCTTGTGTTGGACAAATATTTTCAAGACATATTTTGTCAGCTTAGAGATGGTTCTCATGATTAAGGAGAAAGTTCAGGTCATTCCTGATCAGATGAGGATATCCCAAACAAGATATAAATGTTACAAATATCTTCTTTGTAGTCTATTAATGTTCGATTAGGAAGATTACATCTTCCCAGGAGTCTCCCCAAAATGAGGACTATGGAGGTTCGGTTAGGGAGGCAAGCTATCCCTGAGTTTCATCAGGTCATTTGAGATCATACAGTGGGTTAGTGAGGTTTCTTACCGCCTCTCTATACCCCCACAACTAGAGTGGGTGCATGAAGTCTTCCACATTTCACAACTGAAGAGATACATGCACAAACCTATGTACATTATTGACTAGGGTGAGCTAGAAATCGAGGATATAGCTACCTTTTAAGATCATCGGGTGGCGATCGAGGATGGATAAGAGAGGAAACTGTATGGATGGACCATTCCCTTGGTCCGTGTGCTGTGGTATCACGGGAACATGCAGGAGAGTTACTTGGAGCGGGAGATCCATATGTTGGATGAGTATCCCAAGTTTTTGCTTTAATTTTTCTTTAAGTGGATGAAAAATTTGAAGGAGTGAATGATGTGGAGACCTAATTATTTCCTTGTAATACATTGAAATATTTCTACATATATTTATAGAGTTAGGTGTTGAGACGACGTGTGATTCCATAGTCCAGTGTTTCTAGAATTAATTTTATAATTATTTTAAATATATTTTATATTTAACACATACAAATTCTTATATAAAATGGGATAAATCTTAAACAGAAGCTAAGATAAGAAATATTATTCCATGGTTGAGTCCAGAACATGGTTTTTACCATATCCATGACATAAAATCGGTGGGTGTGGGGGTGTTTGGACTCCTCACCAATCGATTGTAAATTTATAAAATTAAATAATTATTAAATTAATTAATTATTTCATTTTAAAGTAGAAAAAATGTTTATAAATATAATTCCATGGTGATTCTCCTAGGGATAGACTCATAATCCTGGGATTTGCTAGTATCTTCTCCATCCTCATTCATTGTTGAATCACATTGTACAATAATGAGTCATTGGATCAAAGATAATCAGGATGCAATAAATGAAAATCCATCCTTCAATCATTAGAAGTCACATTATTAGATGAATAAAAATAAAATCTCCATGTATGACTCATCAATTTGTTGTTTATTACCTTTTTGATTGACTTGATTGAGTATATTGATCCCTTCTATTGATCTATGCTAATTATGGCCTAAGCATGTGTCTTACATACTGGTATGAATTGAGTTATTTCATTGGTTTCTAACCCTGGTATCACCATTACTGATCGTTGGACAAGAACAATTGTCCAATGATGTATAGAAATTCTTCTTGGTGCCTTTCTCCCTTGTTTGATTCATGTTCTTCACCGGTATAAAACTGCGATCCCAGTTCAACATTGTCGGGCAGTACCAAGCCCGCTTGGACCCCCGAAATCATGATGGAACAACAAAAAAAAGCATAAATCAAAGAATATAGAATAAATCTGAGATGATTATAGGTTGTAGATTACTATTTCAATGATAGGATGTCGATCTTCCATGGAGGAAGGATCAAAACATGCAGTGGGGTATGGGTCAAATGACAAAACCCCATTGGGTTTTTGGAACCAGATTTCTGGCCACTAGAGGGCCGAAATCCATTGAAAGATGCTATCTCCTCAAATAACAATTAAAACTGAAGCCAAATTTGATGTGAAGGTATCATATTGAAGGAATATATTATAGATATGGTAAGGTCTACTTAGTTATCATCTAGGAATCCAATGCTAATCTCTACTGAATGTCAACTCGATAGTTGACCAGGACACCACTGCTCATCTCTAATAGAGTGTCAACTTTGAAATCCTATGGTGATCATTCCTAATAAATTACACTATTGAGTTTTTCCTAAACGGTATTCAAGACGAAAACATTCCACACCATATCTATAAATCCACAACAGAGGGACCCATCATGTTCTACGTGGAAAACACTAAGGATATGCTAATCATGTGCTAAAATCTGTGTCCATATGAAGGAGATATGAAACCTTAATGTTTCCTTACAAGAGATAAATTGGTACATGAAATGTGAGGGGACCCAAATGGTATGTGTTTCTGCTCCACTGGTTTGCCTTATCCCCGGCCGAAACACAACCCCTAACTGTGTAGGAGTACACACCATGAAGGTGGACTACACGACGGTTACATGCAACCTAGGACCGGGCCATGTCCTTCTAGAAATGTTTATTTATATTACCCCATGTTTGTGTACTTACCCCATGTCCATGTATTTTGGTACACAATATGCTGCTACACATGGGGTGCCACCCATATGACATGGTCGTGTCCGTGTACACAGGTACACAGCCATGTACCTGGTTGTGTACTTCCACACAAGATTCTATCTTTGCGATACACCACATAGGTTTCTGTTCTAAGGATGGGGTACACAATGTGTAGGAGGGGTACACGTCATGCCATCCTTAACTTTTTACCAAACCCTTATCGTCGGACTGAGGAGGCTACTCACTATGTGTTCATCCTTGTACACGGTGTGTAGTTGGGGTTTTTCATAGTTTCTTTGATCCAATCTCCACAACTCAATTAAAGCTGCAAAACTTCGATTTTAGCCACTAATATACCAAAAAATATTGGATTTAGACTGGATCTATCATTCCTGACCACTACTCACTGGAAAATTGGATTTCTATGGCCCTTAGGGGTTTCATCGTTCAACCCATACGCACCGCACACCATCATGCCTTCCTTCAAAAATTATTTGTTCACAGATCATCAAAAATACCATCATCATCTCAGAAAAAATTAATAAATTAGTCTTTAATTCATTGATCATATCCTATCAAATGATTTTGTTGTGATTATGGGGGTCCGATCAGGCATAGTACCACTCGAAAATGATGAACCGAGACCAGAGGGTGAAATATATGAGGAAAGATAATATGATTTAGGAGAAAATCACTATAAAAAAGTTTAAAAATTGTTGGCCAAGTTTTTTTGTCAAACAATCAAGAACAGTGTTACCAGGGTTAGAAAAAGTATTAAATAACCAAAATAAACTGGTATGTAGGCGTATTATTTGGTCATAATTGGTACAGATTGATGGAAGTGATCAATTTTCTCAAAAATATTAATAAAAAGGGGTTTAAATATCATATTGACTAGTCCTACATAAATATTGGATCATTTATTATATAAAAACGTGTATACCAATGATTTTAAGGAAGTTATTGTGTTCGTTGCATCCCGATCTACTATGATTAGGTGTTTTGTTGTTATCTGAGGTGATCTTCCAATGATGGATGAATGAGGAGATATGTAATTATCCTAGGATTTATGAGACTAAACATAGATAATATTCCATGAAAGTATTCTTATATAACATTTCACTATGTTAAAATTAATGAATGAATGAATGAATTAGTTATTTCACTGAACATACCACCAATGAGCGAGGAGTTTGAACACCCTATACACACCCTTTTTAGGTCATGCCTAGGGTAAATACCACATTCTAGACTAAACCATGGTTTCATCTTTCCAATAAGAGCTTAGTTTTTTGATTTATCCAATTTTATTTAATAATTTTCATGTGTGCAATTTAAAATATATTTAGTATTTTTATAATATTAATTTTCGGAATACCAGGGATCATAATTTCACACCATCTCTAGGTATAGATATGTAAATATATGTATATAAATATTTAAAAGGCTTACAAAAAAATGAGTCTCTACATCATTCCCTCCTTCAATTTTTTTCCACTGAAAAGAAAAACTAAGAAAAAAAACTTGGGATATTGATCCCGCACTTGGATATCCTGCTCCTAGGAACTCTCCTACACATTCATGTGCTTCTACAACATGAAAATCAAGGGGATGATCCATCCATAGAGGGTCGTCTCCTATCGATCCTTGATCTCTATTGGGATCTCTGAAAAGGTGGATTCATCCTCGATGTCCATACCTCCCTAGTCAATAATGCACATAGGGTCATGAATGTATCTCCTCAACTACAACACATGGAAGACATCATAAACTTAGTCAAGATATAGAGGAAGGGATAGGTGCTAAGATACCTATCTGACCCTGTGTAGGATCTTGAATGGCTCAATGATCCTCAGGGATAACTTTCCTCCCCAGCCAAACCTCTGTAATCCTTATCATGTGGGGACTCTTTGGAAGACATGGTCTCTCTAATCTAACTCTGAGGGCCTATGATAGTGATTTGTGTAAGATTTATTTCTATTATGGGTCACCAAAATCCTCTCAAAGTGGAACAAGAACTTTTGGTCACCATGATGGAACCCTGTGATGTCATATTGTGTATGGATTCGTTGTCCATGTTCTGATCCCAGATATGGTATCACTGTAGAAATGTCAGATTCCTACACACTGATGGGAAAATATTCTTTTTTTTTCAGAAAGAGAGATCTCATGGCCGGGAAAGTGGGTTCTGCGAGTAGGAGGCTGCAGCCTATCACCCATTAATTAGTGAGTATTTCCCTTAGTGTAGTAGGATTTTAGGCATATGGGTTCCTTCAGTTATGGAGGATTATATTTATTTCTTCCCCAAATACATTTTTGGACCACCACCGAGGTAGGATATTGATTTTTTCATTGATTTGTATCTTGGTATGTCTCTGATTTCTTCTACAGAATATATGATTTCCACTAACAATCTCATAGAGCTGCAATTTCATTTGGCAGACCTTCGAAAGATGTCCCAATGTCCCCCCCTGGGAAGTTCTTGTGTTGTTCATGAAAAAAGAGGATGGGGTTTGCGTATTTTCATGGATTATCATCACATTAACCAGGACACAATAAGGAATATATACCACTTTCTGAGGTTTGATGACCTCTTTGACTAGTTTCATGGAATAAGATGGTTTTCAAAGATCGATCTTAGGTCAGGATACCACCAGTTGAGGGTTCGTGAGGCTGATATTCCAATATTGGTATTCTGATGTTTCTATAGACACCATGAGTTCCTAGTGGTTCCCTTTGGTGTGATGAATTCTCATGCTGTGTTTATGTCTTTGATGAAGTAGATCTTTCATCCGTACATGGACATGTTTTTGTTGTCTTCATTGATGACATACTTGTATACTCTACATATGAGGAGGATCATGTAGATAACTTGAGGATGTTCCTCGATTTTCTTTGATATCACCACCTTTATAGATACATCTTGATGTTATAGTTTTGGATTCATGTGGTTCAATTTCTAGGGAATGTCATTTGTAAGAAAGGTTTATCCATGGACCTAGTGAATCTTGATGCAGTGATTTCTTGGGAGACACCCAAGAGTGTGTTAGAGGTGGATATATTTCTTGGATTTTTGGGGTATTACAAGATGTTTTTGGTATACATCTCTATAATTGAAGCCACTTTGACTGCCCTGACATGGAAAGGGAAGCTATTTTCCTAGTCTGAGCAGTGATAGAAGGAATTTGATGAGTTAAGGATAAGAATGACATGTTATCATGTATTGAGACTACCAAAGGGAGGCACATATTTCTTTGTGTATTGCGATGCCTCAGGAGATGGGCTTGGTAAGATGTTTATGCAGTGGAAGGAAGTAATCACATGTGGTTCAAGGCTATTGTGACACCATGAGAAGAACTACACGAATCACCAACTAGAGCAAGTAGATGATGTCTTATCCCTAAGGATGTGGTGGTACTACCTTCTGGGGGAGTTCTTTATGGTTTACTCCCACCACTAGATTTTTGGGCACGTCTTCATGTAGAGAGACCTGAACCTAATACATTGGAACTAGATTAATTTCTTATAGGACTATGACTTTTAGATAGTCTATAATTCAGATAAGGGAGGAATAATAGTGTATTCGATTAATAGGAAGTCCTGGGATCTCTTAGTGTAGGAGGCTTTAGAGTAGTTGGCCTCCCTGTAGTAGACCCTAGTTGAGCATGAGGCTACTACTTTTCTTCAATTAGTGGTGTTGAATCCTTTTCTTCTTGATCATGTGAGAGATTCCAGCTATGAGACATAAACTGTGAGGTCTAACATGACAAAATATCCATAGGGGACTCATCATATGGATATTTGGAAGGAGGGAATCATATCATCCTTTTACATGGACGAAAATTGGTCCCAGCCATGGTGCAAGATGATTTGATTTGAGAGTTCCACACTTCTCCCCTATATGTAAATCACAATGTAGGAAAGATATACAGAGAACTTCAGTGGTAGTTTTAGCGGTATTTCATGAGACGAAATGTAGTTGATTTCATCTCTCAGTGCATCACTTTTCAGTAGGTAAAAGATGAGCACCAAGTTACGGTAGTGTTGTTTCAACCCCTTGAGATGACAGAGCAGATGTGGGATGGAATATACATAGGCTTTGTGATAGGGATTCCATGCACAATGATGGGCCATGACTCCATCTGGGTGATATTTGATCGAATCATGAAGTCGGAACACATACTTGATATTAGGGAGCATAGTTTGGTGGAGTGTTTTGCGAAGGAGTACATACGATAGATCGTTCACCTTCATGGAGTGCCCTTGATGATTATCTCTGATTGTGACACACATTTTACATCATGATTGGGGATAGGACTACAAGCGGCATTCAAGATCCAAAATAGGATGAGTACAACATCTTACCCCAAAACCAATGGTCAGACCGAGAACACTATCCATGTGATAGAGGATATGCTAAGGGCTTGCATGTTAGACTTTATCTAGATCTAGAAGGATCACATGCCCTCAACAGAGTATGCATAAAACAACATCTACCAATCTACCATCAATATAGAACCTTTTTTAGACCTATAAATGAGACTCTATAGGCCACCATTGTGCTGGATAGAGATTAGTGAGACATCTCTTATGGGCCCAGATAAGGTGCAGGTGAAAATAGATAAAGTCCAGGTTATCCATGAGTAGATGAGGATAGCCTAGAGCACAGATAAATCTTATACATATTTTCATTTTAGGCCCTATGAGTTCAAGAAGGGAGACCTAATCATTATTAGAGTCTCCCCTTGATAAGGATTGTGGAGGTTCATCCAATGAGGAAAGATATCCTTGAGGTTTATCGGGATGTTCAAGATCATGCAGAGGTTTGAAATGGTTTCTTACCACCTCACCCTACCCCCACAGATGGAGTGGGTGCATGATGTCTTCTACATGTCATAGATAAGTAGATGCGTGCATGACCCAATACATGTTTTCGAATGGGGTGAGCTTTACATCAAGGATTGATCCACCTTTTTGGATCACCTAGTGATGATCTAGGACCAGTTTGAGAGAACCCTATATGGATGGACCATCCCCTTGGTTTGCGAGTTGTGGTAGCATGGGAACATGAATGAGAGTTCCAGGGAGATGGAGATCCAAGTGTGAGCTCAGTATCCTGAGTTTTTTGTTGAGTTTTTATTATTGAGGATGGAAATATGAAAGGTGGGAATGATTTAATGAATCAATTTTTTCTTGTAAGACTTTAAAATATTTATACATATATTTCTAATGTTGGGCGCTAAGACAACGTGTGATTCAGAGGCTCTGTGTGATTGTAATTAATTTGATAAAAATATTAAAAATATTTTAGATTGATTACAAGAATATTCTTAAATAAAACATGATAACTCTTAAAATAAACATTTAATCATAAATTTGATACCACAATTAAGTTCAGAACTTCCTGTGTACCCTAAGAGAGACCTAAAAAAGTCAGTGAGGGGAATTCAGACTACTCTCTCATTGTCGATAGATTTTGTGTAATAATTAATTAATTATTTCATTTTAACACTATAGAATTTTCTATTATAATATTTACATGGAGAATTATCCAGGGTTTGCTTCATAAACCTCGGGATAATTCTAGAGCTCATCCTTCCTCTTTCATGGGAGGATCACCATGGACGATGAAGAAACACCAGATCAGAGAAAATTAGGATGCAGAAAAGGAACCAAATTCATTAAAATAATTAACAGACATGTTCTTTTATGAAAAAAGATTTAATCTCTAGCTAGGAATAACTAATTTTCGGTTTACTCTCTTATTTATTAAACTGATTTAGCAGATCGATCCCTTCTATGGATCTTCACCAATTGTAACCTATGAAAGCACCTACGTACCAGATTAATTTGGTTTTTGAATTGGTTCCTAACCCTGATATCACCGTTCTTGATTGTTGGTTAGAAAAAATTGTACAAGGATGGTTAAACCTTTGTTATGGATCCTTTCTCCAAAATATTCTTCATGGTAATCACTGGTAGGACCCCATGGTCCTGGATCGACATTGTTGGGCAGTACTGAGCCCGACCGAACCCCCAAAATCATGATGGAATCCCATGTGGGGAGTGAATTGATGATCAATATTAGATATGAGTTTTTTTCTAGATGAGGATGGTCATTTTGACAATCAGTGAACAAAACATTGTTGAAGGAAGGTGCAGTGGCATGTGGTGTGTACGGGTTGAACGAAAACCCACCAAGGGCCACATAATTTTTTTTTTTCGGTAAGTGATTGACAAAAATGATAGATCCACTACAGATCCACTATTCCTAAGTTGAACCGAAATTGAATTCAAAGCGGTGGTCTTGAATCATGGCACAGAAATCATATTTTACATTTTTAAAAAAATCTCGACTACATATCGTGTAAAACTATGAACACCTAGAATGTAGCTCCTTAAGTGTTTTTGACATGGTTTTGGGAAATCATAAGAATATAATGACATGTATCTATCCTACACGTCATGAACCCATTCCCCAGATGGGCATACCATGTGATGGATCACATAGGCATGATCCCGTGTGAACATACATGGTATGGTACATGGCCATGTACCTGAGTACACAAACAAAACCATGTCACATGGGTGACACCCTGTGTGAAGCAACATGCCATGTACCAATCTACAAAGATATAGGGTCAGTGAAAAAACATGTACATAAGGAAAATACCTAGTTTTGGCTGGCTTGGACATGCCTAATCACTATGAAACACAGTTGAGTGGGAAAAAACTCGAAGTAGAGGACCCTCTCCCTAGTATATAGAGAGGGTTCCATTTTGATATTCATCAAGGACACACTGACCATCTCTACTGGAGGGTACAACTCAGTAGTTTTTGAGTACACCCCTTCCAAGCTCTACTAGAGGGTATACTCATTAGTCATCGAGGACTCCACTACCTAGCTCTACTGGGGGGGTCAAATTAGTGTTCTTCAAGGACACCAATATCTAGCTCTACTAGAGGGTGATCATGGTAAGCCACTGTTGATCCCATGAAATCACTACCTTTATCGATCATTGCCTAACCAAGATTAATTCCGTGAATATTCTAGAGCATATCTCGAAATCGACAATAGAGGACACTATTGTGTTCTCCATGGGAAAACAATCAGAATAGGATAATCGTGGGTCAAAATCAGAGTCCAAACTAAGGAGTTAAAGAACCTTGTAGTTTCCTAAAAAGGAAAAAAGGGATACACAGTGTATGAGGGGACTTACATGGAATGTGCCCCAATCGACCACCAGGTTGTTTCCCTAGCTAGAACATGAATCCCAATTGTGTCAGAGTACATTTAGTATAGGTGGATTACACAACATTTCCAAGAAACTTGGCACCAGTCCATGTCCATGTACTAAGACATATCCGTGTACTAAATCCATGTTTGTGTACTTAGATACATGATGTGTTTCTTCACATGGGGTGAAGGTCGTGTGGCCTTCTCATATCTGTGTACTCGGGTACATGGTCTTGTACCTGGATTTTTACTTCCAAATGGGATCCCACCCATGTGATCCACCATAGGAAATTAATAATTGGGGTCTCTTTCTAGACTAATGACTATCCCCACATGAAAACACATGTTCTTTAAATGTATTTTTTCCTTACTCACACTCACCCTTGGAAAATTCACAGAAGGTCACCAATCCTGATCACTACTCCAGAACAAAAACACGTAGTTGTGGTGTTCTAATTAAGTAGTCTTCCAAAAACAAAGGTTCACCTTGTTGAAATGGGTAGTAACATTTAGACTTTTAAGTAACAAATGGGCCCTAATGATATTATAAACACCCCGCCTCAATATTCCCTTTGGGTCCTAACATGCCAGGTACAACCGGTTGCTCCACAGACATGTGGTCCCCTCTCTAGGGCCCACCCGCATTCCAAAACGGGCCAGGAGACTAATGACTGGGTACATAGGACAAAACATGTTCTTTATAGTGTGTCTTTTTCTCACTCAAACACACCTGAAGAAACTTCCTAGAAGTTCACCCGTCCTGATCACTAATCTAGTCCAAACACGCTTGACTCTGGAGTTCTAATCAGGTCAGCTCCCAAAAAGAAAAGTGAACCATGTTGACATGAGTCGTATCATTTAGTTATTTAACCCTCTATCATTATGGGGGGTTGTGTTCACCCCCCTTTGGATCAAAATTTCATCATTGTGGAACCTACCTATCAACCTAAGCTAATACCATACTTAAGGCTAGGTTCCTGATATGATACCAATATAACATACCCACTTGAACCACCGAGTCTATTCCAGAATACCACATACCCTCATGCATGCCTCCAGGTACACAAGAGGCTTCCAACTAGTAGTGAGGGTCTAATTTCATCATTGGGAAGGCTATAACCTCATTATCATGTCATAGGATCAATATCAAATAATGAAAATATAATAAATAATTAAAGCAATCATGTAGAAAGTAAATTACATACATGTCATGTAATATAAAAGTATCTCCCAATGTGAAAATACTATCTAGAATGAATAAAATAAATGATAAATAATATCACTATATGGTACTCTAGTGTCTCTCCTATTCTACCTCAAATCTATGCTCCACCTACTCAGCCATCCAACATAGGGACCTTTCCTTTTACTGGGTCTCTCATGAAATCTACAAGCGCATCTAAATTCCCGAGTATGGTTTGGGTACAAGACTCAGTAAGACACCACAAATGAATCCTTAACCTGATGCGATCAAGTATAAAAGTGTATTACATAATAATAATAAGCACAGAATGCACATAAACATACAATCAAAAACTGAGTGATAGTGCACAGACCAAGCTACCACAACCCCTGTCCGTACCTGCTTTGGCTCCATGCCAAAAGATAACTTAATGAGTTAGAAGAAGCAAACTGACCCTTGTACGACATCCCCATGGTGTTATGGAGGTGATACATAGTGTCATATATTAGTAAAAAGGACTCAGTCACCCAAATCCTTTATATTAGAATAACCAGTACTCACATCAACTAGGCTATCATGTGGTGAATATCACTTGAAAAATCAAGGCTACATCGAGAAAAACCTCAACACGTTGGAATGTGTTCCTCATAACTCCACCCTATTTGTAGGCCCCTCATCGATATAATCACAATAAATAATTACCCCCATTAGGGTATGAATATATCCTGATGGTCCACCTGTTTAAAATACCAATGAAAACCAACAAGGCATGGTAACACATTAACTGGGAAAGAACACAAGTATGTATTGTATATCAACATGAGTATATGGCGGCATACAAAAAAACTTGTGATCACAATAAAACATAGATAAAAGATAAAATAATATCACTCATGGAATCACAATGGGGTTCATGGGATACACACACACACTCACTTGCAATCACAATTAATCAAGATCGATAAAAAATTCCAAAAAATATAATCATTAAGGAAAAAAGTCTAAAAATGATCCCAAGAAGGAAGTAACTTACTAAAACAAAATTTTTCAATGTAAAAGGCAAGGATAAAAAAATCAAGAATACCTCTTCATGGCCTTATTATAAAAACATCAACACTCAAGGTTCATCAAGGTTTCCTAGAACCAAAAACTGTTATTTTATTTCCAAAATAAATTAAATATTACATGCGATGATACTTTCTCATTCCAAGATAATTTTTGAATTATCATAAAAAAATTCCAAATTTTTATTTAGGTAAAATAATTTTCTTATAATATTCTCCAAAAGAACAATTATCTTTTGATAATTTTACCAAAATTATTTCTTTATAATTATCTTTTTTTTTAATTTTTCAAAAATTATCCTTTATAATTATTACTTGATAATTTATCTTAAATTATCCTTTTAAAATTATCTTTTGATAATTTATCCTTTTATAATTATACTTGATAATTATCACTAATAATTAATTATCCACTAATAATTGACTTATAAATATAATTTTAATAAACTTAATGATATTATATTTAATAATTCAATGCCATTATTCTTGATAATTCATTGTAATTGTATTTAAATAATTATAATTATTTTTTATATAACTCTTCCCATGATAAATTCATAAAAATTATCTTTTTGATAATTTTTATAAAAATAATATCCTTTGATAATTTCATACAATCAAATTTTGAAAATTCATTTAATAATTATATTTTGATCAATCAAAATAATTATTGTTTGATAATTTTAAACAATTATCCAATAAATAATTTGATAAAATTATCATTTTCTAAATCATCATATTTATTTTTTGACAATTTCACCTAATTATTAATTACTTGATAATTCTTTGTGATTATACTTTCTTTTAACAAAATTATCCTTTGACAATTTTATAGATTATATTCTTGAAATAAATTATCGATGTAATTATTGTTGGATAATTATTTATAATTACTTATTTTTGAGTAATCTTGATTAGTGGGTTTGAAAATAACGAGATGTTCCTCACAAATCATTGTTAATACTCATCTAGAACAAAGAAACTAGGAATATCCATTAAATATTATGGGATATGCCACTCCTAAATTTACTTTATTTTTTATGGGTCCACATATATTATTTTCTTGGTCATAACATGACATAAGAATGATACTTCCTCCATCTATAACTCATATTTATTGAACTTTACATATAGTTTCTCCCTCTGCAACATATTTATCACAATGTTAAAATGATTCTCATGTTCCTCCTTGAGCTTAGAGTATATCATAATATCATATATAAATACAGTCAAAAAGTTCTCAAGGTAATCTCTAAAGAATCTATTCATTAAGTCCATGATTTTTTTAGAGAATTATTCTGTTCGAAGGTAATCAATATGAAGTCATAGTGGTCATACCTCATTTGAAAGGAAGATTATGAATATCTTCCTTCTTCACCTTTAATTGGTGATATCCTAACCAAATGTACTCCTTAGAGAAATACATGGACCCACATATCTGACTTAACTAGTTATATATCTGTGGTAGGGGATACTTGTTCTTTGTGATGAGAATCTTGAACTCACAATAATCAATGAAAAGGAACAGTGATCCATATTTTTCTCGATGAAGAGCATTGACACACCTCATGGTGAAGCACTCAAGCATATAAAACCCTTTGACATATTTTCTTATAATTTCTTCTTCAGTTCCTCCAAATCAATGGTTTCCATATAGTAAGGAGTCTTTTATATTGGAAGAGATATAGGTATATGATCAATTGAGAACTCAAGATCTCAGTCAGGAATAATAACAAAAAATTCTCCACGGAACACATCAGTATAGTCCCTCACAATGGGAATGTATTCAAGCATGATATTATCATTTGTATCAATCATTTGATCAAGATATGTTTGATCATAAGGCAATAATATCAAAAATTGAGATGATGATTCTGAAAGATATTCATCCATGTCCTTACACTTGTTTAGAATTGGGGGATGCCTCGGGATGTGAACAGTGATATCCCTTTCCCTATTTTTGATGTTGGACTTGTATAAATATAGAAATTATATTCCCCATAGAACATGAAACATCACCAAAGGAAGTAAGAAATGATTTTTTGGGAGGTTCATTCCACAAACATTGACCAATAAGGGGTTATATACTTTAGATGAAATAATTTACCCATTTTTAGTTCTCATAGATAACCCATCCCTCATATTTTGAGGTGGTGGTTGAATAGTTCTACTAATCATACAATATATTAAAGAATTCATAGAACCCAAACCAAATATCATGATCTCTATTCTTGAATTAATAACCAGTATACCTATCAACTCATCTTTTTCAGGATCCACCTTGGAAGTAGTGATAGCATACACCCTTATTTTCTACTTTAGAGGTTGTCATTATTGATTTTTTGTGACAAAACTTATCTTAGGTCATTAGCTAACATAATTTTTATATTCCTTTTAGTTAAAAAATTCACTATATACTGAGTTATGATCTGAATCTTCTTTTATTCTTCCCAATTAGTGGCCTTATTTTAATCCCTTTAGAAATAATTAACAAGATTAACCTCTCTTACACATTTGAGGAATCTTCTAGTTACCTTTAGATTTTTTCTAAGATGATTATTCACACACTTTTTACATGTAATATGTTGTGTTTTATTTCCTTCATGAGATTTATCTATGGATCTTACCATATTAAACTCAATTTTCCACTTTTTATCTCTAATTTGAAGAGACCACTGAGAGTCATCATCTCAATCTAAACCTATAGGGAATATCATCCAATCTCCTCATAGTCATCAAAGTATCAAATTATCAAGGATTTTCATAGATTCAACTTTAATACACTATATAAGAGATCCACCTTACTGTCAGTGTTCATGAAAAAGTCGGACCTGTATCATGCAGGCCTTGTAAATTTTTCCTCATATTTCATGAAAAATTAATATTCCTTATTGTTCAGTCCATGGAACTCTCTCTCCATCTTAAGATGGAGAGTTTTGGGAAAATATTTATTGAAAAATATTTTCTGGAATCCTTCCCAATCCATGGAATAAATTTCATCCTTAGAATGTGTGTTTTTGATCAGTTTCCACCACTGACAATCTTTCCCATCCAAACTATAGACTGCCAGTATGCATGTATCTTCTTCTGAGCATTGAAGGATACATAAAACCTTCTCAATGGAGTTGATACATTGTTCCACAATGAGGATATCATAAGATGTAAAAAATATAGGAGTAACTATTCACATAAACAATTCAACTACAATATTCTATTTCTTAGGAGGAGGGAGTTCCATAGGATTTAAGTTGTTATTCATAATTTGATCCAGTTGAGTTACAACTATTATAAAGTTCTATTCTACCATTCCCATCATGTTTGGAATATCATTAGGGAAATCATCACATTTCCATTCACAATGATTGCATGTGATCAACTATTTCCCTCTATTAACTATGAAAAACAAATAAAATACAATTAGGGTCTTGAATACATAGATAATGAGAATATAAAAAGTCAACTATGAACATATAATGAATAACATATAAATAGAAATTATATCATAACTTATGATTCCCTACGTTCCAAACTAGGTTATTCATGGTGATAGAATTATCCCTAGGGTTCTTACTAAATTTTTCTATTCCTAATTCTGAAAACTAACTAGACCATGCTCTGAAACTCACTATAGAAACCCTATCCTTTTACACATATTAGTACACGATTAGAAGAATTATTATCCCTAAAATACAAACCAAGGATCGAAAAGTGTAGTGTCTTTTGGAGATTAGGTATATAATTAGAAAACATGGAACCAGAATAAAACATCATTTCATTTATCATTCTAATGATTTACCAACTCTCTTTGACATCTTATAATTACAAGGGATAAGATGGGGAATACACTGATAAAGGGGATGAACTAAAAAGCCAAATAAGGGAATAAACATGGAAATTAAACATAAGACATGAGTTAAAAGGTATAAAATAATAAAAAAATGCATGGAACATGAATAAATATATGGAAGAATAAAAAATAAAACATGGAATCATATGATCATGGAAATATTGGAATGTGGTAGAAACATGTATAATGACATATGAATGAAGGATAACTACCAAGTCTATATCACATGGTGGGAAAAGTACCATAATGGATTAGGTTTACTCCCTATTCCCACACATGATGTATCAAAAGAATAAACATTACCCAATTCATTGAATCACTATCTACGCGAACCCATCATAATATGTTCATGAATTTGTTTTTGACAATAAAAAATCAAATATATGGAATAAACATAATAGTTATCCATTTAATGAAATGGGTATCATAATCATTTCATAAAGAATAACCAAAGGTTGTATCATAATGGTATTTATGAAAAAGGGATTTAAATCACACCTGGAAATTAATAATGGATAAATAAGCATATATCTTCAAAAATAATGTCCGAATAAAGTGATAACATGTAAAACAATGGTTTAGTAACCTTGGAAATGTGCCGCTTAAACGGGGTTTTAAGTGAATAGATAAAGAGTCTTTAAAATGGGAAAGAGAATAATATTTTACATAAAAAATAAAGGAAATTAAATGGTTTTAAAAATAATAAGGATTTTTTTAATAAATCATATATTTTTAAAAACATTTCATTGAGTGGTACTTTAAAAGAGACAAAGAAAACAGAGATGTTCCCATTAATCGACTTTTCAAAAGGAATTAGGAACGAAAACTTTAATACAAGAATATCCAAAAAAAAGATTAAATAAACCTGATATATATATGTAAGACATGTATAAAAAATATATAATAATTATATAAGAATAATTAAGTGGTAAATTATTACAGATAAAGAGAGAATGTAACTTAAAGGAAATATGGAGGTGCGGAAATATCCCTTACTATATGTTCGAATGCATTCTAAACTTACACATAATATCATGGATAATAAAATTAGATTCATTAATTACTAAATTAAGAACTTAGTGTACATTTATTTTATTTATTATAATTTTATTATTTTCATTTATGTCCATTTTAGTGAGTTTTAATGTTCAATTTTGACATTCTGGGAGCATTTGTTTTCATGGTTTCAAGGTCACTTTACTTATATATAATTATTGAAGTTCTTTTAAAATGGGAATAATTATTTATACGTGAAATCATATGGTATTAATTAACTTAAAAAAGTTTAAATAGTTCCATATATCATTTTTTCTGGTATGAATATGATTCATTTGATAAAATGTTAATGATATATGCTTAGTTTGTTTTGGCGGTTTTTCGATCATCAGAAACTAGTTTCATTTTATTTAATATTATGTCTCTATATTAGTTCCAGAACATGAAAAAAAATTTAATATTAAAATTAAAATCTATTTTAACCATAATAATGGTTTTATGATCATCCTTAAAGGCAATAATGGAAAATAAAAACTCATTATACACAAAGATGGTATACCACCATAATTTGGACAACCACTTCGTTTTGTTGAATACGAGGTGATAAGAAAAGGGGTGGATATAAAATATTAAATTATAAATATAAAGTTCCAGTATATACATTATAATGTAGTTATTATGATTTTATGGATGAAGGAAGTGAGGAGAAAGTAGAAAAAAATGAAATTAAAACATACTGTTTGAGAATGTTACCTCTTGAATATCACCTCCTTGAAGGACCCATTGAGGAACATAGAATTGGTATTTTTTTGAGGCCATGAGATCTTGGGTGTTGAGAAGAGTATTGAGAAGTTAATTGGGTAGAATATTGAAAAGCTAAAAGCTAATAATGTGTGAGGATAAGGGGTGGTATTTATATGGGGAGATGGGTGTTTTTAATTATTATATTCATTAGATTTTTATTTTGGCCCAAGACTATCAATAGTATTGATTACTATAACTATATATAGTAAATAGTTCAGGGTAGATCGAACTAATGACTGATTACATCATCCAAGATTGAAAAATTCTTGTATTTGGCTTATAATGTTTAATACCATAAATTATTGTATTTTACTATTCAAAAAAATTCAACTATTTTAGAAAAATCCAAAAAATTCAACTTAACCATTTTTAAAAATTAATATTTTAAAAATGTATTTATTTTGATGAATTGTTTTTCTAAATATGAGAAATTTAAATTTGAAATAAAATAATTATTTATTCAAAAATAGAGATTTTAAAATTATAATCGATTTTTTGAGCCATTGAAAAATTAATTAAGGTCACATAAAATTATATTATCATTATAAGAAAATATAATATTAATTTATTAATCTATTTTATGAAAATAAATTTTATTTTAAATCATTTTATAAATTAAAAAATTGTAAATAAATATTTTTATTTTACAAAAATTTCAACACATAATTTATCATTTTGAAACATTAATTTACTTATACCATGATATAAATATATCATTTTTTATAAGATAAATTTATTTTATTTGATACATTCATAGGTGAGGTTTCTATTCTAATGTCTAGATTACTGTTCTTAATGGTAAAATTATACTTCCAACAGTCGGATTTATAATGTTCATAGAGGTTTATTAATTCATTTAATTGCATTTTATTTCATTAAATTCAATTTTATATTAAGGTTATATATATATATATATATATATATATAATTTCATCTTCAAAAGGAATATTTTATTATTAAAATTATGTTTTATTTCTATATCTTTGTCTGTGAGTGTGGTTATTTGAGTGGATCGAGAAGATCTAAATTTACCCATTTTTGATATCTTATTTTTTATTTATGATCCTACTATAATATTTGATATTATTATTGGTTTATTTCTTTATACTAATGTATCATTATTAATTTAAGAGAATAATGTTTTTATTGGGCTCTCTATGTGATGTATGTGTTTTATGACATAATTAGAAGAAGGAAATTCCATTGATAATATTTTGGGTTGTTAGAGTCCTCTTATGTAAATGAATACATTCTCATGGCTATGGACCATGTTTCCCAGTGGGTTTAGTTAGTACATATTACCAATAATCTTGGTTCAAGTGTGTTGAAATTCATCAGGAATTAAAAAAATTTCTATGTTTTGGGTACCCATTAAATTCTTTACAAAAAGTGGAACCCATTTCAAAAATTACAATTTCATGAATTTAATGGAGATATATGGGTGTTCTCACAGAACTGGAACAACTTACCCCACAAAATCCATTGTGTAGGATGAAGTATCTAGTTGAGAGATAAAATAGTTTTTTGAAAATATTGTTTCTTTATCAATAAAGGATTTTTCTGTGAAGTTTCATGAAGATTTATGGGCTTACAAAACAGCTTATCAGACTTCCATAGGGATGTCCCATTATATACTACTCTATGGAATGAATTTTCATCTATCTGTGGAACTAAATCGAAAGTATTTTTAGGTAGTAAAGGACATAAACTTTGACTTCATGTTTGATGGAGATAGGAGGTTTCTAGATCTAAGTGAGATGTTGTAAGTTAGGAAGGAATCATATGAAAATGAGGAAATTTACAAAGAGTGAAAAAAATCCTTCCATGACTTAATCATTCTGAATAGATATTTCAACTTCAGTCAAAGGGTCTTGGTATTCAATTCTAGAATGAAAATTTTCCCTTGAAAAATAAAAACCAAATCATTAGTACACTTAACCATTCTAATAGAAATTTTTAATTGGTTGTGGAGCTTGTTGAAGAGTAAATATAACCATTTTTTGTCAATGTCTATAGAATCAAACACTTATTTGATGGTTAGCCTAGGGGATTGGATGCCATTTCTTTTATTGAAGGTTGAATCTATCTCAAGTATTACTGAGGACTTTAAACCTAGTGTTTCATGGGAGATAACCGATGGTTCTTATTCTATTTTATTCTATATAGATAACACCTACTATTGATTCTCTAGTTTGCGACCCCATGAAATACTACTCAATTTTATCTCTTTAGTACTACACTGTGTGGAATTTCAATTGTTTTTTAGGGAAAAAGGGAGGATCACACTACATTATCTGGATTAAACATCTTAAACTCAACATTTGGTTGAAATTTTTCTTGAAATCTAATTTCTGTATTCTTATGAATATTTTCTTAACCTTGTAATGAATTTAATGTACCAACTAGATTACTTAACCCAAGGATACAGAGGAATAAATTTTTAATAAAATTAAATGATCAACCCCCCCACATTTAGGGAAGTGTTTTTTTTATTTTTCAATTTAAACAGTATACTTATCCATTTTTTCATCTAATATGAATTAATTGTCGAGGAATACCCCCACCCCACAATATTTTTAAAATATTAAACTTTATTTATTTATTGGGTGTTATATTGTTGAGTTATAGAGAGTTGAAAATTAATTTGAGCCACATTGTGAAACTTTATTTCACCTTTTACAATCACTACGATTCAAATTTTTATTTAATTTTTTTTTTATCATTATAATTTTTAAACCTAATTGAAAATTATTTTTATTTTTTTATAACAATAAAATCATTAACT
The DNA here is from genome assembly GCA_963277665.1 of Viscum album. Taxonomy (NCBI): domain Eukaryota; kingdom Viridiplantae; phylum Streptophyta; class Magnoliopsida; order Santalales; family Viscaceae; genus Viscum; species Viscum album. The sequence goes on along the minus strand of OY728120.1, from coordinate 558,579,320 downwards.
TTAAAAATATGTTTTTAAATATGATTGGTATGTGTAAATTGTGTGTTTTTGAACTCTAATCTCACCCCTTAATTTATCTTTTTACTGATGATTTGAATTTTTTTTGAATGAAATTGTCTCACACCATAGGATTCAACATTTGGTGAATTTTTGAGTTTAAAGTGTGGGGGATAGGGGTATTTATTCCATTATAATATGTTCTTAAATTTTGGATACATCAAAATCACCCTTATTTGTTTTGTAAAAAAATTGTCATTTGTTTCAAATTATTGACCAAATTGAGGATCTTAAGATTAAATTTTTACATCCATTATTTCCTTCCTTGTGGATAATAACATACTAGTTGTTGGGGTATGCATTCATTCTGAAATTGCTGGGTGTGTAAGATTTATGAGTGGTGTTACATGCTATTTTTGGGGATGTTCTGTTTAGGAACTAAGAAAGAGAGTGAGTTTGGATATATCTTTATGGAATTATGATCATAACTTGAGAAAAATGGTAATAAGTACTTGAAACTTAGGGAATATTCTTTCAAAAATAAATCACCTTAGGGAGGTAACTCAATTTGTAATCATATTAAGTCCTTTGAAACTAGAGTAAGACTAGAAATTGAGATCCCATAGAGAGTCTCTAAGATAAGGTCACTGGGTGTGTTTCTCTAAATAATGAAAACCCAAACTCAATATGTTCTTTACATAATTATATACACAAAGATGTTTCATGGAAAATTTTAAAAAAAGGCCTTGTAAAAAATAAGCTCATTAAGGTGAGGAGAATATAGAACCCAAATGAAGAATGTGACTATTGAATCATATAAATATTATTTGAGTTGTATCAATTAAGTGATAACAATGGACATGAATTTTTAGAACCTAGGAGAGAGTGATAATTAATGGTGCCTCATTTTAAAATTTTATTTCCAGTTAAATCTAACATTTCATCACTTTTATAATTGGATCTTGACAAGAATTGATGTAGGGCAGTGAGTGTCTTCTTCTAGGAGAAATGACATCTTCAATAGTGAATGAATCTATGTTCCTTTGATTTCTAGTGTTTATTTATACTTAAGTAGGACCTCATGTAGTCCTTCTTTGAAAATCCTAACACACCTCATATTTTTTTTCTCAGTAAATAAATGTCCTAACATGCTTCATTTTGATCCAAATATAAAAAAATCTTGTTGGGTATTTTAAAAAGAATAAAAAGGATGATATTTTTTTAAGGAAAACAACCATTTAACTGTGGCGAATATTAATGTGATTTTAATTTACAAAACTTTACACATCTATTTTTAAGTAAGTAATGTATTTTTTGATATTGTAACTGTGTTTTTGATAGGAATTTATAATTTTTTTTTGAAATTGAGCTTGTTTACTTCATTATTTTAAAATCATATTAAAGTTATGTATTTTAGTGTTTTTATTTCTCAAATTTTATCGAGTTAGTTTTTCCTATATTATGAGGATAACATGTGATGAAAAAAATTTTAAGTTGAAGTTTTTAGATAAAATCATGGATGGTGTTTAAAATGTTTCAAAATTTTGAAATAAATTCTATAAATAATTCCATATTATTATTAATCTTTTTTTTCATAGAAATTTTTTTTAAGGAAGTATATTTTTAATATAATAAATTAGTTGATTTAAATATATGGAAACCATTTTTTAATTAAAATTAATTCGGATTTTTTTTTGTTTTTTGGTTCTTCTACCTTCCCGATGTGCCATCCTTCATACATCTTTCCCATATACCAATAATGCCCCAATTCTACTTCCATTTCTTATTACTATCACCAGCCCACTACTTCCACACCACCCTCATCCTACCGGTCTTCCACCAGCAGCAATAGATCTACCATCAGCCATAATATTCAATTCACTAACCAACCATTACACCCTGTTGATCCTATACTCCCATCATCCACCACTTTAAAAAAATACAATAACTACTATTATAGTTCCGCACCGTCAGGAACATGCTACCACGATCCACATTTTATACTATCACTAAATAACAATATAACATAGATTTGTGATTACAATACTTCTCAAAATAATATACCACCCAACATTCCATCTACCATTAGTCTCTTACTATCGCCAGTTCCCCTTGATCTACTGTCTGGGCCCTCAATGATTTTTACTACCACTACACCCATTACCTTGATATTGGCCATATGTCTACCATCCACTACCACCTATCATCACACATTTACCTCTCCCAATATCCTCCGATAAAATGGACCACCTGAACTACCGTTAGAAAAATCTCATGCCACCATTCATCCACTAGATCCCAAACTCATCAACCTTGAGCCACTTCACTCCCTTAATAGATTGGAATCCAGATCATTAACCCAAGCCACTGACTCTGTCTTCCATAACTCCCCCTTATAATCACCATATTTGAAAAAATTTCCACCATGATCACTATGATTTCATGCTACTTGATGAATCTGGGCCTCTACTAGGAAAAGAACTAGAGACTAACTGAAATCAGAAGAACGAAAAAACCCGAGCTTACCTCATTGTGATCAACCAATGCCTCAGCGGAGAAAGAAGTTTCTCACCATTATTAGAAAGGCTGAATCCTGGAAAAGATGAATCCACCATTGCACCACTATTGAAGAAGGTAGATCACCCAATCCCACCAGTTGTCATCGAAACCAACTAATACCATTTCTGAATACTACACGTAGATGTGTACTTTATTGGAATTTCAAACCAAATACATCTGATGGAAATTTCAAAGGGTCTTCCCCATGTGGCTATTAAATTTATTTAATGTGTTCATTTAGTGTGGCTATTTCATTTCATCAACGTGTTTGTATAATGTGGATGTTTTATTTCATTAATGTACCTCTTTAATGTGGTTGTTTTATTTATTTAATGTTTCCATTTAATTTTGTTATTTCATTTCATTAATGTTTCAGTTTAATTTCATTGTAAATTCCTACAAATTGTTGGCAACTGTATTCTGGAAAATATTTTCAATACAAGATTGAATGCTCCTTTGTGATATCTTCCATTTTTCTTCATCTCTTTTTTCTCGGATTGTATATCTAACAAATTGATACCATAGGACAAGGTTCCATGGAATCCTCTAATTTTCAAGCCTTTATTTCATTAAAAATGGACACCGCAATCCTATAAGTTCCTATGTTTTCTAGGGACAACTATAAAATGTGGTTCATCTAAAAGAAGGCATTTTTAGAGTCACAAGAATTATGGGATATCATCACTGATGGGTATATATTACCCACTACGGAGGAAGAATCCACATTCACAAATAAAGAAAAGACTTCCCCAAAAATTCATAGGAAGAAAGAAAACAAGCCATTGTTCATGTTATATCAAGGGTTGGATGAATCAAAATTTGAAAATATTTCCAAAGAAATATCAAGGAATAATTCTTAGGATACCCATGGAACTATCTTCATGTGTGTTGATTCAGTGAAGTGGGTTTATCATTAGACACTTCGAGCAGAGTTCGAATTGACTCATATGAAATAAATTTAGAGTATCTCTAATTAGTTATCACATTTAATTGTTATTATTAACAATTTGAAAAGAAATGGTGAAAAAGTGGAATATATTCATACAATTGGAAAAGAACTTCGATCTCTTACAACCATGTTTGAGCATGTGGTTGTGGTAATCAAATAATCAAAGGATTTTGATAAATTGTCCATTAAGGAACTGATGGGATCATTGTTAGTATATGTGCAGCGAATGCAAAAGAATGCGGGTTCAACGATAAAGAAATCCTTAGAGTCTAAGTTGACTCTACAAGAAAAAAATAATGTAAAAATACAATGAGGTAGTCATCGTGAAATAGGTTGAGGGTGTGGATATCATCCAAGACATCAACAAAATAAACAAAATTTTACCAGCTTCTGTGGGAGAGGAAATGGTGTAGGATGATTCTCGCATGGCTATGGAAACTCAAAGAACATTCAATTCCAAAATTTCATAAAATTATGCCATTATTCCACTGAGTGTTGGAGTAAAATTGATCATGATGAACAATCCAACAATGCTGAAGCATCACACCATGAAGAAGAATTCACCACACTCCTCGCACAAGAAAAGGCATGTGAACGACCAGATGTGTGGTATCTTGACATGAGTGCGAGCAACCATATGGGTGGAAAAAAATAATTGTTTAAGGAAATCACAAAAGAAGTTTATAGAAATTTATGTTTTGGAAACTCATCAAAGGTACCCATGATTGGGAAAGGTAAAATCAAAATCTATCAGAAGAATGGTGAGTCAAATTACATCTCTAATGTGTATTACATACCAAAAATGAAAAATAATATCATCAGTATCATCCAAATTCTTTAGAAGGGGTATGTCATACAGATGGAAAAATATTCTTGTTCTATAAGATATGCTCATAGGAGACTTGTTTCTCAAGTCCAAATGGTGAAGAATCACATGATTACACTGCATATCAATACAAAGGCTGAGGAGTGTCTCTTTAGAATCATGAATAATGACTCATGGAGATGGAATCTATGCATTGGGAATTTCCATTTCAGTGGCCTTGAACTTTTATCCTCATCAATCATGGAACATGTATTTCCCGTGATTGAAGTTCCCAATCATGTGTGTGAAGCATGTACACTATATATGAAACAAAGTAACTCCTTCCAAGTGGAGTGTCCAGAAGAGAAAAGGAACCACTTTAGTTGGTTCAAAATGATATTTACAGAACACTTGAAACACCCTCACATGGAGGTAATAGGTACTTTATTACCCTGATTTATGATTTTAGTATAAAACATTGGGTGTATTGCATCAATGAAAAATCTTCTTCTTTTACTATATTTAAAATTTTCAGAGCCCGCGTTGAAGCAGAAAGTGGTCGAAAAATCGAAGTACTCATATTTGATAGATGTGGAGAATACACTTCAAATGCATTTAAATATTTTTGTAGGGAACAAGGAATAAAGAAGAAATACATTGCATCCTACATGACACAGTAGAATGGAATTGGAAAAAAAAAGAACCACACCATCCTCAACATGAAGAGGACCATGCTAAAGGAGAAGGGGCCACCAAAGAGCTTCTGGGTAGAGGCAGTTTCATGTACTACCTATCTTCTCAATCGGTGTCCTAATAATAGAATCATAAATTTGACACCACAAGAGGCATTTAGTGGTTACAAAATGAGCGTGGCACACACAATAATCTTTAGGTGTGTGGCCTATGCTCATGTTCCAAAAACAGGAATAAGGAAGCTTGATGATCATGGAAAGAAGTGTATCTTTATCAACTGCAGTGAAGCATCTAATTCCTACAAGATCTAAAATCCACTGAAAAATAATGTGGTGGTGAGTAGATATTTTGTCTTTTGTGATGAAGAATCATGGAAATGAAAGGATGAAGAATCCAAAAAATATTTTCTAGTCAAAATAAAAGACCCTGAAGAAAGGCACGGTCATTTGGATAAAATGCCCGAAACACCTTCCTTGGGCGTATTTTCAGTACATAGGTGTCTTGGAGTACATTCCATTACTCTTGAAAGCACTCCATCAAGCCAAAATTTGGCCATATCTTCCTTAAATATGGAACTAATTTAAGAGAAATCTATGAGAAAACCGAAGAGGTAAATATTTTTTGCTTGTATGCAGATCATGAGCCTCTGACATTCCAAGAATTTGTAGGGGAAAAATGTTGGAGAATTGATATGGAAGAATAAATTTATTCCATAGAGAAAAAAGATACATGAGAGATGACTACACTTCCTAATAGTTAGAAAACCACTAGTGTCAAATGGGTGTACAAGATCAAGAGAAATGCTGATGGTGAGATCGATCGATACAAGGAAAGGATCATAGAAAAGGGGTATAAACAAAAGTACGGGGTGGACTATGAAAAAGTCTTCACTCATGTTTCTCTCCTTGACACTGTGAGGATGATTATCTCCCTTACAGTCCATCACCATTGAATGATCTACCAACTGAATGTGATGTCTGCATTCCTGAATGGAATTCATGAAGAAGAGTTCTATGTTGACCAGACTGAAGGCTTTGTTATGTAATGGGAGGAAGATAAGGTGTATTGACTGAAGAAATACATCTATGGGTTGAATAAAGATACATGTTATTAGAATGAATGTATTGATAACTATCTTCAAGAGAACGGATTTTCCCAATTTCCATATGAGTATGAAGTTTACATGAAGAAGAATTCTGATGGAAATATTCTTATAAAAATCCTATATGTTGATGATTTTTTGTTTACATGGAACATCTGACCGATGTTCGATGAATTAAAGAAGGCCATTTTTAAGGAGTCCGAGATAACTGATAGAGGTCTTATGTCCTTTTTTCTAGGCATAGATGTAAATAGAAAACATGGTGGAATCTATATATATTATAAGAAGTATACCAAGGAATTTCATGAAAAGTTCAAGATGGCCAATTGAAAAAACATAAAAACTCTTATAGCAACAGGATTAAAACTGACAAAATTCAGAGAAAGAAGAAGTGTTGACTCGACTTTTTTCAAGAGTATGATTGGAAGCCTAAGGCACCTAACAATCCCAAGTCTAGATATCATCTACATGGTTGGGATTATAAGGAGGTACATGGAAGCACCAAGGGAATCACATTATTTATCCATAAGAAAATCCTTAGGTATGTCAAAGGAATAGTGTAATTTAGTCTTTTCTATCCATACAATGATTAAGCAAGGATATTAGGATATTCAGATAGTGATTGGGGAGGTGACCAAGATGAAAGAAAAGAACCATTGGATATGTATTCTTTCTTGAAAAGTATTCTTGCACATGAAATTATAAGAATCAATGTGTGGTCGCACTATCCACATATAAATAAGAGTACATAGCAACATCTTCCACTATTTGTGAAGGAATTTGGTTGAAAATTATTCTAAAGGAGTTTAACCATCCATATTCATATATGTGGATAATAATTGGAAATCAAACTATCCAAAAATCTGGTGCAGCATGGAAGAAGAAAACAAATTGATACCCAATATCATTTTCAAAGAGATAATGCCAAATAGAAAATGATAAAATTTGATTATTTCCATACTATGGAATAGGTGGCTGATATTTTCAAAAATAAATTATTGATAGATGCATTCAAGAAGCTAAGAATGATGCTTGGAATGAATCCTATTTTGGTATGAAGGGGATTGTTGGAATTGAAAACCAAATACATCCAGGGGAAATTTCAAGGGGTCTTCCCCATGTGGCTGTTTTATTTGTTTAATGTGTCTATCTAATGTGGCTTTTAATTTCATTAATGTGTCTGTTTAATGTGGTTATTTTATTTCTTTAATTTTCCGATTTAATTTGGTTGTTTTATTTCTTTAATGTGTCAATTTAATTTGGCTATTATATTTCATTTATGTGTTAGTTTAATTTATTTGTAAATGCCTAAAAATTGTTGGCAATTATAGTTTGATAAATATGTTCATTAGAAGATTGAAATCTCCTTTGTGTTCTCTACCATTTTTATTACTCTCTTTTTTCTTGGCTTGTATAGTATACACCCTTCCCACTCATGAAGATTACAACCCTTGGATAAGAAAATACAGTAAAAAATAATAATATATAAAAATAAAAATAATAAAATAAATAAAATAGTAATATTAAATAAATAAATAAATAAAGAAATATATATATATGTGTGTGTGTAGGGAAATTTTTCAAGGGTGAAAAAACCTACTGTCCAAGCGATGAGGTGGTAGTGGTGAAGCTACCAGGAAGAGCTGAGATCCTGGTGGTTGCAGGTGGCGTATGCTAGCGTGGACCTATCTATTCTTCGAGATCCACTCTTAGATCCATGAATTGGAGGATGTGCAGGGGATGTTGTATCTCTTAGGGAAAATGACAATGGAGGTCCGCCACTGGGTGGGGTGGCGATGGGGAGAGTTGGGTGGCGATTCGTGGTCCCGGTGGTGCCTCGATGATGATTTTATAGCAGAGAGTGAATGAGGTCAACTAATTTATCAGTAAACAGTCATCATGTGATAACATTTGGATTCGTGGATAGAAAAGGATGAGGGCCGACCTACAGAAGCATGATGACTTTGGATGTGGTGCATCACAGGCTGTCAGCAGAGATTCTGTCGGTTGGTTTTGTTGATGAGGGAGGTCCTTGGGTGTGGGCCAGTACCCATTCTTGTTTCGGTTGGTGGGATAGGATCTTGTAATTCTTTTTGTTCATTGGGACCTTATGGGATGTGAGGGACTTGTGTCAGGCATTCGACCTTTTTTCGCATGAAGTTAAAGGATGACTACTATCAGTGATATGGGAAGATGATGGTGCGAAGTTCCTAGGAACCATGAGTTGTTGGTGGTATAGGGAACTGATGGGGTGTAATTAACTCTATTGAAGTGAAAACCAGAATCTACTAAGATGGGTATCAGGGATGATGTCCTCACGTGGTGTTTTTTCCAGTTAACTACATCAATGAGGTCGAGTGTGCAAGGTATTCATGGTTTGAAATGGTTAATTGTGATTGTATAAAAGTGATGTTTTGGACCTCTAGGACTTTTTATTGTTGAATTTTGGCTCTTACAAGATTTTGGGTCAACAAGTCATACTGTGTGTGTTTGTTCTCCATTACTTTTTAATAAAATTTTGTGGTGTCATGGATTTGGGTTACCAAATCAATGATCAGTTCTTACTTGGTTAATAATAATAATAATATTAAACTATGATATATATATATATAATACTCTAACATCATCACGTTTGAGTACAAAATGAGTTTTGGGCACACAATCTTGGAATTACAATGGTTCAAATAGTTATCAAACTGACCTGTGGACCAAATTGGAATTTGGGAAAAATAATTAGAGCTTCTCGCCTCTAGTATCTTTGACATTTTTTTAGATTTCTTGGTTGAATCTGGTTAGAAGATTTCTTCCAAGTAAATCATGAGAATTAAATCAAGGATGGATGTTTTGGGCATCCTCACGCAGAGATCACAACCATTGATCCATCCATATGAAGATCATCTGGGTTTTTGATTAGGGTCACTACATGGAACATAGTTTCAGGGAGTTTCACATTATTTTTCAAGGATCCTGGTTATGGTTACCATTGAGGATGACATACATTGAAAAGAATGGAACATGGAAGTCAGATAGTTTCTTGAAGAATCTAAATTGTGAGATTGATTAGGGGGGATAACCAGGAAATTATATTTTTAATAGAAGAAGAGTCCAGAAGAAGAGGGGAGAAAACACACACCAATATTAGTATGCACAAGTAAGAAATATAACCTAGAACACACATCAAGAAGGAACACAATTAGATAACATTGAATCCACATCAAGAGTTATTAGATATCATTTAAGGATCTGGAGTTGGAGCTATGGGATTGATAATATTCATTCTATCTTCCCCTTTTTGTTTATTTATTTCAGAATGGTTTGTTCTTTATATATAAATCTTTGAATATGTATATTGTAATCATGATTTTCGGTTATTTTTTTAAGTTAATAGGTTATTATAGTTAATCTATTTTACTTTGTTCATGCATATACTTTAATGGGTGCTTCTCTCTATGTATCTTTAGAAAATAAATTTTTACAAAACATCATGAATCAGTGAAAAATGATATTGATCACGCTTAAATTCAATTTGTCTTCAATTTGAGGATTTAATTAAAAACTAAATCAAGATTGAGAGAGAATATCACATTGAGTTCAACTAAAAAAATGAACTTAGTGATAACTTATTTGTACTTACTCAGTGATCGAGTGAATTCAGTAGTTGGAAATATACAGGATCCATTAAATCATAGGATTACCAGATGAAAAATTAGGTTATCCACTTTGGAACAATTCCACGGATTTAAATTAATTTTTTTTGAATAGATTAAAATAATTATAACAATAATCCATATGATTCCCCCCCATTTCATCAATTTATTGTTCTTTCCATTTTTGATCTTCTGTATTTCCTAATTTCTTGCACTCACACTCACTTTCACACTCAAAAGAATCATTATTCTCATCACTGTTTCTTCACCATTCCATTATTATCTTCTACTTGTTATCTTTTATTATTTTCTTCTGTTTTTCTACTTGGTGATATATATAAATCACACACCATGATACGTTCCCTGTGGATCGACCTCTTCTCATCACTAGACTAGTTTAATGTAGATTTATAAATAAATAGTTTTCAAGATTCTAAAAACAATATTTCAATATTATATCAGTGAAATTAAAACATCACAAAATGATATATGTAAAATTTGATAAACACACAAGGATATAACGAATAATTATAAAAAAAATGTTAAAAAAATCACTATTGAAGGGATTGAAAAATTAATAAATTCTAATTTTAGTTCTAATGAGAATATATATACGAATTTAAAAAGTATTTAAAAAGAAAATGAAAAACTCAATGATTATATTTATAAAAATAAATAAGTATAATAAATAAAATTTAATTCTATACTAGATAAAAATGAAATTCTAAAAAATATAATTAAATGTTTAAAAAGAATCTATGCTGATTTTATCAAGGAAGGGAAATATATAAAAAATAGTAATATTGAAAAAATGAATAAGTATAAAACTATTTATGGTTATGATTATCGATTACCAATAATTTATAATATATTTTTATAAAAATAGAAAAGTGAAGTGTTTCAACAGATACTTTTTTTAAATTTGGAATGAAGGGACACTATGCTAGTGTGTGTTTATTAAAATTTCTTCAGTCTCATGGAAAAAAAATTATTTATTTCCAGATATTTATTATCTATATGAACTATAAATTAATTTATAAAATAAGAATGGGTTCTTAATAAATCTCACTTTAACCCAATTGGACCTAATTTTCATGGGTACCAAAGTTTCCTTAAAACTATTTTAAAGGGATATTGCCTTAAAAATTTATGAAAAAAAAACCAAATAAATTGATATTGGGTGTTCAGGACATATGATAGGTGATTCTTCAAGGTTTCCATCATTCAACCAATTTGAAAGAGGTAATGATATATTCAATGATAGTTCAAAACATTTTTTCAATTGATTTAGTGAGGTTATGATTTTTTATTATATTTTCATATCTGATGTTTTATTTAATTATGGATTAAAAAATAATTCCATAATTATCTCACAATTATGTGATAATGGAATGGATGTGAAATTGAAAAATGAAAAATTTATAGTTTATAAAAATGAATTAATCTTATTTTATACAAACCAAAATTACAATATATATTCTATTAATTTTTCTATGGGAACTATGAAATATGTCATGTTATTGAATGCTATATAGATGAAAATTATTTATGGCATAAGGGGATTATAAATTTTAATTTTAGGTATGTTTATTAGCTATCCAAAAATAAAAATGTTCTATATTTTCCTGAACTGAAGGTAGAAATTACCTATATGTGTGAATCATGTATGAAATATAAACTCTATAATTATACTTTCAAACATATTAAGGAAGTGAATATGGTAAGGCCTTTATATCTATTACTTCTAAATTTATTTGAACTAATATCTACATCTAGTGTATGTAAAAAATCTAAGTGTTTGTAAATATTAATGAAATTAGTCAATTTAGATGGGTGTTCTATATAAGTCATAAATATGAACTAATTTCAAAATTTTAATCTTTTTGTAAGCTTGGTCAAAATTAAAAAGGTTATTTAATTTTTTCTTTTAGAAGTGTTATGTGAGAGGAATTTTTAAACCTATAAGTTGAGAAATTTTATGAATTAAATGGATAATACTATAGTTTTTCATCCCCTTGGACACCTACACAAAAGTGTATTTTGGAAAGAAAAAATAGAACCATAAAAGAAATGAGTATAACCATGTTAAATTAATTTAAAACTCATAGATAATTTTTAATATAAATTTTAAATACAAAATGTAATGTATAAAATAGAGTTCATCTAAGACTAATTTTAGAGAATACACCTTTTTAATTTTGGAATGATATAAAATAAAAAGTTGAGTATTTCATAGTATTTAGTTGTAATGTTTATATTTATTAGTAATAATGATTTATTAGATATATTTGATTCAAAATCTTACAAAAGAACATTTTTTATTATATTAAAAATCTAGTAAATCATATAGTGTTTACAATTAAAGATCCATGGTAGTTGAAGAATCTATACATGTGAAGTTTGATAAAAATATATCAAATTTATGTAATATTGATTCATATAAACTTGAAGAGGAATGTATAAAATTCAATTTTAGAGAGAATGTGTAAGTGACCAAATCCATGTAGACCATTCCTTTGTGTTTTTTGTGTATTGGAGGTGTATAGAGGTGGATTGAAGTAGGAAAGAGAAAATTTGAGCTGAAATTTCAACTGTAAGGAAGGATTGCGGTGTGGAGGCTTATGATATACCATGGAGTCTATCCAACACATGAGGCCATGACCTGGACTAAGAGCTATGACATAGAATCTGAAGGGAGAGTTTTTGATTTATTATTCTAATTTTGTTACCCCTATATATGGGGGGAGGCTGCAGTGTGGAATACTAGGAAGTAATTTTTGGCTATATTTCCTTTTTCATGGTGTCTATGCTGTGGATTTGAGTTGCGGTGTAGCCTCATACTTTGATAATTAGAATTCTGCGGTATGGTTCTCCCTTTGTTTCAAGGTCATTTTCTTAATTTATTAGATATGTGGCATGTAATACACCACGTTTCTTATATGTGTATTTGACTTGGTGTGTTATGATATGATCTCTTTCCTTAGCCAAATTTTTTCCCCGAGTGAGCACATTTTCACCATGGTGTAAGGCATTGTATCATGGTCTTAAAATTTATAGTTTGCTTATAAATTACAAAAACCCCCTTCAAAATTTTCTTCATCCAAAAATTTTCTATGGAAACCTATAATCTTAGGATATATATTTCAAATTTATTTTATTCTACTTTTATCATATTGAACCCATATTATAGGTATTGATCTGTGGTTATCTAGTGTGAGTTTTACCTCTTTCTCTTGTGATTTATTATTTTTTTGGGTTTGTTTCATCCTATTAAAACGTTCCATGATATAGTTGTTGATCCATTTTGTTATCTTGGGTCTATTGTTTTGTATTGATATGCCATCTCGGTATAATATAGTTTAAGGTGTCTAGATTCATTACAAGATAGGTGATCAGAGATTTGTGGTGTTGTTTCATTCTTATTCCATAAAAATTGAAATCCTTGAGACAAAGGATTGATTTAATCTTCTATTTTATGGGAAATCATAAAATTATCATGATTTATCTCTTTGGGTAATGGTGAAATTAACCTCAAATAATATTAAACCAGAGATAAAGAATTATTTTATTTTGGGTTATAAAGATTTCATGTGTTTCAACCGCATTAAAAGTTTCCCTCCTTCTTTTCTAGATAGTGTGATATATAATTTTTATGATATGGTTTATAATGTTTTTTATTTTATAAATGGATAAATAATTTATTGTTTTAACTATTTTTGGATAAAGAATAGATGCATGTTAACTGAATTTGACCTTCCTCATAGGTTAACAAAAATGGAGTTATGCTTGAAAGCATGTTTAGTATCTAATAGTTCTTGATAATTGATTCATTTTGTTTCCTATGGTTAAAACCTATGATAAATGAACCAGTTAATTTAAGATGATAATGACTTTTTTGTTTGATAAAAATCATTTCTATGGGTTTAGTGACCATGTATTCATATTAAGGATGGATTCTTTGGTTTTAAAGAATAGTTACCCTATTTAATTTTGTTGCTTTTTATTGCATTGTGTGATCAATATGGATGAGTAAACTTACTATAAAATGAGATGTGAGCCTAATATGACTAGTGTTTAATGATTTATGGGATCATATGTTAGGTTGTGTTGAATAATTTTGTGCCTATGATAGTGGGGTTCATAGTGATATGCATGATGGTGTCGAGGATGGCACCAAGACTGATGGAGTGGGTTAAAGCTAGGATTTCCCCTGGTTTTTTTATTGAAAGTTGGGATGTTTGTTTTGATAATGAATCTATCATAAAGGTTATATATCTTGGTTTCTTGTTTATTTATTTCTTTTCCCCACTACTTAACATAGATTTAAGTGAATTATTGATGAATCTTTTATTATATCTTTGGAGGATTCCAAGAGTAACATGAATTATGGAATGATAAAGAATGTTGAACAATTTTACCCATTGGGTTAGTGCATGAATGGAATGCTAAATATTGATAAATCTTGAGGAACCATGGAATTGGTTGGTTTATACCTAGAGGTCATAGAATCAGTTGAAAATTAATGTAAATAAGAAATGTTTAGTAGAATAAATTAAAGGCAGTCTCTTAAATGTTTTTGTGTTTATAGGATATATAGCCTATTAGCATTGGAAAATTTGTGTCTAATTGGAAATAAATACAGTTGAGATTAAGTCTTGGTTGTTTCCCATAGTTTGGTTATGAGAGATATTTTTTCCTATTTTTTGTGATTTCATACACTACTCCACCCATGTTTGTATGGATACTAACACTAGTGGATCCTGGTGGGTGTTTTCCCCAATTCCAGTTTGGTGAGGAATGAATGACTGACTTCCCCCTCTTTCCCTTCTCTCTTCTCATGGTAGTATAATGTGTTGGTTTTTAGGGTGGTTATCATCCCCATATTCATATATAGATGACTATAATGTCTTATATTTATTTCACATGGATGTATCTTTGGATATTGTATCCTGAGGATTATTATATGTATGTTGAGTATGGGATGTGATTTATTGGGGAATAATACATGATGTATGGGTTGTGATAGCTCTAAAAAAACTAACCAGTTACTAAATGAATTTTTTGGATATTGATGATGTGATGTACATGGTGCATGATATGTCATATTTTCCCAAGTGTCTTCTAGTAGGATCATTTATTTAGAGAGATATGGATTAGGGTGTGTGATGTTGGGGTAGATTCCAAAAACAATCGAGGAATGGTTGTTGGGTACCTTATTTTGATATACATTGGATATAATATTATCTCTTTTATGAAATATGTTGTGAGAGATCCATGTTAAGGCTAAAAACTTATCATACTTCTTTAGGTGATGTGTAGCTTCACTTGTTTATTTATTGGTATTTAATATTATATCTTTTTCTTTTGCATGAGAGGCTCTAGGTAGGATCCTATTGAGTATAAAAATTATGATCAACCTATATATATAAACTATTTTTCAGTCTATATGATGTGGTTGTAGAATGGATTGGTCTTTGCTAGCTCATGGTTTTTCTCAGGAGCGGTTTATACTTCGAGTATACCATCAAGTATTTTATTTTGGTACTTGTAGTTTCATTTACATTTGTATAGTTTATATGATATTAGATGCATAAATTTAGATATTTTATTATTTTATGATCAGGATTTGTTTCTTGGTTTTATTTTATCACTCATTCATCATATTATTTATAAAGGTAAATTTCTCATATTTTTGTGTATAATATACCCCTAGTACTTGACTCTAACTCATAACCTATTGGCGGTGGGATTCATGTTTCAGTATCTACCTTTTCTCATTACCAACCTAAGAGGGGTGTCTTGGAGGGGGGTGGGTCAAGATAGAGTGGTATCAAAGGGCTAGTTTGGGGGATACGATGGGGTTTGGCGGCATGCACTTGTGAAGACTAAATGATTTGGTTAGGAAGTGGTGTCATCTAAGTTTAGTTAGAAATGTAACAAGGTAGACCAAATTGTACCTGGGTATATAGGTACATTATGATTTGATGTAATGAAATTCCTCTTCAATAAGCCTGCTAATAGAAGTGATGATGGTCATGGGTGAAAGACCTAAGAAATGATCACACTTCATCCTTTTTTACAATCGTGTTTGAAATGGGTAGACCATAGGATTTGGTTGAAACTTAATTAATAAATCTTAAATATTCCATAAAATGGGTTTATGAGTCGTTAATTATTTTTTATTTTTTATTATGGGATCCAGGTAAATGTAATCTTCTGGTTTGCATTGAATATTCTTAGTAGGATGCACTAGAAGATCTCTATAGATTAGAGGTCAACAAATAAGACACTTGGTGGAGGACACTTTGAGAGTTTCAACACCAGATTCTATAGAAGTATGAGGGATCTATTTTAGATTTAGATATAGAATACTGGTTGGAGGCGGTAGTGAAAAACATCAATTTTATTCATTCTCGAAAGGAGAAATAGGTTTCATTTCTAGTGATGATAATTAATAGGGAATATACTTAGTTGGGTTTTTTGTTCCATTGGGATCTTAATGATTTATCCATTTCATGGGGGATGTTTCAAGATGAGTTTCAAGATAAGTTTATTTCTTTGACCATGAAGGTGGACCGTTTACTGGAGATTATTACCCTTATATATTTGATCTTCAGTGTGCTGGTGTTTGAATCAATTTTAGGAGCCTTGTACAATAATCTTTAGACCTACTTGCAGATGAGGAGGCTAGGTTGAAGATTTTTAGGGGGATTTACATCTAGAGATCTAGTTCCTGGTTACACTATTTAAATTGATGACACATATCATGATTCTAGAATGAGTAGGGGTGATTGAGAGGATATTAGCCAAAACCAGATCATAATGGGATAGAAGTTTTTAGGATTCACCACATAATATAGATATGGTATGAGGTTTACTATTTCCTAAAAGAAGATATTTTAGACAACTAGGTGTAGGTCCTAACACTCATTAACTCATTTCTATGGGAGTAGTGGATCCGAGGCCCTATTAAGGGACCCAACATCTATTTTTTATTTTGGAGTTAATGGTCATCAATGGAAAGAGTTCCCAAACATAATAAGTGGAAAACATGTAGATGAAGTTTTTTTATGGTTCCTCTGTTATATCACTTTTATCCAAGGAAAAAATGAGAGGGTTATTAAAATCTTGATCAGTAGAGAGGAGATGAGGTAGGAAGAGGAAAACCCTGTGATGTTCATTGTCCATAGAGGGTAGAGAATAGCTGTGGAGGCTATCTTTATCTACTTCAGATAGGTTTTAAGAAAAAATATAGTGATCTAAATTCTCTATATTTTCTAGTTCTCGGTGAGCCGGACATTTTTTAAGGTAAAATTTTCTTAATTTCTACTTGGATTAATGATTTTTTTATTTAGGAACTACACACTCCCTCATACTACTATACCTAGTCCATGATTTGGGACATGAGTTGGAGAGACGTTTATTTCATTTGGAATTGACTATGCTTGTTGTAGTTCAAACTTATTTGTATGAAGTATGTAGAGAATATGATCTAGTGGTGAGGAAACACTATTCTCTAGGAGACTTATTATGTTTTCAATAGAAACCTTACAAAATAATCCTCAGCATGGAATGTATTCATTAAGTGCAAGATATCATTGATTACTTTTGGAGGTCAATTGTGTTCTATTATACTAATGAAGATTCTTCCATGTTCGTACTTAATAAATACCTTTATATGGGTCAGAGGCATGTTCCATCCTTATTTTCCTTGATATCCAAGTCGGTACTGATTTCCTTGGAGTGTCAGTAGGTGGTTTTCCCATGGGTTATGGAAGAGTACCCAGATGTCATTCCTGAGGAGGTTGTGGAATTACCCCTTCAATGAAATATTATGTTAGGAATATATATATAGTTGTGTTCTTTTATGATATCGATATATCCCTATAATATGACACCTTCCATATTGGAGGAGCTGAAGATATAAATCGATCACCTCTTGTAGTGAGGTTTTGTTCATCTGAGTGTGTCACCTTGAGTCACACCTATTATTTTATAAATAAGGTCAATTATAGTCAATGTTTGGGTATTGATTACCATCACCTGAATCAGTTGGAATTTATTAATTTATATCAAATTTTATGGGTTGATATTTTTTTTGATCAGTTAAAGGGAGTAGTTGGTTCTTGAAGATTGATCTATTGTTGGGATATCATTAAATGTAGGTGAATGATAAAGATATAATGATGACTACTTTATAATGTTGTTATGGGAATTATGAGTTAATTTTTATTTTTTTTAGTGTAAAAAATATTGTATATGTGTTCATGGGAACAATAAATGTAGTGTTCCGAGAGTTTATGAACTGGTTCATGGTGGGTTTAATAAAAACATCTTTGTGTACTCCACATATGAGGAAGAGAATATCGAGATTCTGTGGAATAGTTTGGGAGTTCTTCATTTTTAGTATCTATTTAGGAGTCTGCCAGATCATGAGTTCTAGGATCATGATGTTTTCTTCTTAGGGTATTTCATGTACTATTATGGTGTTGCTATGAATCCTTTGTAGTTTGAGGATGTTATTTTCTTGGGAATCCCCTAAAAATGTTATATAGGTTGATATTTTGCTTTATCTTATAGGCTATAAGTGGGTCATTCCCAAATTCTATAAGATTGTGACGCATTTGAAAACCTTGACTAGAAAGGATCATGAATTATTATAGACTGACCAATGTTTGGTATCTTTTGAGTACCTTAAGAAGAATTTGTTCTGTTCTCAAGTTATTTATTTTCCATAAGAGGGAGTTCAATTTGAGGTTCTCTAGGATGATTCTCATCTTGGATTGAGCAGTGTTCTTATGTAGAAAAGAGTGGATTTTTAGGGGTATAATATGTTATGACTCCATGAGTTTAACTATGCCACCCATGAATTTGATTTGGAGGTAGTTTTTTACCTTATTGTTTTGGTGACATTTGTTCATTGGAAAGTGTTTTTTGGTTTTGACTGATCATAAGAGCCTGACATTTGTATTCTCCTAGAATTACCTAAACTTGTGAAATTGACAGTGTATGGAATTACTGTTCGATTTTGACTTTGAGATTTATTACACAAAAGGAAAGGGTAATGTCATAGCTGGTCTTCTAAGGAGGAAGTCACATAGTGATGCCTTGTATGAGTCTTTGGATTATTGTAGAGTAATGGAATAGATCTCTACAATGAATCTTGATATAGGATAGGTTAGTGGCAGAGGATTCATTTTTAGAAAATGGTGTAATAGTATTTAGTGAAGAATGTGAAGAATTCCTAGCTAGGGGATTCTGAGGTGGAGGTTTGGTGAGATCAATTTGTCTTTGGGGATTCCCCCAATGATTGGTCAAATGATGGTCAACAATGGGTGTTGTATTGGGGGAGGGTTTTCACTCCTTTAGCGATGTGTGAGTTGGTTAACTATGAGTTCCATAGATTATTCATAGTGTTATAAGCTAGTGTGAAAATTTTGTGATTTGAGAGGTCATTTTTAGTGTCAACGGTTAAAGAAATTAGTTACAGAGTTCATTCCCATATATTTACTCTATTAGAAACATGGGATATACCAAGGGTTTTGAACCACTGGTATAGGATGGGAAACCATTTTTATTGTCTCACTACCACAAAACTAGGTTTCTACAGCACCACCCTTTAACAGTGCTAAAAAAAGAACTGATAAAGGGGACTTTTAACAGTGCTAAAAAAAGCACTCCTAAAAGTTCCCCTTTATCATCATTTTTTAGCACTGATAAAGGCCCTCCTTTATCAGCGCTTTTTTAGCACTGTTAAAGGGTCCCCCTTTATCAGTGATTTTTTAGTAGTGCTGATAATGGTGGGGCTTTATCCGTACTTTTTTTCTAGTGCTGATAATGTGTATTTGTTAAAAAAATTATATTTCATAAAAAATAATATATTGATATATAAATAAATAAATATATATATATGTATATTTATATAGATATAAATATAATATATATATTTTAAATATGTTTTAGATAAGTATGAATAAACATTTCCACTTTATATATAAGATATGTAATGAAAATAACTTATAAAATATCTTAAAAAATTATTAATTAATAATTTCCTAATTATCATCAACTATAATCATTTAATAACAATTTGAAGTCAAAAAAATCTAAAAATGAATAAAAGATCTAAAATAAGTTGAAAACCTAACTAAAACATCAAATGAACATAACTCACTACTGCAAATATGACCTTTATCAGCGCCAGTATATATATATATATATATATATTTGTGTGTGTGTGTGTGTGTGTATATATATATATAGATAGATATTTGTGTATGTGTATATATATATTTGTGTGCATCTGTACTGACAAACTGATATATATTATCTATATAATTTAAACATATGTATATACATATTAATATATAATATTTGTAAATATATATATATAAATATTTATAATTATACATACATATACACATATAATATATATGTGTGTGTGTGTGTGTTGTATAAATGTATTTATTTATTTATAAACACACACAAAAAAGAATGTTTTATAAATGTATTTAAAATAGATCTTATAAATATATATTAATATACAAATAAATATATTAATACATAAATATAACTATATGTTTATTAATATACGAATATATATATATATTAATATAACTAAATATATATATATTAATATAACTAAATATATATATATATTAATATATATATATATATATATTTATATGTTAATATAAAAATATATTAATATATGAGTAAATATAACTATATATATATATATAAATAAATAGATATATTATTATATAGAGAGAAAAACATTATGGTGGAGTGGTAAAGGTTTAGGCGCACAAGCAAGAGGTTCCGAGTTCGAATCTAGAGGGATTCAAGGTGCCCATGTGAGTGGAAATGAGGCTAAGCGATGTTAAAGGCTGGGGTGGGGTGGCTGTTGGGGCATGCGTGATGAGGGGGTGCGGGGGTGCGGGTTGGGGCTGTTGAATTTAAGCGCTGTTGAAGCCCCTCCCTGAATTGCAGAATTATATTTTTTTAATGTTTTCTAACTATTATCAGCACTAAAAAAGTTCTGATAACGAACCCATTTATCTGTGCTTCTTTTAGTGATGATAAAAGGGGTCTGTATCAGTGCTGATAAAAGGGACTCCCTTTTATCAGTACCTCTATTAACAACGAATTTTTCAGTACTCTAAATAGAATTTTCTAGCACTGATAAATGCCATATTTGAAGTAGTGTCTATACCAGCAGTTCTTTAAACCATTCAGAGTTTTCTATGGGTATAGTCCTATACCAACCGTTTTATTTAAACCATTGGTATAATACACATTGATCTACACTATACCAATAATTTATTTAAACCATTGGTATACACCAATACTAAAATTTTATAAATCATTTGTGTAGTCCATCCAAATTTAAAAAATAAAAAAAATGAAAAAAACAATGGTATAGAGTGCTCTAACCTTCACAGACAGAAGCATCCCTAGCTTGTCTGAAAACACCTACACCAATAACCAGAACCTGTAAAAAAATATACTCCATCACCTATAAAAACATTACTAAACAACACCTAAAAAAACACTACAAAAAAATACATAATTTAACAAACCAATTAATCAATTCAATCACTGAAAACACATATTTAAAATATCACTTATATTAATTCATATCAAATAATCATACATCATATTTCATAAATATCAACAAAAAATGTAAAGGATCAATATCTCTCTCATCACAATAAATATGAATTTGAGTTAAAAATATGAATTCCTGAAGGATAGAATATATGAATATCACTCTTGGAATTCTCCACATTATGAAAATAATTCTTGGAATTCTCCATATTATGAAAGCATCATTAAAAAGACTGGAGAAAACATTAATAGTTATAAGGGTAATAAAAATAGATATATACGCAAAGAAATTTATTAAATTAAAATAGTTATTGATACTAACCATTATAAGTACAATTTTATTTCTATAAAATGATTCCATCATGATTAGAGAAATAAAAGTGTCAGGAATATAAAGAAGAAAGAGGTATTAATTTTAGATCTATTTAAATTTTTAAAAACTCATCAAAATAAAACTATCCATTCTATAAATATGAAAAAATACCACACTCTAACCCCACTCACACCACACATTTTAAAGGGGGTGAAATCCCAATCTATTCATTATTTAGGGAAAAAATTTTTGTGTTAAATTAATAAACTAACCTTTTTGAAAAGGGATTTTTTTAAGGTGTATTCAATGTTCCCATTACAGGGCCACTGGGTACTCGATGGGCCTTCAGGTCTCAAGGGCCTTTGGGTTATCAAAGGCCTTCGGGCCATAGGGCCTTTGGGCCACAGAGACCAAGGAGTAGCCCAGTTCACATAGAACAACCCCTATAAGAGGATCAGGGAACCAAGAGTAGAATCCCATAGAAGTAGAGGTCATCGGATTGGAAGAATGAGAGGGAATGGCTACCGCCATCAGGACTAGGCACCGTGAAAATTTGTACAAGGAAATTTTATTCAATCAGCAATGCAAGGTGGGGATCTAGGTGATCAATGATGTAGAATATGGGGAGGGGCAGTTCCAATGGGTTGGGCCTACAGGTCATGTTATGGGCATGGTATGCCTTTGGGAATTCGAGTCATGTATTGCAGGTTAGTCGTGCCTTGTGCCTTGGGCCAACTGGTAATGTACGGGTTCCCCTTTAACCCTTAAAAGGGGGATTATCCATAATAATAATAAAAATAAGGCCTTCGAGCCATTAGAACTAACATTCTAGACACATATTTAGTTTCATAATTTCAATTACAACATATATGTTTATCATATTAGATTATTCACTAGTGGTGAATATATTAATTCCAAATATATATAGAGTCATGGGATGTTTTTGGGTATGTCTATGAGAGTTCTATCCCAATGCGGTGAGGGTAATTTCATATTGGAGAATTATCCAATAATATTACTTGATTCTTCTATTTTTTGGATTTTTGAGTTGTGGTGGTTGTGTTACACCATGATCCTAGTTCAGAGAGTACCATCATTGAATTTGAGGCTAATGATTATGCTATGATCTCTAGGGATTCAATATTTGAGGAATGAACCTCTAGGTAACAACATGATATTACTGGGTTATATTTAATTTAAATGGTTTTATTCCTCGATATTTATGGAGGATTTAACCATTAATTTTGTATTGGGAAACCATTTATTTATGACCATGAATGTCACATGTTGATATTGTGTGCTTTAGGTTTAAATATAAATCCAAGTTTTTCTTTGTGATCACTCTAATTACTTAAACTCCCTTCAGATTCTAGGTATTATTTGGATGGTCTTGGTTTCCCTTAATCCGTTGTTTAGTATATATTGATCCTTATCTTGGGATACATGATATTATATGATCTAAGATGCATTTATTTCTCTTTTACTCAATCATTTTTATCTCTCCCATTCTCAAGGGAAATGACAGTGGGGTTCCTTTAGTTCTCTAATTTTTTGGTGGAGATTGTAATGGATTTTCACGTGGTTTGGTCTTGTTGTATATACTTTTGAGTTTTGAGGTTCTTGATCATTGTTTATCCACAATTTTTGAAATATATTCCTTAAAGATTTAGTTGAGATAAGAAATTGAAAATTTATCTTCATTTTATTGTCTAAATCATGGAATAATATTGGTTTATATTTTAAGGGATGAGTGGGAACAATTATTCAAAAAATATAATAAACTCAAAAAAATTAAATTAAAAGAGATTATTTGCTTGATTATAATTTACTTTTTTTAATTTTTATTTCCATCATTTATTTATTTTGTTTTGTGTCTTGAGAATAACATGTTGTTTTATTATTATTTTTTATGTATTTTATATTTATTATTTTTTATTCAACATTTTTATAACTAGTTAATGATATAAAGAAGGAAAGTTAAGAGGAAATATTAAACTTCAAAATATATTATGTCTAAATTTAAATAAAAGGATGTTTTTTTAAATATTAATTATGATTAATTAGACTGATGTCTGTTTTTTACTACTATAAAGTTCATATTTATATAATATTTATTGTAGCATGGTGTGATCATGTTTCTATTTTTTTTGTGATTATAGGATGATTTTTT
Organism: Viscum album; assembly: GCA_963277665.1. Lineage (NCBI taxonomy): Eukaryota > Viridiplantae > Streptophyta > Magnoliopsida > Santalales > Viscaceae > Viscum > Viscum album. The sequence goes on along the minus strand of OY728120.1, from coordinate 558,555,475 downwards.
TGGTGTGTTTGTCAACTTCATAGGTAAATAATGAATTAAATATAAAAGTAATTGATATAATGTGAAAATTTAATGGGATAAATTTAGTGAATGGAAATTATAGGGTATCGGATTATTTTAATTAAAATAAATGTGGAAAAAGAGGTTAATAGATATCTAGAAATGAATTAATAGTAAAATGGTTGGTACTATGGACATGATAACTATGAATAAAATGGGAAGTTCCATATAATTTTTTCACTATTTTTTGAGGATATATAGGTATAGTATACATTATAGTAATGAGAATATTTAATGTAGTGGAATAGGTAGTTGTCAGAGAGGTGTATTGATGATGAGGTGTTTATTGTTGTTTTTTATATTGTGGTTTAACAATAGACCCTTATGAATTGGATTGTGTGATATACTATATCCAATTTTATTTTCATGTAATTTTATGCACACAACCACCATAATTGGGGTTCCTTACTAATTTTATTATGGTTTTTATTTACAGTGGATTCCCTAACATCCAAGTTGTATAAGAAATGAATTTTTGATTAATATATCTTAAAAAATATATCTTTTTGGATAGTACATGTTGTAATTGATCAAGGTTTATATATATATTTATATATTTATATATGGGATATACTGGATCAAAATATTGTTGTGAAATAATTTTCACCACCCCCCATTATATTTAAAAGTTCAAAACATAATTTATTCTCCTTAAAACATCAGTTTCTTCCATGGTAGGAAATAGTATAAAATACCATACTTAGAGGAAAAAACCTAATTTAAAAATACCAGAAAAAATCATACTTCCATTTCAAATATATTTTAATTAGTTAATTTTATTCACATGATAAATCATAAGGTTACAAATTATTTTCCTTTTCTAGAAATCACTAACAAAATCATTATAATTACTTAAACTCGATAATACAAGTTCCATTTGTTCAATGATAAAAAGATGAGACTACCTTTCTAGAAACTAATTTTTCAAAATAAATCTATATGTTAATCACTAAATAGAGGATAATTATATGACTAATTGTAAGATATTAATGGGGTAAATACCATAAAATATTGGTGATATATTAAAATTTTAAGTCAAGAAAAATTCATCAAAATATTACTAATAGAAAACTGTTATCATGATCAGTAAAATAATATTAAATAAAAATAATAATTAATATAAATGTTAATAAAATACAAACTAAATACATGGTAATACTAAAAAAATGTCCAATTTCGAATACCTACTACCCCAGCTATAGAAAAAATATAAATCTTTCTTGGGATCTTAAAATGAAGAGAAAAACAGTTTTTTAAAATTTATACCTAATTAAACACAAGTTTCAAAAAATTATAATATAAATGATACAAAAATATGATATATATATATATATATAATACTATTTATATAAAACCATGATATTTAATTCCATTATATCAATAGGTTTATTGATTTTTTTTCTGGAAATATGTTTTTATTATATAGTAACTGTGCCTCTTCTAAATTGAGAGTGATCTCAATTTAAAATGTTCAAACAATCAAAAACTAGCTAATAAAATTTAAAAAAAGAAAATAAACTAGTAATAAGAATTTAATTTATTTTAAAATTCCAACACAATTATATATTATCACATTAAATTAGTATAGTTTGACTCACTAGTGCACTGTTGGTAAACTTTTCAATTTAGTACTTAAGAAGAAAATATTTTTATTGTTTGAAAGATTTATTTTCTTACACTGCACTTTTTATTTCATAGTTAAATATAAAAAATTATGAGTGAAAAAACTACCCAAGAGAGTCAAATTAGGATCCCAACATAATAAACACAAGTATGGTAATTAGAGTGAGCTACCAATCACTAACTAAATCCCCTAAAGGGATTGATCAAAGAAAATAATCCACTAAAAAAATAAATTTAAATAGATTGTAGTAGTGAATGTAGAAAAGAATATAAATAAATAGAGTGAACAGGAAAAAAATTAAAAATTATTCTTGAATAGAAGTATGGAAAACCTTATTCATGGTTTCAATACCACACAAATAATAAAGCTTCTCCAAAATCAAAGTAGATGTCACCTGAAAATTAGACCCATCCCTGAAACATTGACTACCAAATAGATAGAGAGAAACTTATGAAAATTTAAAAACACCCTACCCCTATGATGATAAGTATTTTTCATGGATCCATCACCAATAAATTTTTATTACCTAATAATGAAATATAGTGTGCACCCTAGGGTCGATCTCTCGCAGAGGCTTCTTACACACAAATATTTATCTATTGTCACTATTATAAATATTACTAAAATAAAAAAAATTATATACTAATATAAATGGGTGGTTTATTCTGAAAATATATAAAATATAACATATTTTAATAATTAAAATTAATAACATAATAAAAAAAAATAAGACACAAAGAAGTTAGTGAAGGATGATTGTCGTTCTTGGGAGAACGTGTGATAAAATCATTATTATTTAAAAAAGTTTATTCAAAATATTATACTCAATGTTGAGATCAAAAAAATCACTAAACATATTCATGTGAATTTTTATTATGTCACACTGAACCTAATCATGCAAGATAATAATAACTCACATCATCTCCATAATTTTACCCCACCATGGATGCAACATTATGATGACAGATGGGAGGAATAAGATTAAAATGAGAAGAAGAAATGAATATAAATTAATGTGAGGTGAACCCTACGCCATCCCATTTTCAAAAATATTGAAATTATTAGAACAAAATAAATAGAAAAATTTAAACACAACAAACCCAAGAACCACCACTCCCCCATCGAACAACGATAAGAGTTTGTTCTCCACTTACATGGAGATTAGAATGGTCACCGTGGGGGAACATGAAATAGAAAATAAAGTAGAAGAGATGAAGATGGAAAAATAAAAATTAAACAAGTAATAAAATATTTGGGCACCATACACCCTAATTCAACAAAAAATGGCCAACCTAAGTTTCCAACCCCTTAGAATGAAGAAGAGGTACATTTTTATAGTGAGATGGAAGAGCAATTTTGTTTCACAATTCTTCCTCTAAAAGAATTCAGGTGGAGGTAAATTTTAATGACAAAATATGGAAAATATTCCATTAAAAGTTATTAGAATATTTATCCTCTATAGGGACACAACATTTATGCTATATTGGACACGTGTAGAGAGAGTTTTTTATGTTTTACTTAGAGAAATTTACTCTGGCTTGGTGACTCTTCATCTTCCAATTCTTCACATTCTAATGCATTAATGACATTGAATATGGAATAATAATGCATTAAATACTTAATAAAACGTTTTAATCTATTTTTTTTCTAGCTTCTTATCTATGTTTAGCTCTATTGGGAAACCCCAATTTGACATATAGGCTCATCTTCATACATGTACAGATATACACATAGTTTTAGAGGCCCGAAATATGAGCTGTATTTGCCCCTCCAAATGATGGATTAAGCTTGGTATCCAAAAGGAATAAATTTATCCCAAAATTTTTGTAATCCTTGAAAAAGGAATTTCATAATTTCCATGTTTATAGAAAATGTTATGGACAAAATATAGAAATAAATTAAAACAGTTGAAATCCAAAATAGGTTAATTTTTAAATTATGTTCAAAATACTTCAAAACCCATAAAATGTGACAATTAACCATAAAATAATATAATGTTTGGATTAAAAATTGAAATTAAAATTAAAATAATAAAAAATATTAGATTATTTAGATTCACCCCCAATTATACATTGCACTCATATGAAATCATCATATATTCAAATAAAAATACACACAACAATAAAAAAGAGAAAACATCCATGATCATTTAAAAAATAGAATTTAATCATGTATCTTCTATAATAAAAATTAAATTTCCTTTTTATTGATCATATATATTTTTTTCCAATATCATAAATCCATAAATGGACGAATCACAACCAACCTCACATTGAATTTTATGTCACTCTTCACTGAAGAGAAATTAAATCTGAATTTATGATCACACATGGAAAATGCATGCCTCACTGTTGGGTTGTGACAATTTTCATTTATCCAAAGTGTGAGTAATGAAAATATTTTCAATAATGATTTATTTTTCTAGTTTTATTCCGTGGCTTTGGGTTGGTGGGAATATTATATAAAAATATAGGCCGAAAAGAGGAGGTTTTGACTCTTAAGTATAATGTGTGAATAATCAAGTGAAAACACAAGATTAAACAGACTAAAATCCCCTTTAAATTGTGAAATAATACACCAAACCCTATTTTATGATATGAGACATTATACAACAAGAAATTACAACGAATGATATCATACAAATTCTCCCTTTTCCTATTTTCTTAAAGGTCTAGATAGGTATATGTTTATTTTTTTTTCTTTTTTTTTTCTTAGAGGATGAGCTGAAAATAAAATACAATGATTGGATGACAATAAATCCTTTTATTTGAAAGATTTATGTGATTCATAAAAAAATTAAAATGAATATTCAATATTGTCTCCATTTTTCTCATTTTTTTAATTTTTTTGAAGGAGAACTAGATGAAACAAATAAATCACAATAAGATGATGTCCCAAGACCAATTTTATCATTATGTACATACCAAAATGTCTATACACACCTCAAATTACTAAAAAATGAAATACAACCCAAATAACTCACAGAAAATGCTCTTCCCCCACACTCAAAATTTTAATGTCATTGCAAAACTAAAGAGAAGGAAATATACCACCTAATTTTATTTTCCAGTGATAACTTTGAGTTAATCTCCTAGATACTTCCACTAAACCTAGAAATAATGAAATAAATAACTATATAATAAAAAATAATGAAAAATAAATAGAAAGGGTAATGAAAGGGGATAATTCTTGGATTGACCCCCCAATCAGGTGATTGGTTTTTACTTCCCCTAGTTAAGAAATCATAGTGGTTTAAACCCAATCTATAGGAGGATAATGTTTCCTGATTAGAAACCACCACATTTTATTTTTCCTAACATTAATAAGTAGATGAAAGGAATGAAAAACCCAAATGTAAATGAAAATATCCACAACCCACATTGAAGAATAAAGAAATATTTTAAGGTGCAAAGGGGGAGGGAAAAAAATAGGGTTACTCATTATTGACTTTCATAGTGTCCTCCTATATATAGTATTCATGTTATTATGGAGGTGGTAGTTGTACCACCAACAAATTCTCTATATATTCTTCTTTGATCACCAACACTTGGGTGGAATATCCCTTAACATCCATGGACTGATCCATTTTATCTGTATTAGAAATTTCAAGAAAGGGGAAGTCAGAAAACAATTAAACTTGAATAAGATTAAAACATGAATAATTGATAATGAAATATTCCATTTTAAGTAAGACAACCTAGAAATTGATATCTTTAGGCAAGGCCATTGAAAATTCAATCTCATCAGGTGAATATTAATTTTCATCTTCAAAATAAATATATAATTAGAGAGGTGATGATTTTACAGTATCAAATATAGTAGAATCACATTCCTTTTCAACTTCTACAAAATCATACCAATATTAATCCAATTTATGAGATCTCACACATGTGAATCAACTGGATGGTCTTCTTCAGGTACATTCTTTGGAAATTGAATGGATAGGATTAAGGATAGTTCCTTTATAATTTCTTTCATGGATATTTAATGGAAAAGGATAAAAAAATAATATTTTATTCCTCTCTTTCTTGAGCCTCCTTTTGAGCTGCCAATTCCTTCAAGGAAGTGGAAATAAATTCCATTTGATTCCTCAACTCTTCAATAATTTTTTCATTATCATCTGAAATATTATTTAGTAATAATTTTTTTATAGACTCAAAAATATTTTTATTAAGAAAATCATAAAAAAATTACCTTGAAATTACATCTTTGAACTAAGAAAATAAAGATATGAAATGACGTTCATTTTTTTAGTTTTTGAAAATTATAATATTTTTTTGAAAACAATTTCATGAAAGTGATTGGACTCCCCAAAAATGGTGCCATATTAGTGAGATGGATTTTTATTTAATCCATTACCAATAAATTTTTATTACTTTAGAATGTAATATAGTGTGTAGTCTAGGGTTGATCTCTCGCAAAGGCTACTTATGAACATCAATTTTTCTATTATCACTATTATAAATATAGATAAAATAAAACTACTTATATTCTAATATAAATGGGGGTTTTATTATAAAAATACATAAAATATATTATATATTAAAAATAAAAACTAAAAACACAAAGAAAATAAATAATACAAAAATAAGTTAGTGAATAATCGTTGTTGTTCTTGGGAGAGAGTGGTGATGGAATAATTGTTATTTAAACAAAATTTATTCTCAATATTCTAATAAATGTATAGATCAACCATATCACTCAAAAAAATACCTTTAATTTTTATTATCACACATAGACCCTTTAATTTAAAGATAATACTCAGTCACATCATCACAATAATGCTACTCCACCCAGGATGCAACATTTTGATGTGGAAAAAAGTAATCAATATCAAAGGAGGTGGGGTGAACCATACGCAAAAAAAATTAACACTATTTAAATTATTAGAATAAAATAAATTGAAACTTTTAAGAATAAAAAACTCAAGAACCACCACTCCCCCCCCTTGAACAACAATGAGAGTTAGTTCTCTACTTGTATGAAGATTAGAAGGATCATAATTGGGGAACAAAAAATAGAAAATAAAATAGAATTAAAGAAGATAAAAAAAGAAAAATTTAAAAAGTAAAACAATATTAAATCACCATAAACATTAATTCTACAAAAAATGTCCAACATAATTTTCCAAAACCTTGGAATGAAGAATAAGTACATTTTTATAGGGAGATGAGAGAGAAATGTTGGCTCCAAATTGCTACTCCAAAATAATGCATGTGGATAGAACATTTAATGAAATAATTTATTAAATATATCTTCATAAATTTTATTCTAATATGTCTCCCATATGTGTAAAAAAATATAATCTGCTTTGTAAATGTGTGGAGAGAGATATTATTGTTTTACTTAGAGAAATTTATTCTGTCTTGGTGAATCTTTAACTACCAATTCTCTACATTTAAATTCATTAATGAACTTGTATCCTGACAAATAATGTATTATATTATGAATGAAAAATTTTAATATATTATTTTTAAAGATCCTTGTAGAATATTAGATCCATTGATCTACCCCACTTTGATATATAAGCACATCTTCAAACGTGGACAAACCTGTACGTAGTTTTTGAGGCCCAGATTGTGAGCTATATTTGGGCCCCCAAATGGTGAATTCATCTTGGTCTCTAGAAGGATAAAATGTATCCCAATATATTTGGAAACCTAAAAAAAGTAATTTCACAATTTCTATCACTTTATAAAACTTTATGGTAAAACTATTAAATAAATTAAAACTATTGAAATCCAAAATAGGTCATTTTTTGAATTAAGTTCAAAATATTTTAAAAACCATAAAATGTGATAGTTAACATTAAAATAATGCAATTGTGGGATTATAAAATTGAAATTGAAATTAAAATAATTTAAAATATTTCATTTTTCAATTCCCCACACTTAAACATTTCTCTCTTGGGAAATCATCATATATTCAAATCAAAATCCACACAACAATAAAAAAATGAGAGAACATCAATGATCACTTCCAAAACAAAATTTCATCATGTATATTTTATGAAAAAAAATCCCTTTCCTTTTTATTCCTCACATTTAAATTTTTTCAACCTCCTAAATCTATCTATGGCCCAATCACAACATACATCACTTTTAATTTTATGCCACTCTTCACTCAAGAGAAATTAAATATGAAGTTATGCACATACTTGGAAAATTAATGCATCACCATAAGATTGTGAAAATTATCATTTATCTATAGCATGAGTCTTAAAAATATTTTATATAATGAGTTATTTTTCTAGGTTAATTCTATGGATTAGGTTTGGTGGGAAAATGATTGAAAAATGAAGGCGAAAAAGAGGAGGTTTTGACTCTTAAGTACAATTCATGAATAATAAAGAGAAAACACAATATGAAACTCACTTAAATACCATTAAAATTGTGAAAAAAACACAAAACCCCTTTTTATGACATTTTTAATGAGCCAATTAGTGATTAAAATGAATTATATCACCCAAATTCGGCCTTTTGTTTCCCATTTTTTTAAATCTCCAGAAAGGCACAACATTATTTTCCATTTCTTTTTCCTGGAGTATGAGCTAAAAATTTAATAAAATGAATGGATAAAAATCACGAATTTTATTTTAAAGAGTTATATGAGTCATAAAACAAGTTCAATGAAATATTAAAGCTCATATCTATTTTTATTTCATTTTTTTAATTTTTTTGAATGAGAATGAGATGAAAAAAATAAATCATAATGAAATGAAGTCTTAAGCCCAATTTTCTCATTTACTACTATCCAAAATGTTGACACACATGTGAAACTACCCATAAATGAAAAAAAATCCTCCAAAAATAACATGAAAAACCGTTCTCCCACACTCAAACTTGAAATATACATGAAAAACTAACGAGAAGGAAATATACAACCTGACTTTATTTTCTAGTGACAGCTTTTAGTTAATCCCATTTATACTATTTGTACACCTAGAGAGCATGAAATAAATAAAAATATAACAAAAAAAATTAAGAAAAATAAATATAAAGGAGAAATAAAGAGTATAATTCTTGATTTGAACCCCCAAGTGGGTGCTAGGATTTTACATCCCCTAATTAGGCAGTCACAATAGTTTAAACCCAATATATTGGTGGATGTGGTTTCTTATTTAGAAACAAGCACATTTAATTTTTACCAGCATACATAAGTGGATTCAAGGAGGGATAAGCACAAATAAAAATGAAAACATCCACAAAACCCATTGCAGAATAAAGAAATATTTTAAGGTGCATAGGGTGAAGGAAAAGAAAATAGGGGTACTCTCTATAGATTTTCCTGGTGTCCTCATCCATATAGTATTCAAGTTTTTGTATATGGGGTGGTACCAACAAAAACAAATTCTCTAGATATTCTTATTTGATCAAAACAACTTGGGTGGAATATACCTAAACATAAAAGGATTTCTCCATTTATGATGTATCATAAATTTTAAAAAATGTGAAGTCAGAAAACAATTATTTATGAATAATATTGAAACATGAAAAATTAATAAAGAAATATTCCATTCCATGTAAGTTATCTCGGAAATTGATCTCTTTAGTAAAGACTATTGGAAAATGAATCTCATTAGGTTCATATTAATTATTATCTTCCAAATATATATATAGGAATAGAGGTGATAATTTAAAATTATAAAATATTGGAGAACCACATTCTTTTTCAGCTTCTACAAAATCGTCCCATTATTGAACCAATTCACCTTGATCTCCCACATGTGCATCAGCTAGAAAGTCTTCTTTAGGTATCTTCTATGGAAATAGTATAGATAGTTTCATGGCTAGTTCCTTAATAATTTCTTTCTCACATGGATCTTCAATTGAAAATGTTTTAAAAACAAGGTTTTATTTGCTGTTTTCTTGAGCCTCCTTTTGAGCTGTCAATTCCTTCAAGGAAGATGAAATAAATTCCATTTGATTCCTCAACTTGTCTATAATTTTATCATTATCCTATAACTAATTATTTAATTATAATTTTATTATATACTCATAAATATTTTTTTCATAAACATCATAAGAAACATTTCATTGAAATTCCATCTTTGAACCTAGAAAATAATGATATGAAATGATGTTCAATTTTTTTTTTGGTTTTTTAAATTTATGTTTTTTTTTGAAAAAAATGAGTGAAAGTAACCAGAATCTCCAAAAAAGGTGCCAAATTGGGGACATGGAGTTTTCTTTTATCCATTAACAATAATTATTTTTTACCTAAGAATGTAATATAGTGCTCACCCTAGTGTCGAACTCTCATGGTGGCTGCTTACACACACAAAATTGTCTTTTGTACCTATTATAAATATAGATAAAATAAAACTACTTATATACTAATATAAATGGGTGGTTTATTCTGAAAATGCATAAAATATAATATATATTAATAATTAAAATTAAAGACATAAATAAAATAAATAATACATAAAGAAGTTAATGAATAATTGTTGTCATTCTTAGGAAATTGTGGTGATAAAATCATTGTTCTTTGAAGAAAATTTATTCTCAATATTCTAATCATTTTTGAGATATACCCTATCCCTCCACACATTCCCCTGAATTTTTATTATCTCACAACGACCGTCCACATGCAATATAATATTCACTCACATCATCACCACAATTCTAATCCACCCGGGATGCATCATTATGATGATGAAGGAGAGGAATAAGATTAAAACAGGAAGAAAAGATCAATAGCAATGAATGTGGGAGAGAAGACTACCCCAAACCAATTTCACCACTATTTAAATTCTTAGAATAAAATAAAGTTAAACATTTAAGCACAATAAATTCAAGAACCACCACTCCCCCCTCGAACAACAAAGAGGGTTAGTTCTCCACTTGCATGGAGATTAGAAGGATCACAGTGGGGGAACAAAAAAATGAAAATTAAATAGAAGAGAATAATATGAACAAATAAATATTAAGCAAGTAATTTTTTTATCTGATCCATAAACCCTAATTAAAAAAAAAATTTCCAACCTATGTTTACAACCCCTTGGAATAAAGAAGAGTTACATTTCTATATGGTGTGGGAGAGAAATGTTGCCTCAAAATTTGTACTATGAAATAATGCACATGTATTGACCATTTAATGACTGGATTTGTTAAATATTACTTCTTTAAAGTTTTTCTATTATACTCTTTTGTATTAGCCCAAAATATCAGTTGCATTGGACACGTATGGAGAGAGATATTGATTTTTTCTCAGCGAGATTTATTATGGATTAGTGAATCTTCATCTTCCAATTATCCACTTTATAATTCATTACTCACCTTGAATAATACAGAATAATCCATGAAATATTTAATAAAACATTTTCATATATTCCTTTTCTATATCCTTGTTTAATTTTAGCTTAATTTGGCCACCCCACTTCAAGATATAATCCCATATTTATACATGTCCAGATCTGTACATAGCTTTTGAGGTTCAGATTGTGATCTATATTTGGGTCCCAAAATAGTGGATTCATCTTCAGCTCTAGAAGGATGAAATGTATCCCAAGATGTTATAAAACCTAAAAATTGAATTTTACAATATTTATCATTCTAGGAAACTTTATGGCCAAAATAAAAAAATAAATTTAAATAGTTGAAATCCAAAATAGGTCACTTTTTCAATTATGTTAAAAATAGTTTAAAAACCATAAAATGTGACAATTTCCCTAAAAATAATACAATGGTAAGATTAAAAAATTGAAATTTAAATTGAAATAATTGAAAATATTGTCTTTATCACCCCACCACATTCATACATTAACCGTGCTAAACCACTTCCACCACAACAAACACATTATCATTCAGATTCTAAAAACAATTACTTATTTCCAAGAAAACTATAATAAATGCTTGTATAACCAGAAAAAACAATGATTAAAATGTTAATTACTAAAATCCATGAGTACCATTACTAACCCTCATTCAGTTAATCTGGAAAAATATCACCATAAAAAATCCAGGTTAGTGTTTTATACCTAGAAATAATTTAAAAAAATTCATGGAAAAGATATGATAGATATGGAACTCATCAATTTGATGTTTAAGAAGAACTTAATATAAATAAAAAACTATGTTATATCTCTGCAGTTGGGAATAAAATGGATATCGCTCGAAGGTTTTTGGATGGGACTCCGAAGTGAGGAGGGGGAGGCCGCGTGGATGCATTTGGGGGGTATTATATACCAATTGTTTTAAAAAACCATTGGTATATATTTTAACTAAACTAATGATCATCTATAACCATTAGAATAGAGCACAAAAATACCACTCTATACTAACTGTTTTCTATAACCATTGGTATATCCCTCACATAAGTATGATTTACCAATGGTTATAGAAAGAATTTGGTATAGAGGGACCTATACAAATGGTTTTAATTTTTTTTGTACAAGCCTTTTGGTATAGGTTAATTTTCCACTAGAGTTGGTATTGTAAAAGTTAACGGTTGAACATAGTGTTCCAAGTGATTTTCTATAATTATTAGTTGTTCCTTAATAGAAGTGGGGGACATTTCGAAGGGAATTATCACTATGTTACCTCATTATTAGGGAGTATATGATGCTATATGGTTTATAGTGGTCCATTCCATGATATCATATTTATTCTTAATAATAAGGGAGACGATATCATAGGAGGTTTTTCTAGGGTAGTTTTGGGGGAGGTGGTGAGAATTCATGGAGTCCTGAGGATTATCATATCTAATCATGATCCTCATTACACCTCTAGGTCTTAGAAAGGTCTTCAACATTCTTTTGAATCTTAAATATCACTTAACACTACTTTTCATCCACTGAAAGATGATTATACTAAGTGGAACATCTAAAATTTTGAATATATGTTTCATAAATATGTCCTAGATTTTTGTGGCTCATGTACGAGGAACCTATGTTTGGTTAAATTTTCATACAATAACATATTTCTCTCTACTATTGGTGTTGATCCAGTTGATGATTTGTACGAAAAACCTTACCATTCCCTATTATGACAGACTAGGGTCATAGAGTCAGAAATTCTCAGGAAAAAACTATTTTTAAGAATGATAGAGATATCTTTGGTGATTCACGTGAGGATGAAGGTAGAACATGATCCTTAGAAGTCCTATTCTGACCATAAGGTAAGATTTATAGTGTTTAAGGTTATAAAATATGTTATTTTTTATGTTTACCCCTTGTTATTGGAAGTTAAGTATTATTTAATGGTGTAAGCTCTCACCCTATTTTTTTATTACTTTTGAGGTGGTAGCTCATATTGAATCCATTTCATATCAGATAGAACTTCACCCACTAATAATACAGATTATTTATGTATTTCATGTGTCATATATTATCCACTATCTTCATTATGATTCTCATGTCATTGATTAGGGTGAGGTCAACATTCTTAACATGATGTGACCTTCAATGAGTGGTATTTAGAGATCCAAAACCATCAGATGAATGTGTTGTGAGTGTGAGATATTCCTTAGTTCATGTCATGTGGAGACACAGTGGCATGTAGTATATCACTTATGAACCCAATTCACATATACAAGCTTAGTATCCTAAGTTGTTTGATGATTTATTCATATTTTTTAAATATTCTTGTTGATGTTGAAATTTATCTAGTTTATGAGATTTTAACATATTCCTTTATGATCTATTTATAGCCATTCTCTTATTTGAGAGGTATCTCCATTAAGATAGTGTTTAGGAGGTAGTTGAGAATGTTTCATAGTTTTTCACCATATTCCTCTAAGTGAGGTGGTTGTGTTCATATTACAGAGAGGTCTTTGTGTGTTATGTCGTAGGGTGGTTATCTCGGTGAACCATTTTCCATCATTTTTCATTATGTTTGGTTTTAATTCTTTAGGGAAATAATTTCTTAATAGGAATATGATTTATAGTATAAGAGCCGTGTTTCCCATTCATTTATGTTCTTTAGGTGTTGGAGGTGCTGAGAGGAGGTTCATAGGAGGAAGGAGGGGAGTTAAGTTGAAATTTCATCCAAAAGGTAGTATTTTGAAGTGGAATATTATGATATATAGTGGAGTATAGTCGAGAGACGAGGTCATGTATTGGAAAAAGAATTGTGGCATAAAATATCTAGGTAGTAGTTTGGGTACTTCTTCCAATTTCAGTACCGCTATGTCATGGGGGGTATGCTATTAAATGTCATCCTAGAAGGAATGTTTGAGTGGTTATACCTATTATAAGGACTATATGCAATAACACTGAGTTTTGGTGTATCCCCCTGATTTAGAAATTATAATTCTATATTTGGGTGGTCCCTTTTCACCCTGGTACTTTTCATAATTTATAATACATGTGATGTAAACTGTTTTGTATTTATCAAACATGTCTTTGACTAGGCATGTCACGACACAGTCTATTTCTTTATGCGTTAGGTTTTCCAAATGATAGCAACTTTACAACATACAGTAAGGAACCATGCCATGGTCTTATATTATCAATGTTTTCCTATAAAAACATGAACCCCCTTTTAACATATCTTTATCCTAACTTTCTCTCTCAAACCCTATGTATTTGGGAGAGATTTTTTGGAATTATTTGAATCATATTTTATCAGTTTCAACCCGCATATTATTGGGATTTTTTTGTGGTTATCCAAGGTGATATTTTCCTATTTCACTCATGGTTTCTTCCATGTTTGATTTTGTTTCCTCCCATTATACCATTCCATGCTTTGGTGTTTGATCTATTTCATTCTCATGGAGTTATTTTAATTCTTGTTTGTAAATTCATGGAATGCTATCCTTAAATAGATATAGAGTCCTTGTGGGATAGGTGACTAGAAATCTACGTTGTTATTTCATTATTTTTTAAGGAAAATTGAAATCCTTGAGGTAAGGGATTCTTCACTTCTTTTATTTTATGTGTAATAATTAATTAATCATAAATTATCTATTTGGTTAACTATGGAATTATCATTAACAAATATTAAACCATAAATAAATAAATATTTGGTTGTGGGTTGTAGAAATCACATTTGTTTCCACCATTTTAAGGGTTTACCACTTTCTTTTATTGATAGTATGATATCTACTATTTATGTTATGGTTAACATGTTTTTATGTTAAAAAAAGATAAATAATGTAAACCTAGTAATGATTATTTCCTAATTAAAAAAGAGGCATGAAAATTTAATATATTCTTCCTTATAGTTTTGTGGATAAGGGAGTTATACATGAAATCATGTTTAATATCTTATAGATTTTGATATATGATGCCTCTGGTTTCCTATAGTTTTAGATTATGATAAATTAATTTTTTAATTCAAGATGATAATGAATTGGATATCTGAAAAAAATATTTTTTTTGGGTTTGAGGAAGCCTGTTTACTTTTGATGGACGAATGCCTTGGTTTTAGGGCCTAGATTCCTTTTTTTTGTTTTTTGGCTATCATGTGTGATTTCTATGGATGAGGAGGCTATCTATGTGATGAGGTGTGATCCTATTATTTTTGGTTATTGATGATAGGTGGGTGAGTATAACAAGGTATTTGAAAGTAGTTATCACCTATAATGGAAGAATAAATCTTGATATGCATGATAGAGATGGGGATGGAACTGGGACTAATGGGGAGGGTTTAATACATGATTTTCCATTATTTTTGTGCCGAATCTGGGATGCTTGTTTGATAAGGAATCTATTTTAAAGGCTAGATAGAGAGGTTTCTTATTTAATTCTTTCCTTTATCAATTCCTTTGAAACAACTATACGTGCATGGTTGATTAAAATTTTATGGTATCTTAATATGAGTCATAGATTACTTATAATTATGGAGTAAAAATGAATTTTGAATAATTTAACCAATGAAGTTAGTCCCTGAATGTAATGATGAATGTCAATAAATCTCAATGAACTTGGGTTGTGGTTAGTCTATTCCATAAGGGAATTGAATTAGTTGATAATTAATGTAAATGTTATTTTTTCGATAAATATTTATATGAAGTCACTGGATTGATTTTGTTCTTATAGGATATCTATTATTTATCATTGGAAGTTGGGTGCCCTAGAGGTGATACTGTCACTTGAGGTTAAGGATAGTTAGTTTCCCATAGTGTGGTTGATAGCTATATATATTCCTATGTAATGTGATTTCATAAACTACCCCAAACATGTTAGTAGGGAAACTGACACTAGTGGACTTTGGAATATGTTTTCCCCAACAACTAGGTTGGTGAGGAATAAATGAATAATTACCCCATTTTTCCCTGCTTTCTTCTCCTCATAGTATTATTTTTGGGTTTTTAAGGTGGCTATTTTTACATATATGTTTGTATTGGGATGTAATGTATTATGGTTATTTCAAATGCATGTATCCATATATATAGTATACTAATGATTATAATAGGTATATTGAGTATGGTTTGTAATGGATTGAGGTTTAATACACAACATACAGGCTATAGTGCATCCCAAAAAGTACTCTGTTACTATCTAGAGATGTAGGATATTGATGAAGAGTTAATGTGATGAATGAAGAGCCTTTTATATTATAGTTTCTCAAGTATCATCAGAATTAATCTTTTATTTGGATATAGATGGATTATAACATGCAACATTGGGGTAAAGAGATAAACTAGCAGGGAAGTGAGAGTGGGGTAACTTCTTTTGATATATCATTGAAATTAAATTATCACTTGTATGTAGTACTTATCCCAAGATAAATGACGAGGCTATGAAATTATCATACTTATTTAGGGGATGAGTTAGTTTCACTTGTTTTTTCACTTGGATTTATAATTCTTTATTTATCTATTGCACACGAGTATTTAGGGAGGATCCTACTTAGTATAGATATTATGCTCACTCTATGTATATATAAACCATTTTTCCGGACTTTAGGAGCTTTTTGGAGATCAATCTAGCCTTTACTAGCTTGTGGTTTTATTTAAGAGTTATTTTGGATTTGAGGTCACTTCTGAGGATTTTCTTTTGGTAATTATTCTTTCATTTATATTCGTCTATTTTGTATGACATTAAATATATTAATGAAGATCAATTATAAATTTATGATAAGGATTTGTTTTGTGGATTTATCTTATCTATCCTTCCTCGTGTTCTTCTTATATGGAAATTACTCCCATTTGTGTGTATGTTATACCCTCAATGGTTGTTTCTAAACCATGTCCTATTGGAGGTGGGCTTCAAGCATTATTACCTCCCTTATCTCATTACTAGAATAAGAGGGGTACCATTAGGGGAATGGGTTAATTATATAATTATCTCCTAAATAATAATGAAAATGTTTAGGGGGAACTCATCCTCATGTAATGTCTTGGATTTCACATAAATATCACCCTTCAGACAAAGTAATTAGAAATGTTAATTCAAGGATTTAAGAGAAAAAATATTTAAATAATTTATGTGCTTATTCAGATTTTATTTATGATTTTTTTTCTTAATAATATTTATGAATATTTGAATAATTAAATCTGGATTCTTTTTATGGAATAAGTTTTAAATAATTTTTTCTAGAAATAATGTTTGGGATTTAGTTAAAAAAACCTAATTATTTTCAACTTATCAGTAATGAATGGATTTATTGGAATAAAATTGATGAATATATAAATAATGTTTAAAATATGACTCTATTAGTATTTCAAGGATATTTATAAGAAGAAGAGGTAGATTTTGATGAATCTTGTTCCCCTTTTAAAAGTTTAGAAGCTATACCAATATTTTTTTCTTATACTGTATTTTTTGGTTTTAAATTATTTAGAATGGATGTGAAAATATAATTTTTAAATGAATATATTTATGAGGAAGTATTGTTTTTGACAACCCATGTTTTTAAAAGTTTTAATTTTAATAATCATATATTAAAACTTTTTAAATATTCATATAGACTTAAATAGGATCTCTAAGGCATGGTATGGAAGGTTTTCAAATTTTTATTGAAAAAAATATTTGATAAAGGAAATGTTGATCCAACACTGTTTATAAAAAATGTTATACATATATTTTAATAGTTTAAATATATATGGATGATATCATTTTACAATATTAAAATGATGTTTTGTGTAATGAATTTTCTGAGTTAATGAATAAGGAATTTTATATGAGTCTTTTAGAGAATTAATTTTTTTCCTTGAACATCAAATATTTCAAAGAGAAGATGATATTTTTATTAATCTATTTTAGTATGTTATAGAGATAGTGAAAAGTTTTTTACTTGATTTAAGTAAAAGATCAAAAAATCTCTTGAGTACTTCATTTGAATTATATATATTTTTTGAATTTGGAAAATCCATTGATAACAAACATTATAGAGTTATTATTGAAATATTAGTATATTTTTATTCATATAATCCTAATTTATTGTTTAATGTTTATATTTTTGAAATATTTTAAAATAATCCTAAATAAATTCACTTGAAATATTTTGAATTAATAATAAAATATGTTAAAGTTTCTTAAAAAATTGGTTTGTTTTATCCCAGAATATTTGATATAGAGTTTATAAATTATTCAGATTCAGATTTTTTGTTTTTGAAAAAATGATAGAAAAATCACAATTACCATGTGTAATTTTCTAGTAAAACTATTAGTTTCATAGATTTCTAAGAAACAAAATATTGTTGTTTTATCTATTAGATAAGTAGAATACATTACTGTTGGAAGTTTCTGTGCTCAATCACTTTGGATTAAGAAATATCTATCTATCTTTGATGTTTTTTTTGAAACATTGACTATTTATTGTGATAATTAATGAAATATTATAATTTCTAAGAATCATTTACATTATTCCAGGACTAAATAGATTCAGTCTAGATATCATTTTATTAGTGACCATATTTAAAAAGTTTAAATTTGTTTGGAATATATTCCAAAATATTATCAACTTACTAACATATTTACTAAACCAATGGATTCAACTGTGTTTGAGAAAATGAAATATTAAATTGTTATGGTGGAAGTTTAAAATAAATGTTTGAAATGAATCTAAATAAATCTGTTGTTGTATAAGAATTTATTCTTCAAGTATAAAATCATTTATCCTTTAGATTCTAACTACATGTTAACTTTGTCTGTTTTGTATTCATCAATTTTATGACATGTTGTTGTATTTTGGTTAGTATGACTACTAATTATATTTAAACATCATGGTTAACTGATATGGGAATAAATCTATTTTTCATAATAGGAAAGTCTGTTTGATAATTTTTTTATATTATATGGTTTACAGACAAGTTATTTAATAGTTTATAACTATTAATTTTATAGAAAATAGTTTCATGATTCCATGAATATCATAACATGTTTTTATGGATCATTGAAGATTTTAAATCCATAAAATATGAGTAGTTTTTTAATTTTTTACTCAATATATTTTTACATTTTTACAATTTTTTTAAGTTGTAGAGATTTTATTGCGGGGAAAAAATATAATATTATGGGAAAGCATAACTAATTTTATGTTTTATCTCCTTTATTTACTTCCCAATTTATTATTTGTGTATAATGTATTTTTTTATGGAAATATTTCATATTTAAATATGAAATTTATTGAAATATTTTTCTATATATTTTAAAATTTATTTTAAATATGTTCTAATCATTTAGAAATCATAGTATTTAAATCATAGAGGGACTTGTCTTATTTTTATTATGTATTACTATATGATGAAACAATGTGGGAGTCAAATAATTTATTTAATCATAATTAAAATATTATTTCCAAAAATTATGGAGGTATGATTTAGCTATTGTTTTATCTTTTGGATAATTTCAAAAAGGGGGATAAGTTTTAATAATTATAACGTTTATATTATTTAGAAGATCCTCACCACTTAAATTATTTTTGTTTTGATAATTACATATATAAATTTTATTTATTTATGATACAAAATTATTATTTTATTTCCTTTAAATTGAGTGAATAAAAGTATTTTAAGTTTGTATTGCTTTTTGAAGAATAATATAATTGACATTGTTTACGAATTTGTTCTCCATGTTCATTATGATTCTTATGAACTGAGTTTAGAGGAAAATAGACTTTTGTATGAGTTTTTTAAGACTCCTTCACTGAAATTTTCATAAGTATATAATTTTAATTTCCCAAAACATTATCTACTTAATTTTTTAGTCATACTTACTGTTATTTATACATATTTTTTTTTTTATTTTTTATTTATATTTCTATTAATTTTGAACATTCTGTGTTTATTTCGTAATTAATAATTATTTATATGTGAGAAATGACTTATATGCAATGGAATATGACTCATATCCATACAATTAAAATGACTCATACAATTTCTATTCACTCCAAATTTCTCTAAGTGTAAAATAATACATACATAGTACAAAATGAAATATACGTAGGCCTAATCACTTTTCTGATGACATACATGCAGAACACCTAAAAAACATAATATAAGACATATAATATAAGTTTACACATACCCATATTGTTTAATAAAACATATATTCCATATGAAATGACTCACACACACATATAAGTTGTTTCTCAAAATTATAAAATACATTTTTACATATATTTTCATATATTGATTTGATGCATGTTTATGATGATTATTTTCATTGATTTAATTATTCTATAATTATTTCCTAATTAATTATATGTAATTAAAAATAATTTTATATTTTTTTATTCTGATGTAAATGATCATCAACTTGGTTAAATATTCCATCTACAATATTTAAAAATTTTGGATTCAAGTTTGAATTGAATGAAATATGAAGAGCCTATCTCCCATGATTCATGGGAGTATTCTAAGGACTTTAATATTTATTATTATTAGGAAATTAACTATTGTATTACTTGTTTACTCATTCAAAAAAGTTCCACTATACTTGTTATTAGCATGTTTACAAATTTTTAAGTGAACCCACATGAGAATTTTTCTCATGTGCACTTAATGGAGAATAAATGTGAATCATTTTATGGGAAAGCTACACGAAAAAACATTGAAGAAATTTTTTAGTGTCACATGCATGTGAAACTTAATTAAATGAAGAAATGAAATTAATTTCAATTTTTTAATCTGATGGGAGGGAATAAATTCTTTAAAAATAGTTTTATAGAACCAATGTACATATCATAGAGGTTGAGGAAATTTTTGAACAATAATATTCTACCTTATTTTGTGATGATCACTACATTAATATTAATTGGAATATATCATTTTTTTAATTTTATACTAAAGAGAACACAACTGGCTCAACACTACAACTCAACATGTTCAGTTGGATTCTATGTTTCTTAACTCTTTATATATTTTCTGTATTCATTATTTGTGGTTTATGATTTTGTATATATAAGTTAGATCTTAGTGTGCAGGTTATACTAAAACTTCAAAAGTAATGTCTTGGATTATGCCTCTTAGTGAAAATGGAAGTTTCTTAGTAGTGAAATAACTTGTAAAATGTAGGGGGTTTAATAGTGCCTTGGTCCAAATAAAGGCAATGTTGGTTTTTTCTCCACTTAAAAAATATTGTTTTGGGTTTTGACTTCAGGGGTCCAAAATTTATGATTTGGGTTGTGCATCCAGATGATAGAAATATAGTATTATAATGTTGTGAAAACCTTAAAAAGTGAAGTCACTTATTATAGTGGGTACCATACTATCACATTGAGAGTGTAAAGATAATAAAAAGGATCAATTTAATTTAAACAGAAATAAATTGTCTCAATTTTTTGTTCTAGTGAATAATTTACTTAGACTTGATATGTATTTAAAATATTATAAAAAGGTTAATTCACTAAGTTTCAACTACAATGTTGTGTTGTATTTTTTGAAAATATGTGTTTTGAATATAATTGAGTTATAGTTCATCGAGGTGCATATTTTTGTATAAGAATTGGATCTCATTTATGAAATAGAATATATTTATAGTTATTATAGGTGAATATTAGTGTATACGAAATGGATGTGATGATTGGAGAGTTTTGGAGAATCTTTTATGTTGCTGAAGATTGATCATTGATGGCTGAAGGTTGGTGTTTTTGGTTTTAAAAAATATTTAATAAGATTGAATGATGTTTCTTGTTGAATAATAAAGTTTGATATAAGTTAACATTAAAGAAAATTCCCATTGAAGTAATTGAATATATTATAATGATATTACATGAGGTCTATGTAGTATTTGAAGTAGAATAGAATTCAATCCATGAAAATGATTAAAAAAGGTAATGTTGCTCATGGAAACATTTCCCAATGTTTTCCATATTTTTAGGTGTAAAATAATAGAGCATGAGAAGATAATTTCATTATAAATTCTAGATAAAACTATAAAAACATTATATTTCTATGGAATAAGACCATTACTTATTATAAAAAAGTGTTTCTAGGGTGTATGTTAATTACTCAATCCATAAAAGGGAATTTTTTTTATCTTCACTGTGGAGGATGTGGCTACAACAGAGGTGCTATGCATGGATAATTTCAATATCCCTAGAGAATTTATGAAGCCCATGTTGTGGTCATTGTCCATGATGCAATATAAATTTCATGTTTTTCTCCACACCATAAGTTTATATAACATCATAGAGTGTCTAAATTTACTATAATTAATGAAAATCTTAAAGATATTTGATTATTGGAGGTCACAATACAATATATAGTTACTCCATTGAGTGTATCAATTTTATAGATCTATGTAAGTACAAAATATGTTTGATTTTATATGTCTACATGTGTCAATGAAACAATTTTCATTTATTCCATGGAGTGTCTGATGAGGTGATGAAGTTTTCACCATGATGCATTGTTACATGTCATCACTCACATAGAATTTAAGAAAAAATTAAATCATTGCTACTTATTTGTGCCACAAAGGATATACTTCATGATAATTTTTTGTTTCTAGGTAGTTCAAATATAATTGATATCTTAGATCTATTTGGTAAGATTATTTGTTTTTCTTATTAAAACAAACATTTTTAATTTAAAATGATAATATTTAATAGAGGATAATCAGAAGGTTTAGATTGATGTAGGAGATGTTATATGATGTTTAGATTTCAAAATTAAATTCAAAAAAAAAATTATAGATATATGAAAATTTCCTATACAGATTTAAAATATAGGGTACATAGAAATATTGTCAGATTGGAATAAATAGAATTGGAACTAAGTGTTCCATGTAAAGAAGTGAAACAATATATTTCAGGAGAATGTGTTTAACTTTGTGTTCCAAAATAACTAACTCAACAACATTGAATATTATAATTAATGTTTAAAATAGGTTAAGTAATGTGAATATATTTGGAGTTCTAATTTGGAAGCTGCTAAGAATATATTTTAAATCAAGGACTGGTAGAGATGAATATGAGTACTATGTCCATTTCTAAGAGGATTTAGTATTATGAAATATTCGTTAAAATTATAGTTTTATAAAGTAATAGGGATTTATGTTCATATCATTGATACATTTGGCCTATTGTTTTGAATAAGAAAAATACACCAAAGAATAATTACATAGCTGAAATTATTATCTAGAGGATTGATTTTCTATTATATGGAGTCAGATTGAAGATCAAAGAAACTAATCCACTTAAAAATAGTTTTTTATATAAGTAAGAAGAATAGAGTAAAATATTGTAATCCAATAGAGAAAAAACATCTAGAATTTTTGGTAATGATTTCGAGTACAATTCTTGAAGGGACCTCTATGTCCTTAGATTGAGAAGAGGCCTACAATTATATAAACTAATACCTTCACTAAAGTAGTGTGAATATTAGAAGAAGGGGAAGCGATCATTGGGATGTAGTGTTCCATCACTAAATAGGTAACCATCTTGAAAGTTGTGAGTGGAAGTGAGGAAGAGGAAGTGAGCCTTGGTGGGGAGTTCCCTTACCTAAATATTGTATCCATAAAACTAGTAATTCATAGTAGATTTGGTAAACCCACAAAATACTGAGCGTATGGTCCTTGGAGTAACCTATTATAGTTGGACCAAGTAAAATGTCCATGTGCCTTTCATTTTGATTTATATACCTATAATTTTATTTTGGTTTGAGTAAATAGGAATGAAAACAAAGTTTCAATTGTGTTCCTTCCACTTAAGAGACAAGATCTTTAAGTATATAGTAGAAAAGGACAAGTTTTAAAAAAGTTTTATTTAATCACACCCTAATTAACCCCATTATTAGGGTTTCCTAGGTCCCTACAAGTGGTATTAGAGATAACGTTGTTGTACGGATTTCAACCTAAGAGAAATTTTAATATTGAAGATTTTTCATTAGTATAGAATGGATTTTCTTTCTAAAAAATATAGAATTATGGTGCAAGATGAGAATGTAAAATAATTAATTATTGATATTGAAATAGTTCTTGAAATAACTATTGAGGAATTAGATATAAAAAGAATCAAGAATCGTAATATTGGAGGTTTTGTTTTTGATTTTTTAAAATGAATATGTTGGAGAACTTGACGCTAAATTAACCATGCTTGGACAAGTTGCTCAACTCTAGGATTCAATTCCAGAAAAATCATAATTTGATGCTAATTTGAATCAAAATATAGGAGAAAAATCTAAGATTAATGAAATATTTATTGTTTATATTGAATAATAAGTTGAGATAAGTGTGTATATTGAAGAATAAATTATTATTTTTAAAAGGATGACTTCTGAGGTACTCATAAAAGATGATTTTTTTGAACGTAAATGTTTTGGTGAATTTATTTGTAAAGATGATTCACAAGAGTATGATGAAGTTAATAATTAATAAGATCCAAACAAGGTTAATAAAAGGGAATAGAGGAGTGGATTAGAGTTATGTCGCTTCATGGTGGATATTTGTGTAAAATAATTATATTTTCCGATTGGACTAAAACTTAGTTATAGTGATTCAAGGTGGATATTGGTGTATAAGTGCTGAATATCTTACTCAGGGAGTCTTGGTTGAAGTTTTATATTTTTGAATATTGATCACTAATTGTTAAGGGTTTATGTTTTTGGTTTTGGAATTTATTAAATAGGATTTAATGAAGTAGCATGTTGAAGAATGCGTTTGATATAAGTTCACGTGGGGAAAAATTACCATTGACGAAATTGAATATATGACGATGATAATTGTAGATGTATTTGTAAGATTTAAATTAGAATAGAATATAATCCATGGAAATGTTTTGAAGATGGTTATGTTGATAATCAAAAAATTTCCTAGTGTATTCCATATTTTTAGGATAAAAATATTGGTGGATAAGAAAATAAGTTCATTGAAGATTCTGGAGAAAATTGGAGAAACATTGAATTTCTTTGAAATAAGAAAATTTCTCACACTAAATAAGTGTTTCTAGAGAACAAGTCCATTTCTCACACCATAAAAGGGATAAAAATTCTTTTATATTGACTATAGAGGATGAAGATACACTGTAGGTACTGGCTATAGAGAGTTTCTGAATCCCTAGAGTACTGATGATGGATGTACCATAGTCAGTGCCCAATTCATAGTATGAATGACCTACGTTTCTCCAAGAAACAAAATCATTTTACACCATAAAGGTTTTGAACATACTAGAATGATGGAAAATACTAAATATGGTTGAATTTAGGAGGACAAACAACAATTTCTAGTTATTATATTGAGGGTATGAATTTAATTGACCCAAGGGAATCCTAAAGATCATTAATTTTATATATTTATAGTTTTTCATATCACAGAGTCTTTTTGTGTTGGGAAGAGTTTGAAAAGTTGATGAAGTTTTCACTATGAAGGATTGTTCCACATTATAGCTCATTTAGTAGCTGAGCAATAGTTATGTATCGACTTCTTAGTAATCTATCAAAGGAGAGGCTGTGTCATAATTTTAGATTTCTAGGATGTTTGAAATAAATTGTTTTCTTTGATTTCTCTAGTAAGTTTGTGAGTTATTATAACATCCAAATACTACTATTTTGAATTTAAAATGTTGAGATTAAATATTTGAAAATAAAACTGATGATATTGAATCATGAAAATTTATAAGATTTTTGATTTTCAAATTTGATATTCAGATAAATTCACGGATATTTGATAAAGTTTGGTGCAAATTTACAAGATAGAGTATAGAGATATATTGAAGATCTAGAATAGAGTGAAGAGTAACTGAGTGTTTTATGTGAATAAAAGGAACTATGTGTTCCTAGTGAATGTATTAAACTATGTGTTCCAATAAAAATAATTAAACAACATTGATGATAATAATTAATTATTTAAATATATGAAGTAATGTGTGCATATCTATAATTCCAATTAGGATGTTTCTATGTATATAATTGAAGGTAAGGTTAGATAGAGATGAAGATGAGTGCTATTTGTATATCTAAGAAGATTTGGAATTGTGAAATATTCTTAAAGAAGCTAGTTTATAATGTAGTATGAATTTATATTTACATTATTGACACATCTGTCATATTATAGTAAATAAGGTAGAATTTATTAAAGAATAATTCTTTTACTGGAGTTTAGTTTTAGAGGATTGATTTGCAGAAATATGAATTAATATTAATTATCCAAGAAAAAAAAAATACTTATAAGGTGTTTTTTATATCAATAAGAAGAATATATTTCTTCATTAGAATTAATCAGAGCATCAACATCCAGAATTTATGATACATAATTCAAGTACCACTATAGAAAAATTTACCTATACCCACGATTTGAAACCCTGGGAATAGCCAATACCACGGTTTCATGAACCATTGGCTCCCGAGGTGTCGTGATAGCCCCTGGTCTATACCCACAGTTTAGGAAACTGTGGTTACAGATCCAACACACCGTTTCACTCACCATTCCACCATTTCATTCACGTATACCCACGGTTTTAAAACTGTGGGTATAGATTTGGCAAAAAAATACAGTTGCGGGATTCGATCCCTAGACCACTCATTTATACCACCCATGCCTAACCACTATAAAATTTTTATTATTGGTATATCAATATATATTTAGTTATATATATATATATAAACTGTGGATATAGATTGAAATTCGTGGGAATATGTGTTCCTATGAAAAATATTTTGTGCCCCATGATTTTTATCGCGCTATATGGAAGGAAATTTACACCGACGATTTTGTAAAAATATGGGTATAGGTCTTCAAAAAGCAACCCTATACCCACGGATTTTGTTAAACCATGGGTACTAGTCTCAAAAAAACTATCCTATACCCACAATGTTTCCAAAACAGTGTGTATAGAGCAGCCTATACCCACGGTTTTGGAAGAACTATGGGTATAGGTTCCCATACAATACCCGTACCCACAGTTTTGAGAAAACCATGGGTATAAGACTATTTTCCAGCAGTGTACCATTGTTAAAGGGACCTTGATGTCCTTAAAACGAAAAGATACCCACAAGACTATAAACTGATACCATCACCAAAGTAGAGCGTATAAGAGAAGAAGAGGAATTGATCCTTAAGAATTTTGCATTTTATCCCTAACTTGTAATCCTCTTTAAAGTAGTGAGTGGATAAGAGGAAGAATCAGGGAGACTTTCTGAGGAGTTCCCTTAGCCAAATATTTAATCTAAATCAGCTTTGAGTTATAACGGATTTAGTACTCTACAAAAATATTTATTATATTATCCTTGAAGAATAATATTATAAGTGAACCAAGTAAAATCAAATAATTCATTGCATTTATATTTTTATATCTTGGATTTTTTTTGGTTGGATTTAACAATAATGGAAACAAATATTTAATTGTGTTCCATACAATAATGGAACAATATGATAAATTATAGAGTAGAAAGGGAAAAGTTTGAAAATGGTTTAGTTCCAATCACACATTTGTTCACCCCCCATCTTAGGGAGTCCTAGGTACCTATGATAAATCTTGTATTTGATACCAAACAATGTCAACCTATCCATTCCATCTGTCATTTCTCATGAAAACCCAACCCCATGAAATCTAACACATTTTGGTATCTACTAATTAACCATTTATAATGGATATATGAAACCCATTCCTACCATGAAAAAAGTTATTACAATCGTTTCCCCTACCCATATTAAATTAACTTATCCGAATCATATTCCATTATTACTGCCCCCAATTTCCTACACTATTTTCCTCACCCCATCAAACCAAAACAATGAAACTAATCCCATTACGTCATAATAGAACCCAATTCATGGAATATAATAATTTTTAAAGACACACCCATATCCATTAAATAATGGTAACCAATTATATATTGTTTTAACTATATCAATCCATTAAAAATACATAGTCTAAACTATCTACGTTATCAATTTAATACAGCCTCGAATAAACTAATATACAGACACCATGAACATCCTGCCTCACCTATTTTCCTATTCAATGATCATTTTACCTCAACCTAACCTATTTTGAACCCTCCAACCTAGTTCCACCTAGATATTCCCACTTTCAACCCATTTACCATTTCAACCTAGACAAACCCAAACCATGAACATAACTAAAAACATTAATCTCAATTATTAAAAACCAAGATATCTTTTTTAAGACCACTACATTTAACATGTCCTTTCTTAACCAATATGCTTATTTAACCCTTAAACTAACCCAATCACTTCATAGATATCATGAATAGTTCATAGTTCCATCACTCAAAACTAAAAAAAATCTTAACCCTTCATCCTTGACCAACCATACCACACCACATCCTAGTCAAAGCCCATTTTCCATTTATAATATATTAACCACATTAAAAGGTCAACTAAACCCTATAATTGACTCTAAATTGGTAGAGTGATCATGAGAATATAAAAATTTATTCCATTTAAACCCTAAATCCACATTACCTTTCCTATCCCCAGACACTGCAAACTTTAAACTGTGTCCCTACCTAACTAATACTTCTCCACCTGATCTTACAAAATCATTAATTCCATTTAAACTGAATCACCCTAACCACAGTTCTCCCATTTATTTTGTGCCCCACTATATTACTGAACACTCGATACCCATTTTTTAAATCCCCCTTCCATCTCTATTCTATCATTAATCCATCCAATATTCTAGATGGGGTACATATCATTAACCACTTAGATCTAGTATTCTCAGTTGATATTGGTGTGAAGAAAGGGAAACAATAATCCAACATAATCATTAACAAATAATTCTAGGTATTCACAACTAACTAGCCACAAAACCCTCCCAAGATACACTATAAAAAATATAGAATCATTTTTGAAATAACAAAACTAAAATAAAAACTCTACCAAACAACCTCAACAAAACTCCAACTTACACACGCTAGTTATTCAACTTGGAAGGAAGATTCCATAGATTTAGGAACATAAATGTGATAAAAAATTCCTAAATATATTAATTTTACAAGATCCAAATATGATAATGATATAGTGGTGTTTGATATTGGGAAAATGTAAGAAAGTAAACTTTTAGACCCATTTTTTACATGGTTTTATTGAATTAAAACCTACTGTGAGGTCACGTTTGTAGAAATTAAATATAAAATCTATTTTTGATACCTGAGAAGAAACACATTGTGAAATCATGATGGATTTTCTCAATACATTGGCCTATGGTCATCAATATTTCTTCTTGAGACTGGGGGGGAATAAATTTCATTTGTATTTTGAAAAATTTAGATGGAAGGTAGGGATATACATGGAGATAAAAATTTCTTCAAAAGACTATATGTGGCTAGCTCTTAATCCAAATCGAATTGAAACTTTTCATTTATGGAAATCCCTAACAAGAGATCGAATGGATAAATGTGACATTACAAAATCTAAGAGTTCTTAATGAAAATATCATGTTGTGAGAGCGATCCATAGAATAATACGAAAATGTTAACTACTTAAAGGCAATTTCCAAGGGTAGTGAATCTGATAGATGTATACATCATACACTCCATACTCAAATAAAATGAACCAATACATATACATATATTAATCTAATATCTTTTTTAATCTAATGATAAAATAGAAAATTAAAATAATTGGAGGCCATTTTATCAAAAAATTATCCATGTCTCTAATTGTTTTTGATTTTTTACAAACACTTACTTCCTTAAAGAAATCACAACTAACTGATCTACCTACATTACCTAACATGAGAATGAAAATAAAAGTGGGTAATTTTTATTTATTAAAAGGCATTGATCCATTATATTCTATCCAGAAAGAACACTCTAGGAACACATATTTGGTAGTTATAGGCCCATACACACTACTTTTCCTTATAGGTTTCATTAAACACCATTACTTTATTCCATTGAAGTTATTTTTTTTATTATTGTTCCCAAATTTGATTATGTGAATTATTTGTAAGAAAATTTTATCGTGGTTCTATGATTTTTATCTAATAAGGCCAATGTTGAGCTTCTGGATGGTCCTTTTGCACACTCGTTCATTGAGATATGATGAAAAATAACTTGTAGCTTCATTATTAATGATGGAACTATCTAACTTATTTTATTGAGAAGCTGCGACACCATCTTTCCCACCCTAAAGAAGACCTTATTAAAATCCTATTTCTTTTTTCAAAATTTTAATTTAACTCATATCTAAATTAATAAATTCATATTAGTACCATGGAAAAATTATTTTTCTTTACAATTTATCATATTTGGAGTAAATAAAGAATATAATGATAAATATTTCTATTTTATTGATAAAATATAATGCATAAAAATAAATTTTAAAATATCCGATATTTTTTTTCCATTTTAAAATTAATTATGAAAATATATAGGTTTTTGTGTGTTCTATATTTATTTTAAATTATAACTTATTTAAAAATTTTCAATATTCATTTCTGATGAATTTTCCAAGATGAAAATTCAATTTTTAATATTCTTTGATTATTTAAATTTTATTATTTTTTTAAAATGATTTAATGGTGTGAATTTTAATTTTAATTGTATACCACCTAAAACTATTTTGGGAATTTCATACTACATATGTAATTTGTTTCCATTTAGGATATTAATCTAGGCCATAATAAGAAAATTCCATTTGGTACATTAAGGAAGGATATCCTACCTTTGTCTAAACCGAATGATTATTTAGATAAATCTCGGCCATATATTTGGTGGAAATAAGAGAAAACTTGTCTATTTATTAATGTTGGATAAATAATAATCTTTGAGAGGATCTCGAAATACCCTTATTTCTATGATAAAAATCTCAAAATAAGGCCATCTAGTTTGAAGATAGAGGTTCATCGATTCGTTGGAATCATTAGTTTCAGTTTTATAAAACAAAGTCATGAAAGCTAGAGATAGTTATCATCTAAATGGAATTTGTGAATTGATTTTATTGACATGATCTATTATTTCACTCATTCAAGTGTGTTGGCTACCTAATTGGAGGCCCATGATGTTGTTACCCACGTATAGAAGTTGTATGATGTTGGATAATTTTGATTTTTTCATAATAATATAGGTTGTAAGATATGATTGAGATTGAAATTGAGTTACTAGTTCATTTATTCATACCAGGTGTTTGAAGGAATTTTATTATGGCTAAAGAATGTTCAATTCATAGATTCTAATATTAGAACCAAAATAAACTCTAATCTAGTTGGGGTACTATAGACATGGTTGGATATTGGTGCTTTCATGAGATACAAGATATAAGTTAGTTCATAATCCTTTGAGTCTCACATTTAAAGGTTTCTAATGGTTTAGATCATTTTTGATTTCACTGTTATTGGTTCCTAATATTTAAATGATCCAACTATTGGTTCACTATTGGAAAAGAATGGAGATCAATGGTTTTTCACTATATTTTATCATTGATCCATGTTTAAATTTTGGGTCTTGTGATGATTGATGTTTTTTCATTATTTCCAACTCAATTCTAGGTCATAATGGTCTATTGTATTTTTTCTCTCTCTACTCACCTGTTCACTACTGAATAAAACACACTTGATAAAATATTAAATTTGGTTTAAGATACTGTTCTAGGTAAAATATGTTGATGGTTCCAAGGCAATGAGGTAGGACTCACAACTTCTGGTGAGCTATTATAGGCCTGATTATTTTGATACCACATCATTTTAATGATATTTAGGATGCCAGACCCAAGGATAATTTTATTCTCATTTGAAAATATATGGGGAGTTGATATGTCATGGACAAAGAGAGAATCTCAATAAAATTATTTTTTTGAATAGGATTCTTATGGAGCTACTTTCCCTGGTATGTGGAAAAAAAATATGTTATTTTATTTTATTTTCTCTAATTCTCCTGGAAATTATTTAGATTATTATTTTGAAAGGGGATAGGGGTACACTAGAATAGGCACACCTACAAGGTAATAGTTTAGGACTCCTTTAATATATTTTTCCTTAATATGTTCTGATCTATAATTTTTTTTAATGTTGAGTAATTTATTTCTTCCTTTTATCCATTTTAATTTTCATTTCTTATTTTATGTTACCCTTAATTATATTGTGCTTATAGCCTCTTATCCCCAAGGTTATGTTCAACGAACTTGAGGGTTTATTATAAGAATAAGTTCTATGTTTATCCATGTATTCCTTTCCTTTTCATCATATATATTTATTCCAATCTGAATTGGAAATGTTTAGTTTTAGTGAATATTGTTGATAGTGGTATTTACTATACCTATGCACTAATTATTATTTTTTAGATTATTCTTCTCCCATCCATCATTTTTTTAAATGGTGGAACTAGTGATTCATATTTAGAATGGATACCATGTTCTTTTAGAGTAGTGAATGATAATCTGATCTTTGTTAAGTTGTGTTTTTACCCACTCTCCATTAAATATATATCACTTAGTACATTTTTGTGAATCTAAAATTTATTTATTTATTATATGATAAAAAATTAGAGAAATATAAAAAATTATAAGTGGTTATTAGAGTTTAATATATTGGAATCAGATAATGGTCATGTGAAAATAGAGGAACTCATAGAATTTCACTTGATGAAAGAATTATTTCTCTATGATATTATAGTGTTATTAATTTCACATTTAATGTTTAAATTCTATTTTTGGAATTTCATTCTCATAACCACAAAAATACACTGAAAAATTAAATTATTTACCATTTTCTACCATTCAATTTAACCACTGAAATAAAATTATAAATATAAATATGTATATATATTATAAATGATATGATGAAAACCACATATGTGAATTATCTAAGAGACATCATAGGGCCAACCACAAGAATATGTCCTCTAGGGATAAAAATATTAATTTATAGAGGGTTATGGAAATCCTTTCATCACCCATCCATATCACCCTACTTCACCTATGGTACCTCATACACATACCACAACTATACTATCATCCCATAACCCTTTATCCCTATTGAAGCATCTAACATGAGAAATCATATCTATAGTGGATAAAAAGGTGGAGAGATGGCCGCTAAGGGTGTTACACCATTGACTACCACATCCTTACCACCTACTAACCATATCCTGCCTACATTGAGAATACTCCATTTATTTTTGGCCTTTATAATAGATAAGATGAAATATTTTTACTATTAAAATAAATAATGGTAAGGGTGAAAAAATTAAGGAAGATAGAACAACAAAAAACAAAGAGGATAATTGAATAATAGGGAAAATAGAAATTTCATGCAAGAAGTGTCCTTAGAAAGGATACATTCTTGGTGACTTAGCTAATCATATGAATAATGAGATGGAAATCATATAATATATTCCATATAGTGTAGTTGATACCCGTATTGGCATGGAATATAATTCATCCCCAATGAGAATAGATTTTCTTCTATCTATTATTGAGAATTAATCCACATTTACATAGTTGAAGATAATGGTTTCAAAATTTTCAATGAAAATCATTCTTATTCATGAATATATTATTTCAACAAATATGGGTGTGAGGATATTTATTTCGCCCCATATTGTATGGGTAATTTCTCCACCAAACATAACATCACACCTATTACCTACCACTTAGTAGTTTACTACCATTTAAATTGATGATCCCCATGATACAATACATGATGTGTTAGATAGGGAACATGAGAGGCTTCAGGCCATGTTTATGGGTGAGAATCCTCTTTAACTCTTATATATTTAATATTATGATAATGATAAGGAGAGTGAAGATTCTAAAAGTGATCCTAAATATTATTAGGATTGTTTTTTACCTTTATCCTTTTTGTATTAGAAGATTTTCTTCCCTCTATTTTGTTTCTATTATAGTATCATTGTAATATATTTTTATAGCTTACATGAAGGAAAAACAGAGGATTTTTTTCTCACATCTTGGAATATATTTTTTTATTTAAGTTTATTTATCCTTTTGACATCAAGTCATATATTCCAATAAATTATTCATCTATTTTTGGAAAATTAAAATTTATTTTATGGTATATGAACCTCAAATTCTGCCAGGAATAAAAGGAATACAAGGATTTAATTTTTGGAAATTATTATATACCTTATTAACTTACATTGCCCTATTTTAATTGAAAATGTTTAATTTTTTTTATCTCACCATATACTCAAATAGTGAGTAAATTGTTTTATTTTAAGTGTGGGGGTGGATTCATTGGAAACACATGACTCTTTTTTCTTGAAATCATTGATCTAAGAGGATTTTTCATAGGATTATTATCTTAAAGTCTAGAAAATATGGATTAAACATGAAAATATAATTATGATTTATAATTATAAATTGTTAAAAATCAAATACCCTTTTTGGGTTTAAAATTAAAAATAAATGTGGAATTGTTTTTTAATGATTTCTTTTATTTAAATTTATCATTTACTGGATTATTAGTTAGTAGTCACGCCATGATTGATTATATAATATAAAAAGTCACATTCCCAAGAGGCACTCTAAGTCCCTTTGACATATTATTTATAAAACCCACTTTTTAGAGATATTTTCAAGATATGTATCACTAATAGAACATTGATTTTAATATTTTTTGAAATATGAATATTTTGAACAATAGTTAAATTATTAAGGCCATTTGGTTACTATTGAGCTTATTTGATCATTGGACCTAACTTTTGTTTGAAATCCTTTAAGCCTATAATGTCCATGAATTTCCATATATGGATTATCCATTAAATTCCATTTTAACTTTACCACCCTATATTACTTGGTATTTTTGAATGAATTACTTTGAGTTGTAAGTGGTAGATTGGTTAATTTATGGTGTAACTAGAAATATTGTTATGAAAATTAAAAATATGAGGAGTTTTCAATTGTTACTGGGGGAATTGGTTAATTTTTTTTTATTTCATAGAACCTCTATCATTTGAAAATATTTTAATGACATTATCTTGGATGATTTAATGATCATACATAATTGACCTATGATATTTTTTCAGCTATTATAATTATTAGTGGGAGGAGATTTAAAAATTATTGTTCAGAAGATGTGTGGATTAATTTTTATGAGTAGATTATGTTATCTTTAAATCTAATGGATATAATGAATACACTTATGACTAACTATAAATATAGTTTTTATTAATCTTCAGTGTGAGGGTTTTTTTTCTAGTAAGGTATATCAGAAAATGTGAATGAATGTTTATGATAAATGTTAAAATATAATAGTATAAGGTAATAGAGATTAATATTTTAATTCAATAATGAAGTATAATAAGATACCTAAGGATAATAAAAAAATGAAATTTTATGATTTTTGTTTAAAACCTTATACTATTGACATGAATGTTTCTGATTATCTATTTCAAAATGGATTTTTTTATTTGAAACCATTATTGAGATGTTTTTTACTTGTGTAAAATCGAAATACTAAGTGTGGGTGAATTAGATACTTTATTTATATTATCATTTTATCATTTGTTTTTATTATTAAATCATGATTATTATGCATAATTTATGATATTTTTTGTAGATTTTATGTTAGAAATAATTATTGTAGTCCACTTGATGAATTTTGGAACAAAATGAAGCTGTATTTTGGAAACCATGATGTGATGTTCCCTAAAACATGTGGTGGTGATGCTAGTAAAATGAATCATGTAGAGTCCAAATCCTTATACTGTATATGTGCTAATCATTGTGCACATGATTTTTTATTTTTACCATGATTAAACATAAATCATAGTTATAATCAGGGTGGCATTAATTCCAAGAAGTAAAAAAAAAGAATCATTCAAAAGAATGTATGGATAAGGGGACTCATTTACCCAAGAACACGATACTGAGTTATAATTGCATAGTGATGATGGATATGTCCTTTTTCAGAGGATTTAGTAAAGAAGATTGATTATAAAATTTCCATGATATCTCCCCATTTATATCTTCTAGGTATTTTTTAGATTTAATTTAAATTTTGATATAGATTGGGACCATGATGTGGGTTTTGATATTAAAATAGAATATATGAGAATATTTGTTCATTTTGATTGCCTAATGGAAAAAAACTGATTGTTTTAGACTAATATAGGACCACCATTCCATGTCTCATTTCCATTAAGAAATATTTTGAAATATTATGTGTTTTATATTTTTAAAAACACTTAACTATACTTTTCTCATTTTCTTTTATTTTCTCTCATTATTTTGATTACATTGAGGGTTTTTTCATAAAAAATCATATCTTGTAAAATTGTTCATTAAATTAAGTAATTTTGATTTCTTCATAGAAGTTCCAATCTATTTATTCTAACTTTTTCAATTTATTTCCATTATTTCACTCTTATACTTTGTCTTTAAGATATATATTTTATTCGAGATTAATATCTCTTTGATTATGAGTGTATTTCCACTTAAGAAGTAAGATATAAACAATAGAAGGATATGAACAAAATTTATTTTATTGAATTAATCCATAAAAACATTATTTTGTTTAAGAATTTCCTTGTGACCTAATACTTATCATATTCTATAATAGATATTTTACTAATAGATTTGTTAAGGGTGGAACTTCAAGGTAATTTGGAGGACTGAACTATAGGTAGTTGTGTGGATTCATATTTTTATTTTAAAATTTATATCAATAAAATTTGATTAGATTATTAAATCCACTAAATTTTTTATATTATATTGGAATCAATATATTTGAGAATAATGAAGTTGAATAACCTTTAATTGTCTAGAACCCAATCAACTCAATTGATTTATGAATGAATGTTATAAATATTATTATGAAAACCATACTTTAATCCATACTTTCCTATCCTCATGGAATCAATCTCATAGTTTGTATATTGTACACCCTAGTTATTAAGTTTAGTGTCTGAAAAAAATAATTTCTAAATATTGACAAACTATTAGAAGTGATGTTGTTGGTGGGAGGATCATGAAAGTTCCTATATTAGTTTAAGGTTGCGTTCATTGAAAGATTTCTAGTGTATAGAGATATAAGTAGGATAATTTTGAGTATTTATGGTATAATTTGTATGTCCTTAAATAACTCTAGATATATGGGAAACAGTCCAAGTGCAGGTTCTTAACCCACGAGGAGAATTTCCTTGGGAATGAAATGTCTTAGTTGGGTGAGTTGGCCAATTCTTTGATGATTTTGGCTATTTTTTCTTGGGTAACTACTAAGATTGTTATAAAATTTTATAGATTCCTTGGTATTACAGTTTATTATATGTGGTACGTTTTAAATTTATTTTTGATTTTGGCACTAAAAATAGATTTTATTAGGATGGATCATGTCTTCTTATAGGTAAATCTATTTTAGGTCGGGTTTTATTACTTAAATGGGAAGATGATCAGTAATTTAGTTCATCTCTATAAAAAATAGGGATCTATGTTTAGGGACTTTTTTAATACTTTTAACCATTTTATAGGTTGTAATATGATTCATTAGTGAGTGGTTATCTACTATGGGTCTCAGAAATTTCATCCTCATGAACATAACTATGTTACCCCTGATCATCAGTTTTCATCGATAGTGTTTTCTATGAATACATGGAGACAAAAACTTATCAATTAATGATTTCTATTTTTTATAGATCATAAAATCTTCTGGTATACCGATTCCTGGGAGGATTTAAATTTTTAGAAAAAAGGTGGATGAAACACTTGAATGATTATAAAGTTGAGATCTCATATACTATGAGGAAATGAAATATTATTATTGATGTGATGTGTAAAAAGTATCATGGTGATGTTACTCGAGAGGTTAGAGATGAGAAGAGAATGATTGGATAACTTATAGTTATGAATTGGGATATAGAGGAAGTTAGTGGTGGAGTTAATTAGATTACATTTCATTATTTGTTATTTTAGTATGGAGGTGAGTAATAGTGAGTATATCCGGATTTGAAGGTGTAATAAGATTATGTCATTTACAGAGACTATCTAGAGGGGTGATCTGAGGATGGTTAGAAACAAGAGTTTTTAGGTATGTTATTTGTTTTATTGGAAATTTTATAGGTAGTTCTTTGTGAAATTTATATCTCACCTCTATATTTGAATCTTGGTATTTCAAATATGTATCATGATTTGGGAGATTGGTTTTGGTGGTTGAGCTTGAAGAGTTTAGTAGCTTTGTTTATTTCTCTGTTTTTGGTTTGTAAGTGGTTTAAAGCAATCAATAGAGATCTAGCTAGTTCACTACAACCATTGGATTTCCATTGCGTAAATGAGAGAATATATTGATATATTTTACTACCATGTTTCCTTGTAATTCAGGTGAATATTACATCATTGGGGTGGTCATGGATCATCTGAACAAGTTATCTGATTTCATAGTGAAATGGGAATCATGTGTGGTGGATTATTTTATGAGGTTGTTTCTGGGTTAGGGGGTGTAGATTCATGGGTTTCCAAGTATTATCATTTTTGATAAAGATATTAATTTTATTTTGAGAGTGTGGTAGGGTATGTAATATATTTTTTAATCTCTTCTATTATATAAAAATATGTTTCATATAAAATTGGTTTGTTAGATAGAGTGGATAATCTTGACCCTAAAGAACATGTTGTATCAACATATTATTCATTTTAGAGCTTTATGGGTAAATAAATTACATTTGGTTTTGTTTTACTATAATAAAATCCATCTCTAATCCATTATAATACATATATTAAATGTGTTTTATGGGTGGAGTTGAAGATATCCGTTGAGTTGGGCTATGGTTAGAGAGTTAGTGATTATTATGCCGAATTTAAGACAAAGTGTGAAAAAAGAAAGTGTATGTGATTATTGAGAGAATTAGGACTTCTAAAAAAAATCATAATTCATATGTATATCATTGGAGGATACCTCAAATTTTTTATTTAGGTGATCCAGTGTTCCTAAAGTTTCTCCTTTTCAAGTTTAGTAAGGGTTTTATTGAGGATGTTAGATATATCTTGTGTTTCTAAACCTTTTGATGTGTTAGAGTGAGTCAGTGATGTGACATATCTATTGGATATTACTCTATATATGGATCTTTTTTTTGACTCTTTCCATGTATTATAGATTTATGGATATATCCTGGATAAACCCAAGAATATTTATTGAGGTAATTTGGATATTGAATAGTATGTAAGGTTTTTGGGGTCACCTATCCAGATTTAAGATTTTGAGGAGGAGGTAGTATGAGGACAAGATATTTCATTGGTTTATGTCTTATCGACGAGGTATGACTTTGAGAAATTTATATGTGAATTAGTGTATTTTTGATAAATATTCTTTCTTTCATGAATCAATTTCCCCTCAGTCATTATTTGTAAAAAATTGGTTTAAGAGTCACCGACTCTCCACCCTCAGTCCATCACAATAGAAATCTTCAAGGCCACCCATTTGACACCTTGAATAGAGCCATTCTAATGGATGAGTGACAACTATTTTTATAGTAAAACAACACCAAACGTAACATATTAACCCACTAACCTAAAAAATCAATAAGATAAGGGTGAAAAATGTTCTCGAGGCACAAAACATTCATCTATACCCGACTGCCTTTTTTCAAATGGATATTAATTATAAGGAATAATTGAGAGCCAAAAAAATATTATATACTCTCACAAAATCTCAAAGTCAAATTTTTATCTTGATAAAAAATGATAATCCTCGTAACCCCACAAATCCTCACCACATTATCTATATAAAAATTCATTAAATAATACAACACACATTACTCCTAAACCACTAAGAAATGATTTGAATTTGTTAACTGATCCATGAACACCCAAATAATATCACATCCACCCAAATATTACCCACCCAGGAATATCTATTTGTTTTAGCTGAGCATTTGGAACTCTATTCTAAACTTTCTTAGAGACCAAAAATCAATACATGAACTCATCGAACATCCTCTTCATGGCCAATAACTAAAATTTATCTATCAATGAATGATACATCTTGAAAATATCAGTATGTACATACATAAGGGATATTTAAAATTTATAAAGACCAAAATATTATATTTCCTATAGAAGAAATGAATTTTATAAAAAAACACCCACTTATAAACATCCTTAGACCATCCCTCTAGAGAATCTCTAAATATTAGTCAACCTCTCTGTATGTCCCCCTTGAGGTCTTCTAATTAGAACTCATACACCTACTAAAATAATTAATAATTCAGTTTCATATAATATAAGAAAGTTATATCATTAGATTCATATATATCCAAATATATAACTAAAATCTCTCACATCATTATCTAATAATCTCCAACCTCTTGATAAAAATCAACATGGTACATCTTACTCAATGCATCAATTATCATATTCTATTTCCATTGAGTATAAAATATCTCATAGTTATAATCTTATATGTACTCCAACCACCAATGTTGCCAAAAATTTAAATTCTACTAGGAATATACATACGTTTGGATCTTGAGATATGTCAAGACCAAAATTTACTTGTAGATAATGTAATTCCACCACAACTTTAGAGAAAATACAACCACCATAAGATCTAGATTAAAAGTAGAAAAATATCATTCACGAGGATGATATTTATTAGAGATATAGTATATTTACACTCACTGATTATTCAGAACCAAACTAGTAAAAATATTGGAAGCTTTATAATAGACCTTGAACATGGACCCCTCTTCTGTAAAGAGAATAACATAAGTAAAAAATTCCTTATCTTTTTGGTACTAAAAAAACACCTAAAAAAGACTACCGCTAAGAAGACAAGAT
The DNA here is from genome assembly GCA_963277665.1 of Viscum album. Taxonomy (NCBI): domain Eukaryota; kingdom Viridiplantae; phylum Streptophyta; class Magnoliopsida; order Santalales; family Viscaceae; genus Viscum; species Viscum album. Next base: position 558,514,766 of record OY728120.1, on the reverse strand, counting down.
CCATCATAGTCAACGATATATATAGTGACACAATTCACATGAAATTTTACACTAACAAACTATAATAACCTACTACACTATTGAAATTTTGAACTTCAACAACATTATTACGTGTTACCAGAGAAATAAAATCCTAAATAATTGATGTATTGACCAACACACCTTATTTAGGCATTATATTCCTAAATAAAGTTGTCTCCTGGGTTCATAATAATAACTTGAACAACTTCCCATACAACTTATGTCATTGATAGACCTGTAAAATATCCCTTAAATACTGAATATGATCACCATCATATCTCATATACACCAAAATGATTAAAAATAAATCTCTATATTAAAGAAACATTATAAGAGTTAAAAATGGTTAGAAAATAAATTACTTAAAACTAAGAACTAATAATGATTAAAAATAAATCAAACTTACTTAATTTAGTTAAAAAATTGACAATATAATGTTTTTGGAATAAAAAAAAATTCAAAGAACTCAAAGAAACAAGAGAAAATTGATGAAAAAGATAATAGTTTAGTTAATTACCAATAAAAAAATTTAAACACCCAATATGTGTAAACCTTTATCCACCATGATACAATATAAAGGATCTTGATAATGGTGGTCTTATATAAGGATAAATAAATAAAATTTTCACCATTAAATATTGAAAATGGATAAATATTCTCAAATATTCTAGTTTTTGATCACCCACCACCTCATGGTTATTGGATAAACATTGGTTATGTATAATTTTATCTTATTTTCTGATACACAAAAAATCTTTATTTGTCTTACTAATTAGTTTAATTCAAATGGTTTTAGGTTATTAATTAGTTTTTTATAATTTTTTTCAATCTTGATTTATTAGTCCTAGTTGGTTATAAGCATGTTTGATGGATTTCTTAAGTATCAAATGATACTTATGAATTATAAAATGACCCTTATAAAGTATAAAATTATAATTTTAAAGTATTAAATGATATTTATAATGTATTAAATGATACTTATGAATAATAAAACTATCTTTATGAAGTATTTAATTATCCCTATTAAATTAAATAAATATTTCAGCAAGTACTGGATCTTAAAATATCATCTTCATCTTTATGAATATCAGTATCATTCATATGTATATCAAAGTGAATCTTATAAAATCATTAAAAATGGTTTTTTTATAATTATTAATCCTTACAAAATCAATTTGATCCTTATCAATTTTGGGGATCACTATAGAGTTAGAGAAAATTAATCTTATGGAGTTAGGGGAAAAGAAATTTATATAGTTAGAGGAGATGATTATTATAGAGTTGGAAGTAATAAAACTTATGGAATTATAAGATACACATCTTATTAAATGATGAAAGACACTTAAAAAATTACTTAATGTATTTGATATTCAAATCTCATATAATTTCAGGGAATAATTGATTATTATTATTTTGTAGGAAATGATTACCCATGATTTTTTTATTATTGAAATGTAATATCTTTCATTGAGTCTTGGTCGAGTCCAAGTGATTTCTGATTTTAAGGTAGGTAGAATATTGCTCCCAATAGTTAAGGTAGTTATCTATTTTCCTGTATTTTTTTTCAAACAACTTTGATTGAGAATATTTTAGAATATTATATATATATTCTTGATCAATAGTTTGATGAGATATTACTGGATATATTAGGGAATGGACATATGATAAGTATATTTGATATACAAGCTAAAATAAAGTGTGTGTAAGTTTTAAATATATCTGAATTGAGATCTTATATATTATTATTCACTCTTTCCATTTTCTGTTCACTGAGAGGAAGAATATGATATAAAATACTACCTTTTTTATAAGAATATTATTACCGAATTCAGAAAACTACAACAAGAGATACACTTTGAAGGATTAAATCATCTATGGAAGAAATCCTATCAGATGTCAGTTTTTGGAGCTTGTAATTATAAACTGATCTATTTTTAATTCTAAATATTTTCATTTCTTCTATAAGTGAACAATCCTTATACTGAGTATGGTTGAAAGATTGGGAATTATTTGTTTACTAGGAGAGATTTAAGAAATACCTTTATGACTTTATGAAATGTTACAATAACATAAACTTAGTTTTTGATTTCTCAAAAAACATACGATTGAAATAAAAATCCCATAAAATCACAAAAAATGTTGGTGGAGTATACTAGGGGAGGTTCTTATATCCCCAAAACACTATAAAAACTTCTTATTACCTACTATTTATATTTATTTATATTCTAATATATAAATAATTAATGAAAAGGGAAGTATTTAATGATTAATAAGAGAGAGTTTTTTAATTTGTGTGAAATATAAGAACTCAATTTCATCTACCTATTGAGTCATTGTAGAAAAGTTCTCTGAAATCTCTTAGTATTAGAGATTGAAATTTCAATTCTATACATTTACCAATTGATGTTAAATGATCTATTTCTTGTTTATACAATATAAAAAATGAGATAAATAATGTATATATTTATAGAAACCTATTGTAATGGTCAGAAAAATGATAGATGGAAATCAAAGATGGTTATTTATTGAAATATTATTACATTAAAAATGTATATAATTTTTTAAAACCTTATAAAGTTCATTTTATATAAATAGATCTATAAAGAATATAAAAATAATCCAAATATGATATTAATTATAAATTAATGACTGCTATTATTTATGTCTTATGAATTGATGAATTTAATAGAGTTACTTAGTGTTCTATAGTTTATGATATGTGGGAGACTATAATAGTTTCTTACGAAGGAAAAAAATAATATTATATACCTAATGTATGATACTTATAAATGTAAGTTTGAATCTTTTAAGGTGTTTTGTGGTGAATTAAAACCTCATATGAAGGTAAGGCTTATCAAAATTTTGTTTTTTTAATTTTGGAGCTGTAATGATAGAATTAGATCAAGATTTAAAAGTACTTATAGTTCTACCTTTAAGCTGATGTGGAATATCAATAGATATAAAAAATACACACTTTTTAATGACCTTAAGATGAAAAATATGATTATAACTCTTATTACGTATGGATAATAAATCCAATATAAAGTATATGATCACATATTAGTTAAAATAGATAATGAAACTCTAAAAGTATATACTTATAAATATGAGAAAATGTTAAAGTGGTATTTTCTGATTAAAACTATGAAATAGAGTCTAGATTCTCTAATTACAGTAATTAACATACCCAATTCTCAAGGATGTCTAATAATATTAAAAATTTTAGAATTGGTTTCATAAAATCCTTTAAAGAATTTAGGAATAATGAAATAATTATCAAGGAAGTAAGGTGTTATAAATGTTAAAATATTTGGAATATTAAGCATGATTATCCTCTAATAAAAGAGAAAAATAAATCTTAGAATAAGTTTCAAATAAATACACCTATATTAAAAAAGGTAAAAGAGATATTAAATCTACCCAAAGTGCTTCTAAAGACTCTTATGATGATTTAAAATTTGATTTTGAAGTTGGGTAATCAAATCCAAAAGATAATTAGTGTTTTATGGCATAAACTAAGGAGGTAAAATCCATTTAAACTCATAGTTTTGTATCAGACTGTAATATTTTTTATTTTTATGAACTAAATAAACACTTATCTATGATATTACATAAACATAAACATCTCAAATTAAATAATAAATCTCAAAGAAGAATTTATGATTCCCAGAGTAAAAAAAAATTATCTAGTTTTTTTGGTTTTAAAGACTAAACTTGATAAAATTGGACCTATTTATGCTTTTCATTATAGTAATATTATGGATCTATTATATAACGATGAATCTTTGAAGTTGGTTGTGAGTATGTTTACTAAAGGATAGGATTATCTGAATTAAATACTCAGTAATAACAAAGAAAATAAATGAAATCATGGGAAAATAAGTAATAGAGAAATACTAGTACACTATAGAATTTTTTATGCATGGTAAAAATTATGAAGGAATACATACATTTAAATGTTTCCATTATGATATCTATATAAATTATACTAATTAATCCATTTTTACAATTCATCAATTTTTTGGAATTATGTCTACCTATGTTTTTAAAAGTCTATTTAATGTTAATGATATAATTTCTAATATTTTTAAACAGATTTGGCTCTCCAAATAGTTAGTTACTAACACTATTAGAACAAAGAGTATATTGGTACCAAAACATCTATTAGTTTTAATTTATGTAGTAGAATAGTAATAATGAAAACAATTAAAAATGGTATATTGTCAAAGTACTTCTGAGTAATACGAGTGGTGATTTCTCAGAATTTTCACTCATTATAAAATATTAATGGATGTTATGACACCTTTTGAGATAATAGAAAATAAAATGTTATTATAGTTGGATATATTACAAATTATGACTGAGACCTTATAAAAAATATACTCTATATTAAAGTATTACATCATAATCTGACAAGTGTTTCTCAACTTTATGATGAAGGTAAGTATATTTATTTCATAGATAATGAATGTTCTATTTTTAATGATAGATTATTTAAGTTTAAGGGACCTATAAATAGAAATATATATAATTTAAGTAATAATTCTTTATACTGATAGAATGTTAACTATTTCAATAATTAAATTAATGAATCATGGATATGGAATATAAGACTTGGGTATTTTAATATTTATTGTTTGATAATATATTCATGAAGAATTTAATTTCTTTTTTTCTTTTTATTAAGTTATATAAGAAGAGGCTATGTGATGCATGCCAAATAGTAAATAAACACAAATATATTTTTTAAATAAATTAATGAGGTTTCTAATTAAATACCATTAGAAATTATCCACATGGACTTGGTTAAAATTACCCAATATCTAGACATTTTGCCACATTTTTTTAGTTTATGATTATTCTTGATATACTTGGGTTCACTTTTTGAGGTTTAAGAGTGAATCCTGTTCTATTTTCATGACTATTTTCGAACTAGTGGAAAATGAAGAAGATGTAAAAATTGTTTATTTGAGAATTGACCATGGAAGATAATTTTAAAATATTGAATTTAATTCATTTTTCTAAAATAAATATATTAAATAAACATTATTTACCCCTACAACACCACAACAAAATAAATTATTTGAAAAGAGTAATATAACTTTATAAGAAATTTATAGAATTATGTTACATTAATATAGTATGCATAATAATTTTTGGGATAAGTATTTTAACATATAATGTTATGTCATAAATAGAGTTTTAATAAAAAATATAAAAAAACAATATTTGAGTTATGGAATAACAGAAAGGAGTTGGATACTTTATAGTTATTGGATGAAAAGTTTATATGTTGAACAACAGGTATAATCTTTCTTAGTTTAATTAAAAGACAAAAAATGAATCTTTCAATGTTATTTTACTACACTAAAGGGATGTAGAGTTTTCAAAATTAATTCTAGGATAATTTAAGAATAAACTCATGAGAAGTTTGTTGAATGAGATCCCTTTAATCTCAAGAAAACTCACATTGATGATCTTAATTATTCTTTGGATAAATTGAGATTGAAATATCCTTTTGACCCTATAAAGGATGATGATGTTGTATATGTTCAAGCATAAACTAGTCCTGAATGGTTAGAAAATAATGAACCTGGATGTATACTAAATAGACACCCTAGAACCTTAAAGAACCACCATTTTTGAAATATTATCAAAGTTTTAGATGAAGGTGTTAGGACTTGAAGTACTGATAGAATATTTATTGAATATTCTTCCATTATTTCACATCATGAACCTAAATATATAGAATAATCCTTGTGTGATAAGTGTTTAAGCTTAGTTATAAAAGTATAATTAATCCTACTAAAGTGTAATAGGGTTTGAAAATTATATGAGAAACCCTTGTATTTTCTTATTATAGGTACCAAATTGGGGTTTAGGAGTAAGAAATATTATCTATGAGTGATTACTAGGAATAAGGCTAGATTAGTTTCCAATGTTTATGATCAATAAGAAGGAATTGATTATAAGGAAACCATTCTCGTGCTTCTAGATTATAAGCCATTAAAATACTTTTATCTTATTCATATCATATGAAACTTAAAAATTTACATATTAATTTCAAATATTTTTTTCTAATTTTTTATATAGCGGAGGAATTTTATGTTGAACAACTTTCAGGTTTTGAAAATTTTCATTTTCCAATTTTTTTAAACTTACCAAATATTTATATAGTCTTAATTAAGTACCTAGTTCCTTGTACGAAAGAATTGGTTAATTTTCTTATAATTTTTTTTATATATCTTGGATGGTCCTGTATGTAAATCCCAGATATTTTATAATTTATCTCCAATTAAACTATACTATGTTTGGTAATGTGTACCACACACTACATCGTGACTAAATGAACCACAATATACTATTAATTTATTATTAATTAAATATGAACGTTATAATATAGATGGTAGATTGGAAGGTATAAAAAAGGGTAACAAAATTATGAAATAAATATAGAAATTTTTTCCTTAATAAAAATGTATTAAATAATTCCATGGAAATAAAAACTCAATTTTAAATAAAATCGCACCAGATTAAAGAAGATATTGTTCAGAAATCTAATTTAGGTATGTAGTGTATTTTTTTCATATTAAATTAATTTAATCACTATAGATGAATGATTTTAATGGAAGTTATAGATAATATATTTAATTAAATGAACTAAAATTTATCTAATGGTGGTTACTAGATAAGGAATGAGATTTAATTATTTTTTTACTTTGAAAATATGTTTTCTTCAAAAATGGGTTTTATTTCATTTTTTGTGCATATATTATAAATAATTTATAAAATTTTTCAAAATTTTATTTGATAAAATGTACATATTTTTTTAAATAATATTGTAAAAATTATCTTAAATTAATTTCTTTTTGATTTTTTAGAAAAATTAGTTTTTTAGTTAATAGTGAAAAATATCGATTTTTATAAATATTGTTATTTATTTTCATGTATTTAAACTGTATCATTCTATTTTTTATGGGTTTTAAAGTAAAATTAGTTTATTTATACTAAAAATAATTGAATTAATTTCATATCAATCAAAATTATATATATTTTTAAAATAAATTCATTTTTAGGATTTAAAACACATTTTTCCAAAAAAAACCCTTTCACATTGTGCTTATAATTGTTATATTAAAATTAATGTTTATCACTTACATATATTGAATCTTTATAAATTAATTACATATTTTTAGTCATGAGTTTCAAATTTATTAATGAGTTTATATTTCATTTTTTGTTATAATGTACAATTACCGTGGTAAAAATAGTCACTATGGTATTGGGTAAAATGATTTAATTAAGGCAATAAACTAAGTGATAACGTCAAAAAATAGTACGTTAATTATTATTATATGATATTTTTTAAAAACATACCACATTATCTTATAATTTGGATTAATTTTGGGAAAATTTACCATGAGTAAGCCATTTATAGTGTTTAAAATTTTAGGATATTTATAACTGTGCCACTCCCCTTACTTATAAAAGGGAACTTCAACTCCTCACACATTCATGAATTTTGTTCACAATAGATTGTAAAATACCATACCATATACCTTATTATCTTCCCCCACATCCTATAAGTTATAGTTTCATAATAATATCAACTTAATATGGCATAAGGTGTAAGACAAATGAGGTTATCTAACGAAGAGTTATAACCCTTAACCATATTCTTTTATGTATATTTCTTATTATAAATCCTTAAAACCCATCATAACTATTATTATATAATAATATAATTAACTAAAATATAATAAAATGTTATTATGTTTATGGTATAACCCTTTTCATCTCCATTTCCATCCAATGGGAAATGAAAACATCTCTCATCCTTATATGTGGATTACCACCACCAAAAAATGATGTATTTCATTTTTACCATTGCCTCACATGGATCGTTATAAAGTTGAAATTGAAGAATATAAATGATTTTTATGAAATTATTATTATTATAAAAAGATAATATATTATTTAACTTTTTCCCTTCAATCCTTTGAAATATGATAATGTCTCTCATGAATAGGTGTGGACTACCACCTCCATGAAGCAATGAAATTCATGTTTCATTATCGCCTATCATGGATAGTCATACATATGGAACTAATGAATAAAATCATGAAACAATAGTTTTAAATGATCATGATGGCTGGGTTTTAATTCTTTCTTGGTATTCAAATCCTTAAAAATTTCTTTTGGAATGTTTTTATTCAGTGTAAACAAAAGCAAGACATACCTAAAATGTTTGGACATGAAAAAGGTAATGTATATATAGAAACTGTGAGTTCTAATATTAAACATGATCTAGAAGAAGCTAGGAAACTAGTTTACATAAAGTTTTATAGAATACTAATTGGCATTTTCTACTTAAAAATTAAAGTAGACTATAAATTATGTTTTATGTATGTCTTTATGTATGATTTTAAGAAAATACCCAAGAATCTCATTTGAAAGCTACCAAAATAATTTTATGATATTTAAAATTTCATATTTCACATTCTTAACCTTTTCTTGAAACTAATGGATTTGATTTAATTTTATATTCTGATGCTGAATTTGGGGATCAAGGATTAGATAGGAAGAGAACCTTAGGAACCTATCATTTTTAAGGAAAATCATTACTTTATTTTCATAGTAAGAATAACAATTATGTTGCATTATTAACTAATAAATTAGAATACATTACAATTGGTAGTTTTTTTCATGTGTGTTGTTAATAAAACAAACCTTAATGGATTTTTCATTAAATTTTGGACATTTTCATATCAAATTTTATAACACTATTTTATATCAACATTTTAGAAAATATGATATGCCATTCTATAAAAACGTACATTCATATTAGACATCATTTCTTGATGGATCATGAAAGACTCATTTTATTATGAAAATTTTATAATTATTTTATGTATTTTTGACGGATTTTTAATCTGTATAACTATAAAACTAATTTTAATAATAAATTATAGAGTATGAATATTCAATCGTTGAAATTAATTTGAATTGTAAAAAAGTTGATGATTTTGAATTTTAAAATTTATTTGGACTTAATAGATTATTATTTGAAATTTTTAAGTGATTTCTAACTTATTTAATATTTTTTGGAGTTTATTCTACATTAAAAATTGAGGCCAAGATGGACAACCCTCAACTTGTGGTAGTAAGACACCTAGCCTCCCTATAAGGGGTCAAACGAGCAAGCTTTCCACTAGGAAGGCTAGCATGAGAGAGTGAGGAGGTGAACACACATGGTAATAAATCCCATGATGTGCATGGCCTATGGGGAATCAAGCCTTTGTGGAGAAGAATTTTTCCAATATAATTCATGGGTCGTGACAACCCATGTGTATGGAAGTGGAAACCGAGATCCCATCCCCGAAGTAGGCTTATGAGCTAGGGATGAGTGGAATTTAATTATTAATATATGGCTCCCCTGAGTTTCTTTCTAATGTGGGAAGAAGTTTCATGTGGTACTATTCATTTTTAAACAAAACAACACCATTTCCCTTGTCCCCACTCACTAATTCCTCAGACACTCAAGCCTCACCGACTCCACCACCTGGAGCCTTCGACACTCACCAACCACTATTGATTAACGCAGGAGACCACCATAGACACCACTAGAGAGCTTAGTTCAAAGACCCGAACCCGCTTACACCTCCAATTATCACCTCCAAAGCCGAAACCCATCACCATGAATATATTTCAAGATTTATCCACCCACTTTGAAGGATAGATAAGGGAGTAGATACTTCTTCTTCACCACTACCCTATTTCCATGCTCAACCATAAACTACTACTACTTTCACATTAATCATGTTCTATTACATGACTTTTGAATCCCATGAAATACAATTATATGGGGCCTCTAACAATATAAGTCTAAAGTATGAAGCCACATTATACACAAATGATTCCCCATTATATTTTAGTGATCTCATCTTTTAAACACATCAATCCTTCAGGTGTTTCATATTAGTCACCCTAGTTATCCCAAATTCAATTATGAAGATCTTATAGTTATCAAAATATTGTCTCTATCTAAGGGGTATTCAAATAAACTCATCATCTATATATAGGTGGAGTATCCCACTACTAAGGGGTTCCAATAAAAGTAGGAGGAGATCTCCTGCTCAGGTGATGCACATTTTCTTGTTTTTTATGTTTTTGTTTTTTAATTTTAGTTATATTTTTGTTTTAATTATTTTAATTTTAATTCATACATGATTTTAATTTCAAGTATATTCCACCCTTCTTTATATTATTCTCATCTTCTGCTCTTATTATTATTATTATTCTAATTTCTTCATTCTTTTGATCATTTTATTTTATTTTATTTTTTCTTTTAGTTTTTCTTTTATTCTTTTATTTCTTCAATTTATGGCATGAATCCATTACATATCATGAATCATTTTGAAATAATGAATATTTACACAGGGAACTGTTATACTCATGATAATGAGTAACTGAACTGAGGAATATCCCAAGGGAGTAATTCTGTGTTTGAACCTAAGTCCATGTTTTCATGTAAGTTTGGTTAAATCTAATGACGATTTATAGTGGGTGTAATCCACATTATGGTTATCTAGGATTCAATTTATTATTCTACAACCATTATCCCATTTTTAAGGAGGTAGAACTGGAGTATTCTTGGTAGTTTATAAAAACACTTTTCATTCACAATTGGGATAGCTTAAGGTGTGCACACATACGGGGGAGTGTGTTCACTAAGTATATTTGAAACAGTTCAATGAAGGTGCTCCCTTGAAAACTATATCTCGAGAACATCCTTTATTTTATAATATCATTCTATTTATATTGCATTGTAATTATAATTTCATGTTAGTATCGTTTTAATATTTTCAAGAAGTTTTATTATTATAGGAAATAATCAAAACCCCAAAATCATCATTGGGTTCATGAAAAAAATTAAAAAACAAAAAATTAGTAGTTTAGGTTAATTATATTAACTGGGTAGAAAAACTAAGAAGCTCCTCAAGTGAGATGGCCCTGGTCATCCATTGGGTGTCACTAGAAAAAATAATTAGAAACTTTCCTTTTCAATCCCTTGCGACATGAATGAATCAAAATTGGAACCATTTCTAGGGATCCTATTATTAGTTAGATAAAGTTTTATATTTTCACAGAGTATATAGTTTTCATTTCTTAAAAAAACCCATAATGTTTTTTATATTTCCTTGATGTATCAAAAAATATCATAACATTGTTCATTGAATGACTACTCATCTTTTTAGGAGTAACAAGAAGGGGTGACTTTTTATGATATATAGTAGGTGAATGATATATGAAATGAAATTGAACAACTGGAGAAAAAAATTGAAAGATCATTTGAATATGACCATGAACTGATAGAGAAAATAGAACCTTAGTTATTTATACGAGATCAAAAAGATCTGGATGACTTCTTAAATGAGTTTGAGGAACAACTTGATCTCCCCATTCCATATAAATAATAAGATCCATAACTATGGAAGGAACACACCACCCAAGTGGTAGAATTTGAAAAAAAATGAAGTATCCCAATTACCTACCTCCAACCACTAATATTCAACTTCAATAGGTACTCATCATTGAAAAAGAGATTGAATTAGAAAAAACTAAGGGAAATAAAGTTATTTTGAACTCTTTATTTTTGGAATTTTCTCAATCTTATTTGAGTACCACTTCTAATTGTTTTGAATTTTAAGATTTAGAAAATAATTGTTTTTACTATGAGGAAGAAGAAGAACCAAAACATCAAACTACTGAGGAACACATGGATCTACCTAATTTTATTGAACACACATTTGTGGAGTCCCTTAAATATGTATAAGTGGATGAACGTAAGGAAACGAAGATACATTCAACTTACCTTCAAAGGAACAACTTTCATATTGACAATTCCAGTTTAAATTTTATTCAAGTATAAATACCTATTTAATTTTCCTTTGATCGTTGAATTCATGCATCCCACATTGAGCCAAAATTGGACAAGAAGGAGGAGGTTACACAAGTAGAAACCAAGAAAGTGTATGATCCATCATTCTTCCTACCCAGAACATGAACGATCTACATAACTGTGAAGGGGAAGATTTGGTATACACTATCCATGGATCATTACCCACTAAGATGGAATAGGTGGAAGCTTGGAAACTCCCCATGTTGTGGTTTAAATCCAAGAAGCTTCCTCCAGGAATATACTATGGAAAATACCTAGTATTACCCTCTGGAGGTAATAAAATTCCAGATCCCTCTTGGCATATCATACAATAATTTATCATTACTTTATTTCTAAAATTTCAATTTTATTATTCATATTAGTTTAGCATGAAACCCCACACCCTCTATCATTTATAACTTCAAAGACATGATCCTTTTGATTAATTGTGTAATTCTATTTTGTAGGACCATGATGGAAAATAGAATCCCCCAAAAAATAAGAATTAGTAGACTAGAGCTTAATGATAAGAGAGATTTAATTATTACATTCTTTATGTTTAAAATCACTACATTTTTGTCTAAAAACCTATTTTGAGATTTCAAACTAGAAAATTAAATGCCCAAATTTGAATTTATTCTTTACTTATTTTATCACAGAGACATGAGTTTATTTGGAATCCCATGATGCAATGTTTTATATTTAAATGTTAATGAAATAGAATGATTAAAATGATATAATTGAATTATTAAACTGAAGCATGTATATTATGCCTATGGGCCTTGTAAGGCCATCGGGTCAGTAAGGCCTTCGGGCCACCTCAAGGCCTTAGAGCCACCTTAAGTGCAGATGCAAACCAGACAACCTACAAGGAACAAAATTCAGGAGGAGGAGCAAGGAAATTTCACCATAGAAGAAGCTAAACAGATTGAAATAATGAGAGGGTATGACACCTGCCATTAGGAAAAGCCTTTGCATGCATGGGAAAGCCTAGCTGAATAGCCATGCGAAGGGGGAGAGCTGACTTCACGATGAAGATGCTGGGGAGGAGTAGTTCCAAGTAGTTAGTCTGGGTTGCATGTAATGTTTGAATCCTATGGGAAATTAATTCCTCTAAGGCCTATGATCCATGTAATACTTATGCCTACGGGCCTTATAAGGGTTCCCCATCACCCATTGAAAGGTGGATTATCAAAATTCAATAAAAAATGAAGGCCTTCGGGCCATTGGAGGAGGGACTCAAGATTTGATGAATTGATTTATTAATGTAAATGAAATTTTCCTATCATTGTTCAAGCTTTGAATTTATAAAATTAATGTGTATTGATTTATTATTATTATTCATGTCTTGAGTGATTGTCTAAAATAATATTTTTTATTCCTGATATAATTTATATATCAAGTATTTCTTATTTACTTTGGATTATATTTCTCGAGTGATCTTGGTACATGATATAACATCCCTAAATTTTATCAATTGAACACACCTTCTTAAAATTATGACATGAAATATAAGAAATTACATCAAATAAAGAAACTAATAAAACATTATCATTATAACTGACTAATGATACATTATTCATAAAATAAACCAATAAGAATGAAAAATATTATAGCAAGATAATAAATAGAAAATAGGATAATAAGAATAGGGAAATTAGGATATGGTCGATCCACCAGAATGACTGCACTGACGAACAAAGCTATATAAATAAAACATAATATTAACAATATAATATTCATTTTGATGATGAAACTTCACATATATATATATATCCTTTATATAGAATAGAAGTGAATGAATAATGAATGAAATAAGAGGTATTTATAGAAAATAAGGAACCAATATAATTGCTATAAATCTACGCGTTGGAAAAGTAATCTGACTGTTGGAATAGTAACCTTACTGTTTGAATAGTAATTTGACTATTGGGGTTTGTAATATGAACATTTTAATAGTAACATCACTTATGAATGTGTGAAATAATATTTATGTTTTGTATAACTGAAAATATGATATATCATGTTACAAGTAAATAAATGTTTTTAAAAATGATAAATTACTTTTTGGTATCTTTTATAAATCAAAAATATTTTTTTTGAAATTTTATATTGAATATAATGATTTAAAAGAAAATTTGTTTTCATAATTTTTTTTTATAAATAAATATTATATTTTATTATAAATATTAGAAAATTTTATGAGACCATTATTAACTTTTAAAATGGTTATGAAATCAATTTTAATATTAAAATCTGTATTTTTCCAATAAATGAAAATTTTATTTTAAAATTACGTTTATCATTTTTATAAAATTATGTTCTCAAATTTGATTCCAATTTTTAAATCTATTTTTCAAAAAACGGTTACAAGGAATAATTTTGTTTTTTCAAAAATAGTTGAATTTTTGGTGAATAGTGAAATACAATAATTTACAGTATTAAACATTTTAATCCAAACAGAAGAATTTTTGAGTTAAGGATGATGTAAAACCCCAGTAGTTCTAAATAACATTCACTATTTATAGTATATATTCATAAGAATAAAAAATATTTATATTCTTGAGACAAAATAATAAACCAATGAATATAATAATAAAAACACCCCTCTCCTCCCCTTATAATTACCACCCATCACCAACCCTTTTATGCACACCTTCTAAAGCCTTATAGCTTTTGAATATTCCAAAAAACTCATCTCTAAATGTCCTAGTGTTTTTGGTCTCACCAGAACACCAATTCCAAGTGTCTTAAGGAGGTTCTCAAGGAGACAATATTCATGAGGTAAAATCACCTTTCTATTTTAAATTCTTTCTTTCTTATACCTTATCATCATCCTCCTATCCAAAGATACATTATAAATATATTATAACATATATATATATATATATATTGTAATTGAATTTTTTTTAATGAAATTTACATCATCAAACATCTTCTCTTATCCTTTAATTCTTAAAAATGAAATCATCATCCATGGTATATTTATTCACTTCCTTCGTGGATGACGAGTTTTTTATTACCCATTATCACTTTATTGGAATAATTATATTACATTAAAATATTTTACAATTATATATATATTATATGGTCCAAAATTCAGTAATTATTATATTTCTATAATATTAATTAAAACGAAACTAGTTCGTAATGGTCTGAAAAACATCCAAAATAAACTAAACACATATCATCAACATTTTTCAAATGAATCATCCAAATATGATAAATAAAAATGACATATCCAGCCATTAAAAATTATGTAAGTGGATGAATATAACATAATTTCACTTTTGGGGAACTATTACCATTTGAAAATAATATCTATAAATATACACAAGTTAATTGACCACAAAGCCATGAAACAAACATTCTCTGAATGACGAAATTAAACTTTATAACTCATTAAAATGGAAAAAATAAACTTAAAAAAATTATAAAAAATAAAAAAATATTGAATTGATTCTAAATTAAATTATTAATGAATTTATTTTGATTATTAAAGACATTAAGTGAAAGTGAATAACACATTCAAACATAAGGTATGGGTGCCCTCCAAACCCCCATTTCTCATTTGGGTTACACTTTCTCACTCATTAACCTAATGTATTTCTTTATTATTATTATATAATTTTTATAAATTCCATTTATATGTTCCAAAATTATGTATATAGGTAAATAAATCCTTCTTTTAAGGGTAAATACATGTTTTAAATGGTTCCTTTCTCAATTCCTCTTAATAAGAAAACCTAATTAAATGGAACTTCTCTATTTATTACCCATTTTAAAGTACACTCCATAAACTATTTTAAGCCTCCAATATTTTAATAAAATAAATAATTTTATCATGAAAACTATCTTATTTACATCCTTATTTTATGGAAATAATTTTTCTTTTATCCCATTTAAAGTCTTTTTATTCTTTTCCCAAAAGCTGCACCTAAGTGGCACATTTCTAATGTTATCCTCCCACTTTTGTTTCATGTTTTCACTTAAGATGTAATTAATTATTCATGATCAATTATTATATTTCCCATATAAATTTACAATAATTATTTAATGCCTTATTTTAATAATATCATTATGATACACCCTTTGGTTATGCCTTATGTCATTATTACGAAACCCATATCCCTCTGTGGGTAACCTTTATGCTTATCCCTTTTGTTTGCTTCCTTTATGTGTCACACATATGAATTAATATGTTATGATTGATGCACCCATATATAAATCTAATTCATTGAGTAATTTTTAGTGTCATGAGATGTTATGTATGTGATTTGGGAGTAAAATTAATCCATTATGGGACTTTTTCTACCATGTGATACCGTCAATGAAGTTATCCTTGACCCATATTTATGTCATGTTATGTGTTGCTACCACATTACAATATTTCCATGATAATATAATCCAATGTTATATATGACATACCGATACTTTTTTATTCATGATCCATTCTTTTTATGTTATCATGGTCTAATTTATAACTCCTGTGTTATGCTTTATTACCATGTATATTCCCTTAATGGGATTTTCAACTCATCAATTTTACCTATGAATTCCCCGAGTTATCCTTTGCATGTGTAGGAGATCAAAGGTAGTTAGGAGATCATTATATAATACTAATAAAAATCTGTTTTATTTTATTTTATTATTTTTTAATTATGTATTGAGTCTTTTTAAGACACTATAGTTTTTGACCGTTGGTTTGTATTTAATGTACTATTATGCTTAAAATAATGTAATAATATGTGTAAAGGTTTAGGGTTTCTATAGGTGGTATCAGAGAAACAACTAATTATTTTTTGGGATTTGGACAAGAATACTTTAGTATGAAACCTGGGGATGATTCTGTCACCATGGATAACATATATTGAAAATTAGGGTATCACAAGTTTGGATATTCTTTTAATTTATAATTTTATCCTTCCTTGTTAATTGTTTTATGTTTATATGCTAATTATAAGATGTATTCAAGACCCCTAATTTTATCTTTCATTTTTAGTTAATGAATGGAAATAAGAGAAACCATGCCAGCAAACAATGTTATAGGCAATGTGATGATTACCCAAAAGATATTCCAAACATGATGAGAATAGGATATCAAAACATCATGATAATAATGGCTCCAATGGCTGTAGTTATGAATAATAAATTGAATCAAGTGGAACACCACACTCCTCCAAAGAAATTTAAAGTTGCGGTTGAGTCCTTTATGTGACAAAGTCCTCCTATATTTATTAGATCTTTTGATCCCATTATTGTGGAACAATGGATTAAATCCATTGAAATGATATTTTATATCCTCTAGTACACATAATAAGAGAATGTTTTACTGGTGATCTATGACTTTTATGGGGAAGCTTATCAATTGTGTGCACTGATTAGGAACATGAAGACAAAATATGAAATTGATTCCAAAAAGAGAGAAGCATTCAAGAATTTTTTTTTCAATAAATATTTTCCATAAACTCTCCATAGTAATATGGAGAGGGAGTTCCCCATATTGAAGAAAAATGAATATGAATCTATCAAAGAGTATGGGAAAAACTTTTCAAGTCTTGAACGATATTACTATGGTTTCTTCAAAAATACTTAAAGTATGTTGGATTGATTTTTTAGTGGATTAACATCTAGTCCACAAAAATCCTTGCTGATTAAAGTTTGAAAACTATGAGGAGATTGAATGTTGGGACCTTAAAGGTTGAAATAGAGATTTGAGAATCTAAGTGGTCTCATGGGATCCACAAAATAAGTGGAAAATAGAGTTTAATAAGGGAAGATAAATAGATAAATTCCATGAAGGCATGAAAACCCATCCCCCTATGTGTCAATATTGTGGGAAGAAGCATCTTAGAAACTGTCTAAATGTAATCAAGAGATGATTCAAATGTGGAAAAGAGGGGCATCAAGATCATAATTTCTGAAGGGATATGAAGGATAACACAAATTACAAAGAATAAAGGAAGGGTTAGATGACAAATCATCTAGAATTAAGTGTTTAATCTATAAGGAACACAAGAATTGTGCAAGAAAATGTCTTATTCCAATAGTTGTTGGAGACAAAAAATTAAAATAACCTATATGGATTCCAGTAAGGGCATATTCTATCACAACTACTTATGTGGAACCCGAAAATGTTGCGGTGATAGATATGTTGGTTATTCATTCAAGAATAGAGAACACACTTTTTGATTCTAGTTCTGCATATTCTTTCATACCCAGAATATTTTATATAACTATTCCAAAACCACCTGAAAATATGGATGTTGAGTTATCCATGAGAATAGTAAGTGTGGAAACTATTTCATAAAAAGTATATAAATCCTCCCTAGTCAATGTTTTTGTAATGAAACTACCAAATATCATCTTAATTTGTTTAGTGGATTTTGATTATATATTGGGCATGGATTGAATATCTTTATGTAAATACAACATAAAATTTCATGAAAGGGAGATCACCCTTCATATCCTGAGGCATGCTCCAATTATATGAATGTGTAAGGATGTTGATGATTCTCTTTCAGAATCATTATATCAATTTTGGATATTATTTACTTATGAGTAAGAATATCTAGATAAAATAACTGAGACAAAGGATATGATCATGGTCAAAGGCATGCCCATTGTGAGGGACTACACTGATGTATTCATAGATGAATTTCTCAATATTCCTCTTGACTGAGAGGTTGGGTTCAAAATTGAACATATACCTAGATCTCTTCCCTTAATAATGACACCTCACATGATAACCACCATTATGTTATAATAACTAATGAAGTAGTTAATATAGAATCCTAAAAAGGGTGTTGTATTCTAGAGTGGTTCACTATGGGGTGGTCCAATCCTCTTTTTCTAGAAAAAGTATGGATAAATGTGATACTACATTGATTATCACAATCTTAAAAAAATCATGATAATGAACTAGTATCCCCTACCACATATAAATGAATTGTTCGATCAGCTATATGGGTATAAGTATTTCTGTAAGGTAGGCCTTTGATCATAATATCATCAATTGAAGGTAAATAAGGAATATATTCCCAAAAATTCCTTTTGAAGGAGGTATAGAGATTATGATTTCATAATGATTCCCTTCAGACTCACTAAATCTCTATAGATCGTCATGGACATAATGAATAGAGTATCTAGATTTTGCCTTAAAAATTTATAGTAGTCTTTATTAATGATATTATAATATACTACAAGACCAAGGAAGATAATTTTGATACAATGATAAGGACTTTGATAAGGTAGAATTTATTTGAAAAGTATAGTAAATTTTGGTTTTAGTCGGAGGCAGAATCATTCTTGGGGAATGTTATCACAAGAAAATGGATATCTGTGGAACTTTTTAAGATAAAGGCAATTGAAGAGTTTCCTAGGAAAACATATGTAACAAATATACATAGTTTCCTTCGTAAATATGGATATTAAATAATATTTTTTAGGAATTTATCATGGTTTTGATACCCACTAACCTATTTGACTTGAGGGAGAGTAATGTTTTTTTGGACTAGTGAATGTGAAAACTACTTCAAAGAGTTGAAAAAGAGGATTATTACTACACCAATACTTACACTACTCATAAGTGGGTAACTATTTGTAGTATAAAGTGTTCCATAAAATAATGTATTATTCTCTATACTGATGAAAAATGATAAAGAAATACCCTACAACTTAGGGTAAAAAAACTTTATGGGAAAAAATTTCCTAATCATGATCTAGAGTTGCTAGCTGTAATCTTCACATTGAAAATATGGAGGAAATATTTCTTTGGGGAAAAGTTTGAGATATATTCTGATAAAAAGAGCCTTAAATATATATTGAAAAAAAAGAGATTAATATGTGATAGAAAATATGGTTAGATCTCTTCAAGGATTGTGACTTCGAAATCCACTACCATCCAGGTAAAGAACATAAAGTGGAAGA
Organism: Viscum album; assembly: GCA_963277665.1. Lineage (NCBI taxonomy): Eukaryota > Viridiplantae > Streptophyta > Magnoliopsida > Santalales > Viscaceae > Viscum > Viscum album. The sequence goes on along the minus strand of OY728120.1, from coordinate 558,494,875 downwards.
CTCTCTATGTGTAATTACCCAAAACTTTTATCAATGAAAATTCATCTTAATATAATTAACTGTATTATTATAAAAAATGTTTATATAAAATATTCACTTACTAGGTTTTATGTTTTTATATTTCAGAATACCATTAAGAATTTTTACAGTTGCTAATATAGACATTGAACAGTGATCACATGATTAGTATAAATATAGGGCTTTTACAAATCCAATTTACTTAGGCAAAGGAAGAGATGGACTCATCCAGTAGAATTTTCTCATATGAAGCCCATTTTTCTAAGCTCAAAAATGAGGTGGAATCATTGGTCTTAACTCTTAATGAATCCTATGCCAAGATTCAACACGTTAAGCTTGAGCGGAACCTACGGAGGAAGTGGAAGTTGATAGAGATTACCACCCGAGCTATGTTATCCGAGCCACCCCAAGAGTCTGTAACCATCGCACACCTTACCCTTTAATCATATGAAGGTTTTATAAGGGTTTATGTAACAAAACCTTATCACTTGGATTATGTGAATTATTTTTATATATAATAAATAATATACATTAATTTTATTATTGTTACTTTGTAAATAGTTTTTAAAACAGAAATAGTATTTTTAGTTAATATTCAACTAAGAAATTTATTTTGATAAATTAATGGATTTTTGAATAAAATAATATTTTAATAATATATTATTATTAAATTAATTTGTTTTATGTATAAATTATTATATAATTTTATTGAATACAACAGTAATTTTTATTACGGGTTGAAAGATCTTTTTGTCAAAACCCACGAATTTTCAATAAATGACGGTTTTTATTTTAAAAGTGAAAATTCACATATTTAGAAAATTATTTGGATAAAATTAATATTATTTTTGGAATCAGGACATCAAAATTATCCAACAATGAATTTTTCATAATTTTCTAGGAGTCAAATTTGTGGGTAAAAATTATACACCGTTTAAATATATAATGTGTTTTATGACATCATAATGACCCAATAGTGATGTAATAAAATACTATAAACATTATGTTTGGAAAATATATGTTTTACCATTAAAATATTGTGATTTTAGGGTTGTTTGATTTATTTTACAAAGCCTTAGTGGACCCTCCAAGACTTATAAAACATTTTATCTTTTTAAATTGATTTGCTTGAGAGTGTGACTCATCTCCTCATAAGCAACCCTATTATTTTAAGATGTTAGGCCATTAGAAATATAAAATATTGTTTTCTAGTCTCATTTTTTAAAATCCATGGGCAAAAACAATGGGATGGTTTTTGATTTTGATTAGTTTAATGTGTGGTGTCCCAAACCTAAATAATAAAGAATTCCCTCTCCTTTCCTTTATAAACCCATCCAAGACCCCCTTCCTCTTCACTCAAAGCCTTTTTAGTTCATCCAACCTATACCATCATCACTCTATAATCCTCCCAAGGTGCCCCAATCTCCCAAGAAGCCTCCCTCAAGCATCTCCCATGCCTTTGGGATCACACTTCCAAGTAAGGGATTTCTTCCTTTCTAATTTTAACCAATTTTTTAAGTTGTTATGTCCATTTATTTTCAATTAAAAATGTTGGGGTATGATTTTGAACCTCCCCCATACTTACCTATTTATGTTTTAATGATGGGATACCCCTTTATCTCTCAATAACACCTCCCATGTATACCCATTTCCATGCTGGAATTCCTTGAGGAAATTCTATCTCCTCATTTAAATTTAAGAAATTATTATTTATTTTGAATCCAAATTCCATTACTTATGTTGGTACATGTATCTATATGAACCCAATACTTTCAATTTCATGTACATATGATGATACACCCTTTTATCTCTTGTTATCCTTTTTATGAAGTTTTATGTCACACTATATGTTGCGAAAATTGCACCGCCATTTTTTAATCCAAAATCATTGTGTAGTGAATACAATTACCATTTATCTATCAAGGGTATTATCCTTTATTCACATTACATATTAGGTATTGAGTTTGATTTATGAATTCCACAATATATTATGGTGGAATAAATTATGATCTTTAATGATTCCATTTTGTATGATCTATGTGGCACACTTATGCATGAAATGAAATGTTTAAGAAGGGTGCACCCTCATAGCATTCCAATGCATTAGGTAAAGATTAATATCAGGATAATTCACGTGAAATGAGGATTTACTCATGATAATTCAAGTGAAATTAGGATTTAGTCATGCTAATTCAAGTGCAATGAGGGTTTACTCATGCTCCATGGGTAATGAGCCTTGGCTAATTCTAATTCTATGTTAAGTGTTGTTGCCAAATTTCCATGTTATGATAATCATGCTATATCATGCATTTATGTTAATGTACTTTTATGCTCTATTGATTTACCTATTTCTTAACATGTATTGTATTCTTCATCTTATGCCTTGGTTACTCCCTTACTGGGCTTTATAGCTCTCCCTTTTCACATGTATGTCCTCAGGTTATCCCATACAATGATAAGTACGAGGGAATGTCATGGTTATGTAAAGAATGTTTTCAATAAACAATTATGTGTGTTTTATGTTCTAAGTTGTTATGTAATGTTCCTAAGCCCCAAATAAACTAGACCTCTAGATATTCTATGTTTTATCAAGTGAATTTTATGTAATAAACCAGTTTAAGTGTTTAATAATGAGCAAGGTTGTTATAGTCGGTATCAGAGGATAGGTTTAGATATTTTTGGTATTAGGATTAGAAAACCCTAGTGAAATCCATAGGGATAAGAATAATTTTAATAAGAAAATCCCTATTTCTTAGTGAGCATTGAGTAAGTTGTTTATGAAGAAAATACTTCCCTGTCTGGATACGAGCAGGTAGAGGTGGCTCTGATACAGAAGTACCTAGGAGTGAAAACTCCAACAAGGAGTTTCTGGCTTGACCCATGATATCCTGGTACAAAACAATGGGCCTTGTAGTATTCTTGTTTATGATACGCCCGGGGGACATGCTTTGGTAAATTCACAAGCTTATTATGAACCATTATTAAGGGAATTAAAAAAAATTCCCATAAGAATATATTTTAGAATGTAGATCATGGGTAACATAGATTGAAGCCTGTAGATTCATAAGTAAAGGAAATAAAATTAATTTATAAGTTATTCATTTTGTCTTTGGATTACCCTTTATGTGTTACCCCTTATTTTCCTTTTATTCCATCCAATGGCCAGTAATAGGAGGACTCGGGATAAAAAATGATGCAAAGATCAATGTGAAGAATGTTCTAATGTGATGGCCAATCCAATGGGAGAAAGAATCATGAACTTTGTCAGGATACTCTCTCATTTAAATTAGTATTCGAATAGAAACATGGGTCAAGAGGAACGTTCAACCGCTCCTAAGAAAAAACAAGTCACTATTGAGAGATTCATGAGACAAAGGCCTCTTACTTTTAATGGGACATCTAATCCCTTAATCACCAAACAATGGATCAAATGCATTGAAAAGATCTTCTACATCCTTCAATGAACCGAACAAGAGAAGGTTCTTCTGGATTCTTATCGTATGGAGGGTAAAGATGATCAATGCTGGACATTGATAAAAAATAAAATGTCTGGGGAGGAAATTGATTCGTTGGAATGGAAGGATTTCCAGAAAATGATTTTTGATAAATATTTTTCTCGCACCCTCCAGATTAAGATGGAAAGGTAATTCCTTGCCCTCATGAAAAAAGGTGATGAATCCATCGGATCGTATGAGGAAAACTTCACAAGGTATTCATGAAATGCATCTGGCTTTGTCATTACCATCAAATGAAAGTTTGACCACTACTTTTGTGGGATGAATCATAGCCTATGGAATGACATGGCGATTTGTTTCAGATTATTGATTCTAAGGAAGTAACAATCCTTGAAGACATGCCTATTGTGAGGGAATTTACTGAAGTGTTTCCAGAGGAATTGCATGGTCTTCCTCTTTGGAGAGATGTTGAATTCTCACTTGACCTTATTCCTGGAGCATTTAAAATATCCAAGACTCAGTATAGAATGGCTATTGTGCAGCTTGGGGAGCTGAAGAAAAAACTATAGAAGAATCTGGATAAAGGGTTTATATACCCAAGTGCTTCACCATGGGGTGAAATAGTCCTCTTAGTTAAGAAGAAGGATGGGTCAATGCACATCTGCATTGATTATCTTAAGATCAACAAAATCACGATTAAGAACAAGTATCCTCTTCCATGAACTGATGACTTGTTCAGTCAACTTCATGGAGCACAATAATTATCCAAGGTGGATTTGCAGTTGAGATATTATCAAGTAAGGGTGAAGTTGGGAGATATCCCCAAGACAGATTTTTGTATAAGATACAGGCACTATGAATTCATAGAAATGATTTTACAACTCACTAATTCTCTAGAAATCTTCATGGAATTGATGAATAGAGTCTTTAGAGATTACCATGAAAATATTTTGGTAGTATTTATAGATGATATTCTAATATACTCTAAAACAAAGGAGGATTATGAGGAGCGTCTAAGAACTATAATAGAGACCTCGTGGAAGGATAAGATCTATGAAAAGTAAAACAAGTGAGAGTTCTGTTTGAAGGAGGTCTCATTATTGGGTCATATCATCACAAGAAATGTGATATTTGTGGATCCCTCCAAGAAAATTGCAATTGAGGGATGGCTGAGGCCAACATCGGTAACAAATATTTGTAGATTCTTGGGGTCTGATGTATATTATTGCCGATTTGTGAGAAATTTCTCATGATTGCCAAACCTTCTTACCAAGATCACTCAGAAGAGAGTAATGTTTTCTTGGAGTGATGAATGTGAAGAGAGATTCAAGGAGTAGAAAAGGAGGCTTATCACTGTGCTCGTACTCACTTTACCCACAAGTGAAGAAAGTTTTGTGTTATTCAGTGATGCTTCGAAGAATGTCATGGGTTGTTTGTTGACGGAGAATGATAAACTGATAGCCTATGCCTCAAGGAAGCTGAAAACCTAGGATCAAAATTATCCCATGCATGATCTGTAGTTGGCGGCTGTGATCTTTACGTTGCAAATCTGACCGCATTATCTCTATGGGGATAAGTGTGAGATATATACTGATCACAAGAGACTCAAATATATATTCACAGAAAAATAGCTTAATATGCTCCAATGAAAATGGATTGTACTCACCAAGAATTATGAGAGCTCAATCCACAACTATCCTGGTAAGGAAAACAAGGAGAAGTTGCTCTAAGTAGAAAGGATCCGATATCTTTATCAATGATGAGAATTTAAAAGTATCCAATATTCTTAGATTTTTAGAGGATAGACATGGGAATCATTAAGGGAGGAACATCATAAGTCATTTCTCAAATGATTTCTCAATTGTCCCTCATGGAGAAAATAAAGGATTCTCAAAGAAAGAATGTGGAAATTCTAAAAAGGGTGGAAGATATCAGAAATGGGAAATCCTTGGAGTCTGTGGTTGAAAAGGATAGAATTGTGAGATTTGGGTCATGATTATGTGTACCATCCAATCAAAATATAAAAAAGGAACTTTGGATTGACACACATAACTCAAAATTCTCTATTCACCTGGGGAGCACAAAGATGTATCGAGATCACCGAGAAAACTTTTTGTGGGACAATATGAAAAGGGAGATTTCAAAATATACATCAAAGTGCCTGGTATGTTAGCAAGTAAATGTTTAGAGGAAAAAGTCTAAGGGGATGATGCAACCAATACCCATACCAACATGGTAGTGAGGTAACATTACCATAGACTTTTCCATAGGACTTCCAAGGACATCTAGGAGAAACAATGCTATATTGGTCATTGTGGACCGTCTTATAAAGACATCTCACTTTATCGCGATTTCTAGAGGACTTCTCATTGGATCATCTTGAATGTATTTACATAAAATAATTGGTAAGGCTATGTGGATTACCACAATCTATTATATCTGATCATGATATGAGATTCACCTTGATGTTCTGGAAATGTCTCCAACGTGCTCTAAAACTGAATTGAACTTCAGTACGTCCTATCATCCTCAAATTGAAGGCCAATCTGAGCGAACTATTTAGACACTAGAAGACATGTTAAAATCACGTTCTATGGACTTCAATGGAGAAGGGGACCAACATCTTCCACTGCTTGAATTTCCCTATAATAAAAATTTCCACTTGAGCTTCCAAATGGCACCATATGAAGCCTTTTATGGGAAAAGGTGCAGAACACCGACGTGTTGGGATGAATTTGGTGAGCGTAAGTTTCTAGGAACTGAAATGGTCGATGAAATGGTAAAGAAGGTGATAACCATTTAGCAGCATATCAAGGTATCCCAATGTCGACAGAAGATTTATACAAATAACCATAGATGAGACCTTGAGTTCAAAGTTGGATACATGGTACTTCTATGCATATCTTCGTGGAAGAAGGTCATGAGGTTTGGAAAGAAAGCAACGTTCAGTCCTAGGTACATCGGCCCCTTCGAGATTCTTGATAGTGTCAGGGCTGTGGCCCATCGACTAGCACTTCCACCCACCATGGAAAAAGTACATGATGTCTTTCATGTATCAATATTAAGGAAGTACATACCATACCCTTAACATGTAATATTTTCAGAGGTAGTACAGTTAGAGGAAGATCTTTCTTACGAGGAGAAACCAGTGAAGATTTTATATCATAGAGAAAATGTTCTACGAAATAAGAGAATGCCCCTTGTGAAGGTGTTGTGGCACAACCACAAGTTTGAAGAGGCAACGTGGGAATTATAGGAAGTGATAAAGTAGAATTACCTGCATCTATTTTATTGTGGGTAAAGGAAATTTTCAGGGATAAATTTCTCAAGGGGTAAGATTGTAACGACCCAAAACTTTTATCAATGAAAATTCATATTGATCTAATCAAATTTATTATTATGATAAATGGTAATAGAAAATATACACTTCCTTGGTTTTATGTTTTTGGATTTCAAAATTCCATTAAGAATTGTTAACATTGACACTAGATCCATTGAACAATGATAGCATAATTAGTATAAATATATGGCTTTAACAAATCCAATTTACTTAGACAAAGGAAGTGATGGCCTCATCCAGTAGACTTTCCCCATACAAAGCCCATTTCTCAGATCTCAGAAAGGAGGTGGAATCATTGGGATTCTCTCTTTACCAATCCTAATCCAATATTCAACATGTTAAGATTGGGCAGAATTGCTTACGGGAGAAGTGGATGTTGATAGAGATTACCACCTGAGTGATGTTATCCGATCCACCCTAAGAGTATGTCACCATCGCACACCTTACCCTTCAGTCTTATGTGGGTGTTATAAGGGGGTATGTAATAAGTCCTTAACACTATGATTATGTGCATTATTTTTTTATATAATGAATAATATACATTCATTTTATTATTGTTACATTGTAAACAGTTTTTAAAGAACAAATAGTATTTTTAGTTAATATTCAACTAAGAAATCAATTTTGATAAATTAGTATATTTTTTAATTAAATAATATTTTAATAAAATAATATTATTATTAAATTACTTTTTATTAAGTATAAATGATCTTTTAATGTCTATGAATAAAATTTTAATTTTTATTAAGGTTTGAAAGCTGTTTTTGTCAAAACCCATGAATTTTTGATAAATGAAGGTTTTTATTTTAAAAGTGAAAATTCAAATTTTTAGAAAATTATTTGGATAAAATTAATATTATTTTTGGAATCATGAAATTGAAATTATCCAATGGTCAATTTTTCATAATTTTCTGAGAGTCAAAATTTTGGGTAAAAATTAAAAACCGTTTAAATATATTACATGTTTTATGACATCACCCAATAGTGATGTAATAAAATTATATAAACATTATGTTAGTACAATAAAGGTTTTACCATTAAAATAATGTGATTTTAGTTTTGTTGGATTTATTTTACAAATCCATAGTGGACCCTCCAAGAGTTATAAATCATTTTAGCTTTTTAAAATGATTTACTTGGGAGTGTGAATCACCTCCACATAAGAAACCCTATTATTTTAAGATGTGAGGTAATTGGAATTATAAAATATTGTTTTTAAAATCCCCTTTGTCAAAAACCATCATCAAAAACCATGGTCTGGTTTTTGGTTTTTATTAGTTTAATGTGTGGTGTCCCAAACCTAAATAATAAATAATTCCATATCCTTTCTTATATAAACCCACCCAAGATCCCACATAATCTTAATTCAAACACTTTGGAGTTCATACAAACTCTTCTATCCTATATCTAAAATCCTACCAAGGAACCCCAAGCTCCCATGATTTTTATCTCAATCCTCTCCCAAGCCTTTGGGATCACACTTCCAAGTAAGATATTTCATCCTTTCTCATTTTTGTCCAATTTTATTTAAGTGGTTATGCCCTTTTATTTTCAATTAAAAATGTTGGGGTATGATTTCTCTCCTCCCCCATACTTACCTATTTATGTTGGAATGATGATATAACCCTTTCTCTCTCAATAATACCTCCCACTTACACTCGTTACCATACCGAAATTCTGTAAGTAATTTCTCTCTCCTCATTTACATTCAAGAAATTATTTTGTATTATGAATCCAAATTCCATTACTTATGTTATGAAATGTATATATATGACCAATTTACTGTACATTTCATGTACATATGATGAGACACCATTTTCTCTCTCATCATCCTTTTTTATGAAGTCTTATGTCACGCAATTATGCTGCCAAAATTACACCACCATTTTCCAAGAAAAATCATTGTGTAGTGAAAACCATTCCCATTTATCTATTAAGGGTATTGACCTTTATAAACATTAAATATTGGTTATTTAGTTTTATTTATTAATTCCACATTTCTTTATTGTGTAATAAATGATGATCTTTAATGATTCCATTTTGTATGATCCATGTTGCACATTTATGAATGAAATGAAATGTTTAAGAAGGGTGCGTGCTGATATCACTCCAATGCATTGTGTAAAGATTATTATCATGATAAATCAAGTGAAATGAGAATTTACTCATGAAAATTCAAGTGAAATTAGGATTTAATCATGCTAATTCAAGTGTAATGAGGGTTTAGTCAAGCTCTATGTGCAATGTGCATTGGCTCATGCTAATTCCATGTTAAGTGTTGTTGCCACATTTCCATGTTATGATAATCATGGTATATGATGCCTTTATGTTAATGTTATTTTATTCTACACTGATTTACCTATTTCCTAATATGTATTTTATCCTTCATTTTATGCCTTGTTTACTTCCTTACTAGGCTTTATATCTCACCCTTTTCACATGTACGTCCTCTGGTTATCCCATGCAGTGCTAAGTACGAGGGAATGTTGTGGTTATGAAAAGGAATTTTTCAAAAAAATGTTTTGTGTTTTATATTATATGTTGTTATGTAATGTTCTTAATCCCCAAATAAACTAGACCTCTCTATCTTCGATGTTGTATCAAGTGAATTTTAAGTAATAAACCAGTTAAAGTGTGTAATAAAGAGGATGGTTGTTATACTAAGTCGAAGGGATCCTGCAACCTTATCAATGAAATGAATTGAGAATGTTCCACTCTTCATATAAATACAAAGTATGGACATGGAAATCACAAAGATAGGAATACTATTATTAATTTCTCATATGATTGCTCAAATATCCCTTTTGGAGAAGATAATGGATGCTCAATGAAATGTTATGGATATTCAAAATAAGGTAGAAGATGTTAAAAATGATAAATAATTAGTGTTAAAAATTTATGAGGAAGTTTTAATAATATTTGTGTCACAAATATGTGTACCATAAAATTCAAAGATAAATATAGATATTTTTAATGATGCACATAGCTCAACCATCTCTATCCATCCAGGGAACATAAAGATGTACTGAGATATCTAAGTTCACTATTGGTAGGACAATATGAAGAAGGATATTGATAATTATACATTAAAGTTATTGGTTTTCTAGAAAGTGAAGGATTAAAGGAAAAGGTACAAGAGTATGAGGTAACAATTGGTCATACCTACATAGAAATGGGAAAACATCACCATAGACTTTTACACATGAATTATGAAGACATCTAGTGTAAATAATTCAAATGGGTTGTTGTGGATAGTCGTACAAAGGAATTTAACTTTATTTTAATTTAATAGGAATTCTTACTCTATAAAATTTCCAATATATACACCAAAGAAGTGGTAAGGATGGATGAAGTACCATTATCTATTTTATCTGATCAAGATCTCAAATTTACCTATATGTTCTGAAAAAGTATCCAACATGCTCTAAACATTGATTTAAACTTTAATATGGATTATCACCCCCAGTATAATGGAAATTACAAGTGGAATATCCAGAAATTGGAAGATATATTGAGAATATTCTTGATGGACATGAATGATAAGACCGACATCTTCCACTGGTCGAGTTCTCTTACAAAAATTGTTTCCACACAAGCATCCAAACTGCTCCACATAAATCCATTTTTTGGAAGAGATGTAGAATACCTACATAATGGGATGAAGTCCGTGAACATAAGCTATGAGGACCTGAAATGATCAAATAAATGGTAGAAAGGGTGAAAACAATTCAGTAACACATCAAGACAGTCAAAATCTAACAAAATAGATTTACAGATAACCATTAATACGAGTTAGAGTTTGAAGTTCGAGACATGGTATTCCTCTGTATATCTACATGGAATAGTGGTATGAGATTTGGGAAGAAGGGAAATCTATGTCCTGGCTACATCAGGACCTTTTAGGTTATTGATAATGTCAGATCTATAGCCTATTGACTACCACTTCCAACAACCATGCCACAAGTACATGGAAAATTCTATGTATTCCTCTTACAGAAGTACATATCAGATCCATCATAGGAAATAAATTATGAGGTTTTATAGTTGAAAAATTATATCTCATATGATTAGAAGTTGATGAAGAACTTGAAATGTAGAGATAATGATCTGTGTAACAAGACTACTCACCCATTCAAAGTACTATAGATGAACCATAAATTTAAAGTTGCGACATGGGAACCGAAGGAAGTAATGAAATAAAATTACCCTCACATATTTTTACTTTATTATGTAAAATGAAATTTCAAGGGATATATTTCATTAGGGGGAGAATGTAATGACCCATAATTTTATTAATGAAATTTTCCTTCATATAATTTTGACATATAGTATGAGAACACACATCAAATAGAGAAACCAATAAAATATTATTCTCATGAATTAATAATGACACACTATTCAAAAAATAAAAGAATAAGAATATGAAATATAATAGTTGGGAAATAAATAGAAAATAAAATAATAATAAAAGGGAAATTTGGATCACCTCGATCCACTAGAATGACTGCACTGATGAACAAATATGTAGAAAAAATAAATATTTTATTTTCCATTTAATAATGAATATAATGATTTAAAAAAATTATTTTCATAAAATTATTTCATAAATTAATATTATACTATATTATAATTTTTAGATAATTTAATGATTCCATAATTAACGTTTCAAGGGGTTATAAAATAAAATTTAATATTAGAATTAGTATTTTTTTAATAAATGATGATTTTATTTAAAATTAAAATTAATCACATTAATAAAATTATTTTAATAAAAGGGATTAATGTTTTTAAATCTACATATCGAAAAAATGTTTAGGGTGAATTTTTGGGGTTTCTATAAAATAATTTATTTTTTGTGAATAGTGTAATGCGATAATTTATAGTATTTAACATTTTAAGACAAATAAATTAATTTTTGAGTCATAAATAATGTAATAACCCCTTAGTTTTAACCCACATTCAATAGTTATTTTATATATTCATGAGAATAAATACTGTTGATATTCTTGAGCCAAAATAATAAACTAATGAGTATAATAATCTAAAACACCTCTTTCCTCCCATTATAAAACCACCTCTCACCACCTCTTCTCTTCACACATTATAAAGAATTTTATATTGATAATATCATTCCCTATTCCTCTATCAATCCACTTCCCCACATCTTTGTGTTTCTGGTATCATCAAAATAAAAATTCAATGTTCTTTAAGTAGGTTCTCAAGGAGATAATATTCAAGAGGTAAAATCATCATTCTTTATGTTTTAAATTATTTCATTCTTCTACCTTATCCTCACCCCCATCCAAGGTTTCATGATAACTCTAGTATCATATATATACTTTAATGTTATTGTGTTAATGAAATATCCATTATAATTTTTTTTCTCTTCTACTTTTATTCTTAAAATTGAAAACAACCCATGTTATGTTGATTCACTAACTTCATGGAGGAGGAGTTGTTTCTTCCCATTACTTCTTTAGTGGAAGGTTTAAATTCCCCTATAATTTATTAAAATTATATATATATATATATATAATCTCACATTCTTGAATTAATATATGTCCATAATATTAAATATAACAAAACTACTTTGTAACCATTAGAGAAACCACCAAAATAATCTAAAAATCTATCATTAACAATTATCAAATGAATCATCTACATACCATAAATAAAAATGATATATGGGAACATTAAAACTTATATAGAGTCATGAATACTATATAATTTCACTTATGTAGAATTTTCCCAAATTTTAAAAATTTATCAATAATTATACACAAGTTAACCAACCATGAAACCGTGAAACTGACGCCTCCGAAATGATGAAATCAATCTTTACAAAAAATTGAAATGAACATAAATGAACTTAACAAAATTATAATAAATCAAATATATATAAAATATATTTTTTATTAAATTATTAATGAATCTAATTTTACTATACAAGACATTATATGAATGTGCATAACACATACATACATAAGGTAAGGGATCTATTGGAACCCCCCCCCCCATTTCCCCTCCGAGTTACACTTTATCATGTTTTATCCCAATGTATTACCAAATTATTCATATATAATTTTTCTAATTTCAGTTTATATGTTTCAGACATATGTTTCTGGATAAATTAATTCTTATTTAATGGTGATATATTTTGTTTTAAAAGGTTCCCTTCTCAATTCCTCTCAATAAGAAAACCTGATTAAAGGGGACTTCTCCATTTTTTACCCATTTTCAACTATACTTCATAAACTATTTTAAGCCGAAAATATTTTCCAAAAATCAATCATTTTATCATGAAAAACTATCTGAGTTTATTTCTGTTTTTATTCAAATAATTAATATAACGACCCGTATTTTACATACATTGTTAGTAATTCAAAATTGAATCACACTTATTACAACATATAACAAAACCAGGAAAGGACCGTATAGGTATAGAGTCTTTAGAAACTGGGAAACATAAACAACTAGTTCATAAAGCATCTACTTTGCCTCCCATTTATTTCATCATATCTAGAGTCCCTTTTGGCATATCCTACTTAATAACCTTCTTCCTGACCTGGGGAAATAAAACATACAAAAGGGTGAGCTCAAATGATCCGTAAGGGTAAACAAAAGAAATATCAATCACATCATATACATAAGAACATAACTTTTGGAAATCTTAACCTCCAAAAGAGATCATAATTTAATAACATGGGATAAATCATAGTAGTGAAATGTAATCCTAATAATAATAACTTAAAACATGAAACTTTTTGTCATACACACATAATCATATAGAATCATTTCTTATTAGTCAAGACTCATTGCTAAGACTATCTTAGTGGACAAAGTCCATTTCTGAACCGAGTTCACTCCTCGTTTCAGTCCTGTTTCACTGAACCAGTTTAACCTGCCGTTCCAGCCATGTCTATATCATGAGATATAAAACCTTTACCCAATTAATTGGAGGGAGATATAGGTCCCACCCATATTATAATGATACCATTCTTATTTTTACCACAAAATCATAAACCATACATCATAGCATAACCCATGTAAGAATAATGGGATTCTTAAACATCGTGACATCATAAAAAAATTCATATAAGATAAAGGACTTCATAAAAATAATTCCATCACAACATAATCAAATCAATGTAATAATAGGGATAGAAACAGAACCCTTTATTATCTTAGATGAAAAATAATTTTGATAAAATACTTGAACTCCATTCTTGAGGAAAATATCCTTTCTACTTCAAAAACACTATTCCTTTCTTAACATGTCATACAATTCTAAACTAAAAGAATTTGATTAAAAATAAACTTGAAAACATGTAATGTAAGCTTCTTGGAAATAATGTTTTAAAAATCCATTCATGCCGTATAAGTTAAAAAAAACATTCTTCTCGTAGTTTTGTCAGAAAAGTCAAAAAGTACCTCATACGAAAAACGACAAAAGATTCCTTTCATATATTTTACTAAAAACTAACCGAAGGGTAAAATTGGATTTAAAAAATTGTAGGAGGATGTGAATAATATTACATATTGAGGAAACATGGATGTGGATGATAAAATACACCCCAGTAAATACCAAAGAATAAACAATCTCGTATAAAATGAGATTTTGATATTTTCCCTTAACTTAGGTCCGATTTGTTTCATAAGTGTCCGAACCTCCTGTATAATGATTTAAATATTGTTATTGACTTATTTCAGAATCATAATTATTTTTATGATATCATATATGGTCATATTCTTAGCTTCTTATTAGTAATATTTCATTACTACTTGTTATTCGGGTGTTTATTACTTTTTGTTCTTATGCATGTTTTGTCGAATAAAGTCTTATTTTTCTTTTTAGGTTATAGATGCCTCATTTACAGAATGGTATTAGAGTGATATATATCATATTCATTCATTCAATTCATTTATATAATCATTATGCAATGAAGATCATGTAGAATGAGTCGCATCACATCGTTGAGACGGTATTCCGTACGTACGCATGAGCGATGATATCGTTCCCATGATCGTGGAATTGTTTTGGAGTGTATGTATACTATTTAAGAATCAATATCACTTTAAAATAATCAATATAGTCACTATTTACACCATTATACCCATCCAAGTAAGGTGGTGGTGGAAAATAGATTACACCACGGCGTGGAGACGGTATTCAGTACGTACGCACGCGCAGTGATTTCGTTTTCCGTAGGATGGATAGATGGTGAAACAGGGTTGTTTCATACTTATAATAACATATCAGTATATGAGTGATACTGATGTTATTACTTCATAATGAAACAACTAAAGAAGAAGAAGTGAAAGAAGAAATAAAGTTGAAAGAATCGGTAACGGACATTACCTCTTCTTTGAAGCGCCTCTTTGAGACCTCCTCTTAGGGAAATAAAATTGGTCTTCGAAGAAGACCAGGACCTCTAGGATGTTTCTAGGGAAGTTTAGAAGAGAATTTGGCAGGGGTTTGTAGAGATTGAAGGCTCAACGTGGTGTGAGGAAAATAGGGAGGAGGTTCCCTTTTATAAGGGAGGAGAGGGGGACCTTTGGAATAACTAAACATATTATTTAATTATAAAGTAAAATTCGGTTTTTAATAGCTCCAAATTGATATATTTATAAGATAAGGTGGGTATGGGTCGAAATCGTCTCATCAAATAGAATTTATACAAGTTTAGGTCATTATATTAACCTTCTCTTTTAGTTTTAACACTTAGTTAATTAGATTGACATTTACCATGTCACTTTGTATTTTTATATTATATAGTTAATAAAATTACCATAGAAATCCAAGAGACCCCCAAGTGGTCCATTAATGATACACCTATCATGATATAATTATATTAGTTGAACCTTATATTTTTAGGAATATAATAACAATTAATAATATAATATATTTTTTAAAAACTATTTTATGTCAATTTTGACACTATTTGGTAATTGATTTTTGTGAAAATCATAACAGAATGATTAGTTCTAAAAAAATAATTAAATCAATACTAACATGTCATATTAACATATAAAATTATTGGAATTCATAAAAAGTCTCAAATTACATTTATTTAGGTATTTATAACATAAATTATGTCAATATTTCATTAATAAGATAATTACTGCATCATCATTGTATCATAAATAAATTAAATTATTTTAAGTCTAAAAATTAAAAATAAAATACCATTATGTTGGAAATATTTTTATATTTGTAATTAATATTTATATTCGAATTTATCTTATGTATAACCCTATATTAAAAATGATTTAGTTATTAAACTTTGATTTTAACTATTTTAACCCTTCTTTAAATAAATTGATAATAAATGTCTTAATCTAATCCAAGTGGGCCTAAATGGTCATATTTTATTCCTAAGATTGTTTTTGGCTGAATTACACTTATCCTATAGAATTAGGACATGTTTTAGGGTAATAATTATAACACTTTTACCCTTAATTATCCTATTTACTTTTAACTGTGGTAAAAAAGTAAAAAGTTACTATTCACCAAAAATTATTTTTATCTCATTGAACCACATTTTTGTCCTTGATATTAACCGTGTCTCTCATATTTTCGAAATTCTACTCACAGAAGCGGTAAAATTAAGTTTTATGAAAAAGTCATTTTTTTTAACTACCACTTAGTGGTTCCACTATTCATCAAAAAATGAAAGTTTCCCAAAATATACCAAAAATTAGGTCTAAGCTATATTTGATATTATGAATTCAAAAATGATGTTTATTTTACCAAATTAAAAACATATCAGTTGCATTAACTAATTTAAAAATCAATTCCCATCGTCAAATTGCGTGTTTTTAAGAGATAATAACTATCAAAAGATTGACACTTGTTTATGTCTGGTTTAAATGTGAAATTACATCCAATGAAAAAAATTGTATTAAATTGTAAAAATATATTCTAAATATACTTTAAAACCACTCAAATTAATAATTTATCACTATTAATTATTTTGATTAAAAAAGTTGTTTTTAATTAAAATTTAGTAATTTTCACTATTCATCAGAATATGAAAGTTATCCGAAAAGTACCAAAATTTCACCCTAAGCTAATTTAGATATTCCAAATCCAAAAATAAAGTCCATTTTGAAAAATAAAATTTACAAAATTTCAAAAAGTGGTTATTACTATTCATAACGGCTAGTTTTAATAATATTTTAATAGCATATCGTTGTTTAGTGAAACTCGGTATTGCGTACGACGCAAGCTATCGAGGAAGGCCGCGGTTGCGTGTAAAGCAAGCCAATCTAGTGTTGTGTGTAGTGAAAGATTCCTTTGATGATTTATATAAAAACAAAATATTTCTCACAAAAGTCTCGGGTGTTACATTCTACCCCCCTTAAAATGAATTTCGCCCTCGAAATTCGTCACTTTGTATCAAAAAGATAAGGATATCTCTCCCTCATCATATCCTCAAGCTCCCATGTAGCTTATTCTTATAGGTGGTTCCTCCATAAAAATTTCACCAATCGAGTGGTATTGTTTGGTAGGACTTTTTCGCTACGATCCATAATCTCTATCGGATATTCTTCATAAGAAAGATCTTGCTCCAGCGGTACAACTTCTGAGCTGAGTACATGTGAAGGATCAGTTATGTACTTTCTCTAGAGAGATAAATGGAACACATCGTAAACTTGAGAGAGATTCGGTGGAAGCGTCAATCGGTAAACTACCTTTCCAACACGATCCATTATTTCAAAAGGACCGATATATCTAGAGCTCAACTTCCCCTTCTTTCCAAATCTCACGACCCTCTTCTAGGGAGATATTCATAAGAACACTTTATCACCCACTTCAAACTCTAGGTCTTTTCTTCGGCTGTCGACATAACTTTTATGTCAACTCTGAGCTACTCTTATGTGTTGTTGAATAGATCTGACCTTTTCTACCATTTCATCAACGAGATCAGGTCCTAATAGCTTTCTTTCCCTAACTTCATCCTAGCAAGTTGGAGTCCTGCATTTCTTTCCATAGAGAGCTTCATAAGGAGCCATCTGAATACTGGAGTGAAAGATATTATTATAAGAAAATTCCACCAAAGGTAGGTGTTAATCCAAAACACCTTTGAAATATATAGAGAAAGCTCTCAACATATCTTATAGATTTTGAATTGTCCTCTCAGACTGACCGTCTGTCTGAGGATGATAAGCAGTGCTGAAACTCAACTATGTATCCAGAGTATGCTGAAGACTTCTCTAGAAATTTGAGGAAAACCTTAGATCCCAATCAGATATAATAGAAAGTGGTACTCTATGCAATATTACCACTTCCTTTACATATATCCGGGCAAGATGATCTAGAGAGAAATCCTCTCTAATAGCAATGAGGTGTGCAGACTTTGTAAGACGATCAACTATGACCCAGATAGCATTATTGCCTTTGGATGTTTTAGGAAGTCCGGTGACAAAGTCGATAGTGATGTTTTCCCATTTCCATTCAGGTATGGGTAATGGTTGTAACATCCCCTTGGACTTCTGTCTCTCAGCTTTAACTTACTGGCAAACCAAGCATCGAGAGACATATTCAGCAACATCTCTTTTCATGCCATCCCACCAGAAGTACTCTTTCAGGTCCCTATACATATTTGTGCTTCCAGGATGAATAGAGAATGAAGAACTATGAGCCTCATCCAGCAGCTCCTTCTTTAATTTGGGGATGGGAGGAACACAAACCCTACTCCTGAACTTTATTATCCCATCACAATCAAGGTTGAATTCAGGAACATTTCTCACCTTCTTTTGTAACTCTACATATTCTTTCTGTGCCTCTTTAATCTTCACATGTGTAGATGGTTGAACATTCATTTGAGAAAGATAAGATTTCTCCCTTTCCATTAAAATTCCAAGATCCATCCTTTGTAAATCAATAAATATTGGATCTTTTGTGATCCTCATTATGGATAAGCTAGCATGGTCTTGTCGACTTAATGCATCTGCCACCTTGTTTGCTTTCCCAGGATGGTAATGAATTGAGCAGTCGTAATCCTTAATCAGCTCCAACCATCTTCTTTGGCACATATTCACCTCCTTTTTTGTGAAAATATACTTTAAAATTTTATGATCAGTAAAAATGTCACACCTTTCTCCATAAAGATAATGTCTCCAAATCTTTAATGCCAAGATTACCGCAGCTAACTCGAAATCATGAGTTGGGTAATTTTGCTCATGGATTTTCAACTATCGTGAGGCATAAGCTATCACCATATCATTTTGCATAATAACACACCCCAATCCCTTCTTGGATGCATCACTGTAGATCACAAACCTTTCTCCACTACAAGGTAGTGTGAGCACAGGTGCACTAGATAACCTTCTTTTCAACTCCTTGAAATTCTCTTCACATTCCTCCATCCAAACAAACTTAACTCCTTTCTGAGTCAACCTGGTGAGTGGATTAGATAATCGTGAAAAATCTTTCACAAAACGTCGATAATATCCTGCCAAACCAAGAAAACTTCAGATCTCAGTTACTGTTGTTGGTCTCGACCATCTTTCGATAACCTCTGTTTTTGCTGGATCCACATATATCCCCTCTTTTGAGATTATGTGACCCAAAAATGAAACTGTTTGAAGCCAAAATTCACACTTGGTAAATTTGGAATAAAGCTTCTCCTTTCTCAGGGTCTTCAATATAATTCTCAAGTGATCTTCATGTTCTTCCTTGCTCTTTTAATACACAAGAATATCATCTAAAAAGACTACTACAAACTTATCAAGATAGTCTCTAAAGACTCTATTAATCAAATCCATGAAGATAACAGGTGCATTAGTAAGACCAAATGGCATCACTATAAATTCATAGTGTCCATACCTTGTACGGAAAGCTGTCTTTGGTATATCCTCCCTTTTGACCCTTAATTGATGATACCCTGAACGAAGATCAATCTTGGAAACGTATTGAGCTCCACGTAGTTTTTCAAATAGATCATCAATGCCAGGGAGAGGATATTTGTTCTTGATAGTGATCTTGTTATGTTCTCGATAATCAATGCAGAGTCTCATTGATCCATCTTTCTTCTTAACATACAGAACTGGTGCTCCCCAAGGTGATGCACTGGGGCGTATGAATCCTTTATCAAGATTCTCTTGGAGTTGCTTCTTCAATTCCTGCAACTCAATTGGGTCCATTCTATAAGGTGTCTTTGAAATAGGAAAAGCACCCGATACGAGATCTATTGAAAACTCAACTTCACGATTTGGTGGAAGACCTGGTAATTTCTCTAGAAAGACATCATCAAATTCCCGTACAATGGGCATATTATTAATTGTGAGTTTCTCTCCAACCATTTGAGATAAATAACCTTCATTTAGTTGAATCAAGACCCATAAGATGGATTAAATTTCCACTAGAAGGTTATGTTCATCCTTGCATCGATAGATGATCATAGATTGATCTGGAATATGAAATGTGACTTCCCTTCTTTAGAAATTGATATGAGATCCATATAAATAAAGCCAATCCATGCCAAGAATCACATCAAATTACACTATAGGAAGGATCACAAGATTTGCAGGAAGCACTTTCCCACAAACATCAATCGGAGAAGAATTGTAAACTTTTGATGCGACTATTGTTCCATTAGGAGTTGTCACAGCCAACTCAACATCTATTTGTTGAGGTAATACGGTGATACCCTTAGAAAATTCTTCAGAAATAAAAGAGTGGGTGGATCCATAATCAATTAAAACATTTTCTACTTTATAGTTGATGGTAAGTGTACCTCTCACCACTTCTTTGTCGTGCTCCACATCGCCGATAGTAATTGCATGTGACTTTCCCTTGTCTTTGGCCTTAAGATTTTGTTGACGTCGATCATCAACATCATCCCTTGGATTTGGGCATTGATTGGCATAATTCCCCATCTCCTTGCACTTGAAACATTGAAGTGTATTAGGTTCATTCTGTGTATCCCTTCCTTTGTTTGCATCATTAGACATCTTCTTCCCATTATTTCGACATTCGATTGCCCGATGACCTTCTTTTCCACACTTATAACATTTTCTTGTACCCTTAAGACAATTTCCTCCATGTTTCTTTCCACACTTTGAGCATAAGGGAAAAATCATGTTCTTTTCAGTGTGGTCTTTAGATTTTCCTTTGAATTCCATTTTCCTCTTCTTATCAAACCCATGGGACAGATGGGTTACACCAATCTCCATCTCAACCTTGAGAGCACATCGAACAATTTCCTCGTAGCTATTGAATTCCCTTATGGATAACGCCCTTCGAAGACTTGGTTTTAAGCCACTAATGAATCGATCGATCTTACTCTCATGTTGGATAATAATACCAGAATCATACCTTTCAAGTCTTGTAAAATTTTCTTCATAGGTACCAACAGATTCATCATCCTTTTACTTCAGTTCAAGAAACTCTTTCTCCATATTTGTTCGGAGAATATGAGGGAAGTACTTATTGAAGAATAAGTTCTTGAACTCGTCCCAATCCATGGACTCAATTTCATCTGTTGGCCTCGTATTCTTGATAAGATTCCACCATTGATCAGCATCACCTTCCAAACAATACACTGCTAAGATGAATTTATCATGTTCAGAACATTGAAGAACTGAAATTATCTTTTCAGTAGTACTAATCCATTGTTCAACAACTAATGGATCCGTAGACCCGCTGAATGAAGGTGGACACTGTCTCATGAAGGATTCAACAGAATGTTGCTCTTTCCTTTTCTCGTTTGGAAGTCCTAAATGATTCATAGCTTGAGAAAGTTGTGTGAGCATGGCTACAAGATTTTGCATTCCAGCTCCCATAACATTTGGTTTCTCATGGGGACAATCATTGCATTGCCTGTCACATTCCGCATTAACACTGTTCCTTCGGGTCCCAACCATTGACTAAAACCAAGAAGAATAGTATGAGCAACAATAATTATAATAGGAAAACCACATAATCAAGAAAAAAATTTCACACTTAAGGTCTTATCCTAGGTTATTCATGGTCATTTCTAAAACACTAAGATTTTGTTCTATGCTTAGACTTATCCTTAGGATTCTTACTAAGGCTTTCACATCCTAGTTTCCAAAGGTTGACTATACCTTTCCTCTGATACCAACTATAACGACCCATACTTTACATTCATTGTTAGTACTTCAAAATTGAAGCACACTTATTACAACATATAACAAAACTAGGAAAGTACCTTATAGGTATAGAGTCTTTAGAAACTGGGAAACATAAACAACTAGTTCATAAAGCATCTACTTTGCCTCCCATTTATTTCATCATATCTAGAGTCCCTTTTGGCATATCCTACTTAATAACCTTCTTCCTGACCTGGGGAAATAAAACATACAAAAGGGTGATCTCAAATGCTCAGTAAGGGTAAACAAAAGAAATATCAATCACATTATATACATAAGAACATAACTTTTGGAAATCTTAACCTGCAAAAGAGATCATAATTTCATAACATGGGAAAAATCATAGTAGTGAAATGTAATCACAATAATCATAACTTAAAACATGAAACTTTGTGGCATACACACATAATCATAGAGAATCATTTCTTATTAGTCAAGACTCATTTCCAAGACTATCTTAGTGGAAAAAGTCCATTTCTGAACCGAGTTCACTCCTCGTTTCAGTCCTGTTTCACTGAACCGCTTTAACCTGCCGTTCCAGCCATGTCTATCTCATGAGATATAAAACATTTACCCAATGAATTGGAGGGAGATATAGGTCCCACCCATCTCATAATGATACCATTCTTATTTGTACCACAAAATCATAAACCATACATCATAGCATAACCCATGTAATAAAAATGGGATTCTTAAACATCGTGACATCATAAAACAATTCATATAAGATAAATGAATTCATAAAAATAATTCCATCACAACATAATCAAATCAATGTAATAATAGCGATAGAAACAGAACCCTTTATTATATTAGATGGAAAATAATTTTGATAAAACACATGAACTCCATTCTTGAGGAAAATATCCATTCTACTTCAAAAACACTTTTCCTTTCTTAACATGTCATACAATTCTAAACTAAAAGAAGTTGATTAAAAATAAACTTGAAAAAATTTAAAGGAAGACTCTTTTAAATAATGTTTTAAAAATCCATTCATGCCGTATAAGTTAAAAAAACATTCTTCTCGTACTTTTTTCAGAAAAGTCAAAAAGTACCTCGTACGAAAAATGACAAAAGATTCCTTTCATATCTTTTACTAAAAACTAACCGAAGGGTAAAATTGGATTTAAAAAATTGTAGGAGGATGTGAATAATATTACATATTGAGGAAACATGTATGTGGATGATAAAATACACCCCAGTAAATACCAAAGAATAAACAATCTCGGATAAAATGAGATTGTGATATTTTCCCTTACCTTAGGTCCGATTTGTTTCGTAAGTGTACAAACCTCCTGTATAATGATTTAAATATTGTTATTGACTTATTACAGAATCATACTTATTTTTATGATATCATATATGGTCATATTATTATCTTCTTATTAGTAATATTTCATTACTACTTGTTATTCGGGTGTTTATTACTTTTTGTTCTTATGCGTGTTTTGTCGAATAAATTCTTATTTTTCTTTTTAGGTTATAGGTGCCTAATTTCCAGAATGGTATTAGTGTAATATATATCATATTAATTCATTAAATTAATTTATATAATCATTATGAAATGAAGATCATGTAGAACAAGTCGCATCACATCGTGGAGATGATATTCCGTACGTACGCACGAGCGATGATATCGTTCCCATGATCGTGGAATTGTATTAGAGTGTATGTATACTATTTAAGAATCAATATAAATTTAAAATAATTATATATAGTCACTATTTACACCATTATACCCATCCAAGTAAGGTGGTGGTGGAAAATAGATTACACCACGGCTTGGAGACAGTATTCAGTACGTACGCACGCGCGGTGATTTCGTTTTCTGTAGGATGGATAGATGGTGAAATATGGTTGTTTAATTCTTATAATAACATATCAGTATATGTGTGATATTGATGTTATTACTTGATAATGAAACAACTAAAGAAGAAGAAGTGGAAGAAGAAATAAAGTTGAAAGAATCGGTAACGGACATTACCTCTTCTTTGAAGTGCCTCTTTGAGACCTCCTCTTAGGGAACTAAAATTGGTCTTCGAAGAAGACCAAGACCTCTAGGATGTTTCTAGGGAAGTGTAGAAGAGAATTTGTCAGGGGTTGGATGATATTGAAGGCTCAAAGTGGTGTGAGGAAAATAGGGAGGAGGTGCTCTTTTATAAGGGAGGAGAGGGGGACCTTTGGAATAACTAAAAATATTATTTAATTATAAAGTCAAATTCGGTTTTTAATATCTCCAAATTGATATATTTCTAAGATAAGGTGGGTATGGGTCGAAATCCTCTCATCTAATAGAATTTATACAAGTTTAGGTCATTATATTAACCTTATCTTTTAGTTTTAACTCTTAGTTAATTAGATTGACATTTACCATGTCACTTTGTATTTTTATAATATATAGTTAATAAACTTACCATATACATCCAAGAGACACCCAAGTGGTCCATTAATGATACAACTATCATGATATAAGTATATTATCCGAACCTTAGATTTTTATGAATATAATAACAATTAATAATATAATATATTTTTTAAAAACTATTTTATGTCAATTTTGACACTATTTGGTAATTGATTTTTGTGAAAATCATAACAGAATTATTAGATCGATAAAAATTAATTAAATCAATCCTAAAATGTCATATTAACATATAAAATTATTGGAATTCATAAAAAGTCTCAACTTACATTTATTTAGGTATTTATAACATCAATTATGTCAATATTTCTTTAATAAGATAATTACTGCATCATCATTATATCATAAATAAATTAAATTATTTTAAGTCTAAAAATTACAAATAAAATACCATTATGTTTGAAATCTTTTTTTCTTTCTAATGAATATTTATAGTCGAATTTATCTTATGTATAGCCCTATATTAAAAATGATTTAGTTATTAAACATTGATTTTAACTATTTTAACCATTCTTTAAATAAATTGATAATAAATGTCTTAATCTAATCCATGTGGGCCTAAATGGTCATATTTTATTCCTAAGAATGTTTTTGGCTGAATTACACTTATCTAATAGAATTATGACATGTTTTAGGGTAATAATAATAACACTTTTACCCTTAATTACCTTATTTACTTTTAACTGTGGTAAAAAAGTAAAAAGTTACTATTCACCAAAAATTATTTTCATCTCATTGAACCACATTTTAGTCCTTTATATTAACCGTGTCTCTCGTATTTTCGAAATTCTACTCACAGAAGCGGTAAAATTAAGTTTTATGAAAAAGTCAGTTTTTTTAACTACCACTTAGTGGTTTCACTATTCATCAAAAAATGAAAGTTTCCCGAAAAATACCAAAAATTAGGACTAAACTATATTTGATATTATGAATTCAAAAATGATTTTTATTTTACCAAATTCAAAACATATCAGTTTCATTAACTAATTTAAAAATTAATTCTCGTTGTCAAATAACGTGTTTTTAAGAGATAATAACTATCAAAAGATTGACACTTGTTTATGTCTGGTTTAGATGTGAAATTACATCCAATGAAAAACATTGTATTAAATTGTAAAAATATATTCTAAATATACTTTAAAACCACTCAAATTAATAATTTATCACAATTAATTATTTCGATTAAAAAAGTTGTTTTTAATTAAAATTTAGTAATTTTCACTATTCATCAGAATATGAAAGTTATCCGAAAAGTACCAAAATTTCACCCTAAGCTAATTTCGATATTACGAATCCAAAAATGAAGTCAATTTTGAAAAATAAAATTTACAAAATTTCAAAAAGTGGTTATTACTATTCATAACAGCTAGTTTTAATAATATTTTAATAGCATATCGTTGTTTAGTGAAACTCGGTATTGCATACGATGCAAGCTATCGAGGAAGGCCGCAGTTGCGTGTAAAGAAAGCCAAGCTAGTGTTGTGTGTAGTGAAATATTCCTTTGACGATTTATATAAAAACAAAATATTTCTCACAAAATTCTCGGGTGTTACATTCTACCCCCCTTAAAATAAATTTCTCCCTCGAAATTCGTCACTTTGTAACAAAAAGATGAGGATATCTCTCCCTCATCATATCCTCAAGCTCCCATGTAGCTTCTTATAATTGGTGGTTCCTCCATAAAAATTTCACCAATCGAGTGGTCTTGTTTTGTAGGACTTTTTCACTACGATCCAGAATCTCTATCGGCTATTCTTCATAAGAAAGATCTTGCTCCAGCGGTACAACTTCTGAGCTGAGTACATGTGAAGGATCAGGTATGTACTTTCTCAGGAGAGATACATGGAACACATCGTGAACTTGAGAGAGATTCAGTGGAAGTGTCAATCGGTAAGCTACCTTTCCAACATGATCCAGTATTTCGAAAGGACTGATATATCTAGGGCTCAAATTCCCCTTCTTTCCAAATCTCATGACCCTCTTCCGGGGAGATATTCGTAAGAACACTTTATCACCCACTTCAAACTCTAGGTCTTTTCTTCGGTTGTCAGCATTACTTTTCTGTTAACTCTGAGCTACTCTTATGTGTTGTTGAATAGATCTGACCTTTTCTGCCATTTCATCAACGAGATCAGGTCCTAATAGCTTTCTTTCCCCAACTTCATCCCAACAAGTTGGAGTCCTGCATTTCTTTCCATAGAGAGCTTCATAAGGAGCCATCTGAATACTGGAGTGAAAGCTATTATTATAAGAAAATTCCAACAAAGGTAGGTGTTGATCCCAAAAACCTTTGAAATCTATATAGAAAGCTCTCAACATATCTTCTAGAGTTTGAATTGTCCTCTCAGACTGACCGTCTGTCTGAGGATGATAAGCAGTGCTGAAACTCAACTATGTATCCAGAGTATGCTGAAGACTTCTCCAGAAATTTGAGTAAAACCTCGGATCCCGATCAAATATAATAAAAAGTGGTACTCCATGAAATCTTACCACTTCCTTTACATAGATCCGGGCAAGCTGATCTAGAGAGAAATCCTCTCTAATAGCAATGAAGTGTGCAGACTTTGTAAGACGATCAACTATGACCCAGATAGCATTATTGACTTTGGATGTTTTAGGAAGTCCGGTGACAAAGTCCATAGTGATGTTTTCCCATTTCCATTAAGGTATGGGTAATGGTTGTAACATCTCCTTGGACTTCTGTCTCTCAACTTTAAATTACTGACAAACCAAGCATCGAGAGACATATTCAGCAACATCTCTTTTCATGCCATCCCACCAGAAGTACTCTTTCAGGTCCCTATACATCTTTGTGCTTCCAGGATGAATAGAGAATGAAGAACTATGAGCCTCATCCAGCAGCTCCTTCTTTAATTTGGGGATGGGAGGAACACAAACCCTACTCCTGAACTTTATTATCCCATCACAATCAAGGTTGAATTCAGGAACATTTCTCACCTTCTTTTGTAACTCTACATATTCTTTCTGTGCCTCTTTAATCTTCACATGTATAGATGGTTGAACATTCATTTGAGAAAGATAAGATTTCTCCCTTTCCATTAAAATTCCAAGATCCATCCTTTGTAAATCAATAAATATTGGATCTTTTGTGATCCTCATTATGGATAAGCCAGCATGGTCTTGTCGACTTAATGCATCTGCCACCTTGTTTGCTTTCCCAGGATGGTAATGAATTGAGCAGTCGTAATCCTTAATCAGCTCCAACCATCTTCTTTGGCGCATATTCACCTCCTTTTTTGTGAAAATATACTTTAAACTTTTATGATCAGTATAAATGTCACACCTTTCTCCATAAAGATAATGCCTCCAAATATTTAATGCAATGATTACCACAGCTAACTCCAAATCATGAGTTGGGTAATTTTGCTCATGGATTTTCAACTATCATGAGGCATAAGCTATCACCATATCATTTTGAATAAGAACACACCCCAATCCCTTCTTGGATGTATCACTGTAGATCAAAAACCTTTCTCCACTACAAGGTAGTGTGAGCACAGGTGCACTGGATAACCTTCTTTTCAACTCCTTGAAATTCTCTTCACATTCCTCCATCCAAACAAACTTAACTCCTTTCCGAGTCAACCTGGTGAGTGGATTAGATAATTGTGAAAAATCTTTCACAAAACGTCGATAATATCCAGCCAAACCAAGAAAACTTCGGATCTCAGTTACTGTTGTTGGTCTCGAGCATCTTTCGATAACCTCTGTTTTTGCTGGATCCACAGATATCCCCTCTTTTGAGATTATGTGACCCAAAAATGAAACTTTTTGAAGCCAAAATTCACACTTGGTAAATTTGGCATAAATCTTCTCCTTTCTCTGGGTCTTAAATATAATTCTCAAGTGATCTTCATGTTCTTCCATGCTCTTTTAATACACAAGAATATCGTCTATAAAGGATACTAGAAACTGATCAAGATAGTCTCTAAAGACTCTATTCACCAAATCCATGAAGATAACAGGGGCATTAGTAAGACCAAATGGAATCACTATAAATTCATAGTGTGCATACCTTGTATGGAAAGATGTCTTTGGTATATCCTCCATTTTGACCCTTAATTGATGATACCCTGAACGAAGATCAATCTTGGAAACGTATTGAGCTCCGCGTAGTTGGTCAAATAGGTCATCAATGCCAGGGAGATGATATTTGTTCTTTATAGTGATCTTTTTATGAACTCGATAATCAATGCAGAGTCTCATTGATCCATCTTTCTTCTTAACAAACAGAACATGTGCTCCCCAAGGTGACGCACTAGGGCGTTTGAATCCTTTATCAAGATTCTCTTGGAGTTGCTTCTTCAATTCCTGCAACTCAATTAGGGCCATTCTATAAGGTGTCTTTGAAATAGGAAAAGCACCCGATATGAGTTCTATTGAAAACTCAACTTTACGATTTGGTGGAAGACCTAGTAATTCCTCTGGAAAGACATCATCAAATTCCCGTACAATGGGAATATTATTAATCATGAGTTTCTCTCCAACCATTTGAGATAAATAACCTTCATTTACTGGAATCAAGACCCATAAGATGGATGAAATTTCCACTGGAAGGTTATGTTCATCCTTGCATCTATAGATGATCATAGATTGATCTGGAAAATGAAATGTGACTTCCCTTATTTGGCAATTGATATGAGATCCATATAATGAAATCCAATCCATGACAAGAATCACATAAAATTCCACTATAGGAAGGATCACAAGATTTTCAGGAAGCACTTTCCCACAAACTTCAATCGGAGAAGAATTGTAAACTTTTGATGCGACTGTTGTGCCATTAGAAGTTGTCACAGCTAACTCAAAATCTAATTGTTGAGGTAATACGGTGATACCCTTAGAAAATTCTTCAGAAATAAAAGAATGGGTGGATCCAGAATCAAATAAAACATTTTCTACTTTATAGTTGATGGTAAGTGTACCTCTCACCACTTCTTTGTCGTACTCCACATCGCCGATATTAATTTCATGTGACTTTCCTTTGTCTTTGGCCTTAAGATTTTGTTGACGTCGATCATCAACTTCAACCCTTGGATTTGGGCATTGATTGGCATAATGCCCCATCTCCTTGCACTTGAAACATTGAAGTGTATTAGGTTCATTCTGTGTATCCCTTCCTTTGTTTGCATCATTAGACATCTTCTTCCCATTATTTCAACATTCAATTGCCCGGTGACCTTCTTTTACACACTTATAACATTTGCTTGTCCCCTTAAGCCAATATTTTCCATGTTTCTTTCCACACTTTGAGCATAAGGGAAAACTCATATTCTTTTCAGTGTGGTCTTTAGATTTTCCTTTGAATTCCATTTTCCTCTTCTTATCAAACCCATGTGACAGATGGGTTACACCAATCTCCATCTCAACCTTGAGAGCACATCGAACAATTTCCTCGTAGCTATTGGAGTCCCTTATGGCTAATGCCCTTCAAAGACTTGGTTTTAAGCCACTAAAGAATCGATCGATCTTACTCTCATGTTGGATAATAATACCAGAAGCGTACCTTGTAAGTCTTGTAAAATTTTCTTCATAGGTACCAACAGATTCATCATCCTTTTGCTTCAGTTCAAGAAACTCTTTCTCCATATTTGTTCGGAGAATACGAGGGAAGTACTTATTGAAAAATAATTTCTTGAACTCGTCCCATTCCATGGACTCAATTTCATCTCTTGGCCTCGTATTCTTGATAAGATTCCACCATTGATCAGCATCACCTTCAAAACGATACACTGCTAAGATGAATTTATCATGTTCCGAACATTGAAGAACTGAAAATATCTTTTCAGTAGTACTAATCCATTGTTCCGCAACTAATGGATCAGTAGACCCGCTGAATGAAGGTGGACACTGTCTCATGAAGGATTCAAAAGAATGTTGCTCCTTCCTTTGCTCGTTTGGAAGTCCTACATGATTCATAGCTTGAGAAAGTTGTGTGAGCATGGCTACAACATTTTTCATTCCAGCTCCCATAACATTTGGTTTCTCATGGGGACAATCATTGCATTGCCTATCGCATTCCGCATTAACACGGTTCCTTTGGGTCCCAGCCATTGACTAAAACCAAGATGAATAGTATGAGCAACACTAATTATAATAGGAAAACCACATAATCAAGAAAAAAATTTCACACTTAAGGTCTTATCCTAGGTTATTCATGGTCATTTCTAAAACACTAAGATTGTGTTCTATGCTTAGACTTATCCTTAGGATTCTTACTAAGGCTTTCACATCCTAGTTTCCAAAGTTTGACTATACCTTTCCTCTGATACCAACTATAACGACCCATAGTTTACATACATTGTTAGTAATTCAAAATTGAAGCACACTTATTACAACATATAACAAAACCAGGAAAGGACCGTATAGGTATAGAGTCTTTAGAAACTGGGAAACATAAACAACTAGTTCATAAAGAATCTACTTTTCCTCCCATTTATTTCATCATATCTAGAGTCCCTTTTGGCATATCCTACTTAATAACCTTCTTCCTGACCTCAGGGAATAAAACATACAAAAGGGTGATCTCAAATGCTCAGTAAGGGTAAACAGAAGAAATATCAATCACATCATATACATAAGAACATAACTTTTAGAAATCTTAACCTGCAAAAGAGATCATAATTTCATAACATGGGAAAAATCATAGTAGTGAAATGTAATCCCAATAATCATAACTTAAAACATGAAAATTTTTGGCATACACACATAATCATAGAGAATCATTTCTTATTAGTCAAGACTCATTTCCAAGACTATCTTAATGGACAAAGTCAATTTCTGAACCGAGTTCACTCCTCGTCTCAGTCCTGTTTCACTGAACCCGTTTAACCTGCCTTTCCAGTCATGTCTATCTCATGAGATATAAAATTTTTACCCAATGCATTGGAGGGAGATATAGGTCCCACCCATCTCATAATGATACCATTCTTATGTGTTCCACAAAATCATAAACCATACATCATAGTATAACCCATGTAATAAAAATGGGATTCTTAAACATCGTGACATCATAAAACAATTCATATAAGATAAAGGAATTCATAAAAATAATTCCATCACAACATTATCAAATCAATGTAATAATAGGGATAGAAACAGAACCCTTTATTATCTTAGATGGAAAATAATTTTGATAAAACACTTGAACTCCATTCTTGAGGAAAATATCCATTCTACTTCAAAAACACTTTTCCTTTCTTAACATGTCATACAATTATAAACTAAAAGAAGTTGATTAAAAATAAAATTGAAAACTTGTAAAGGAAGCTTCTTAGAAATAATTTTTTAAAAATCCATTCATTCCGTATAAGTTAAAAAAAACATTCTTCTCGTACTTTTGTCGAAAAAGTCAAAAAGTACCTCGTACAAAAAATGACAGAAGATTACTTTTATATCTTTTACTTAAAACTCACCGAAGGGTAAAATTGGATTTAAACAATTGTAGGAGGATTTGAATAATATTACATATTGGGGAAACATGGATGTGGATGATAAAATACACCCCAGTAAATACCAAAGTATAAACAATCTCGGATAAAATGAGATTGTGATATTTTCCCTTACCTTAGGTCCGATTTGCTTCGTAAGTGTCCGAACCTCCTGTATAATGATTTAAATAATGTTATTGACATATTACAGAATCATACTTATTTTTATGATATCATATATGGTCATATTCATAGCTTCTTATTAGTAGTATTTCATTACTACTTGTTATTCGGGTGTTTATTACTTTTTGTTCTTATGCATGTTTTGTCGAATAAATTCTTATTTTTATTTTTAGGTTATAGATACCTCACTTCCAGAATGGTATTAGTGTAATCTATATCATATTAATTCATTCAATTCATTTATATAATCATTATGCACTGAAGATCATGTAGAAGGAGTCGCATCACATCGTGGAGACGGTATTCCGTACGTACACACGAGCAATGATATCGTTCCCATGATCGTGGAATTGTATTGGAGTGTATTTATACTATTTCAGAATAAATATCTCTTTACAATAATCATATATAGTCATTATTTACACCATTATACCCATCAAAGTAAGGTGGTGGTGGAAAATAGATTACACCACGGCGTGGAGACGGTATTCCGTATGTACGCACGCACGGTGATTTCGTTTTTCGTAGGATGGATAGATGGTGAAATAGGGTTGTTTAATACTTATAATAGCATATCAGTATATGAGTGATACTGATGTTATTACTTCATAATGAAACAACTAATGAATAAGAAGAGGAAGAAGAAATAAAGTTGAAAGAATCGATAACGGACATTACCTCTTCTTTGAAGTGCCTCTTTGAGACCTCCTATTAGGGAAATAAAATTGGTCTTTGAAGAAGACCAGGACCTCTAGGATATTTCTAGGGAAGTGGAGAAGAGAATTTGGCAGGGTTTGGCCGAGCTTGAAGGCTCAAAGTGGTGTGAGGAAAAGAGGGTGGAGGTGCCCTTTTATAAGGGAGGAGAGGGGCACCTTTGGAATAACTAAATATATTATTTAATTATAAAGTAAAATTCGGTTTTTAATAGATACAAATTGAAATATTTCTAAGGTAAGGTGGGGATGGGTCTAAATCCTCTCATCCAATAGAATTTATACAAGTTTAGGTCATTATATTAACCTTATCGTTTAGTTTTAACTCTTAGTTAATTAGATTGACATTTACAATGTCACTTTGTATTTTTATATTATATTGTTAATAAAATTACCATATACATCCAAGAGATCCCCAAGTGGTCCATTAATGATACACCTATCATGATATAAGTTTCTTAGCAGAACCTTAGATTTTTAGAAATATAATAACAATTAATAGTATAATATTTGTTTTAAAAACTAGTTTTTGTCAATTTTGACACTATTTGGTAATTGATTTTTGTGAAAATCATAACAGAATGATTAGTTCGAACAAAATTAATTAAATCAGTAATAACATGTCATAGTAACATATAAAATTATTGGAATTCATAAAAAGTCTCAAATTACATTTATTTGGGTATTTATAACATCAATTCTGTCAATATTTTATTAATAAGATAATTACTAAATCATCATTGTATCATAAATAAATTAATTTATATTAAGTCTAAAAATTACAAATAAAATACCATTATGTTGGAAATCTTTTTAGATTTCTAATGAATATTTATAGTCGAATTTATCTTATGTATAACCCAATATTAAAAATGATTTAGTTATTAAACTTTGATTTTAACTATTTCAACCCTTCTTTAAATAAATTGATAATAAATGTCATAATCTAATCCAAGTGGGACTAAATGGTCATATTTTATTCCTAAGGTTATTTTTGGCTGAATTACACTTCTACAATAGAATTAGGACATGTGTTCGGGTAATAATAATAACACTTTTACCCTTAATTACCCTATTTACTTTTAACCGTGGTAAAAAAAGTAAAAAGTTACTATTCACCAAAAATTATTTTCATCTCATTGAACCACATTTTAGTCCTTGATATTAACCGTGTCTCTTGGATTTTCGAAATTCTACTCACAGAAGCGGTAAAATTAAGTTTTATGAAAAATTCAGTTTTTTTTAACTACCACTTAGTGGTTTCACTATTCATCAAAAAATGAAAGTTTCCAGAAAAATACCAAAAATTAGGCCTAAGCTATATTTGATATTATGAATTAAAAAATGATTTTTATTTTAACAAATTAAAAACATATCAATTGCATTAACTAATTTAAAAATTAATTCTCGTCGTCAGATAGCGTGTTTTTAAGAGATAATAACTATCAAAAGATTGACACTTGTTTATGTCTGGTTTAAATGTGAAATTACATCCAATGAAAAAAATTGTATTAAATTGTAAAAATATATTCTAAATATAATTTAAAACCACTCAAATTAATAATTTATCACTATTAATTATTTCGATTAAAAAAGTTGTTTTTAATTAAAATTCAGTAATTTTCACTATTCATCAGAATATGAAAGTTATCCGAAAAGTACCAAAATTTCACCCTAAGCTAATTTCGATATTCCGAATCCAAAAATGAAGTCCATTTTGAAAAATAAAATTTACAAAATTTCAAAAAGTGGTTATTACTATTCATAACAGCAAGTTTTAATAATATTTTAATAGCATATCATTGTTTAGTGAAACTCGGTATTGCGTACGACGCAAGCTATCGAGGAAGGTCGCGATTGCGTGTAAATCAAGCCAAGCTAGTGTTGTGTGTAGTGAAAGATTCCTTTTATGATTTATATAAAAACAAAATATTTCTCATAAAAGTCTCGGGTGTTACATTCTACCCCCCTCAAAATGAATTTCGCCATCAAAATTCGTCACTTTGTAACAAAAAGATGAGGGTATCTCTCCCTCATCATATCCCCAAGATCCCATGTAGCTTCTTCTAATTGGGGGTTCCTCCATAAAACTTTCACCAATCGAGTGGTCTTGTTTCGTAGGACTTTTTCACTACGATCCAGAATCTCTATCGGCTGTTCTTCATAAGAAAGATCTTGCTCCAGCAGTACAACTTCTGAGCTGAGTACATGTGAAGGATCAGGTATGTACTTTCTTAAGAGAGATACATGGAACACATCGTGAACTTGAGAGAGATTCAGTGGAAGCGCCAATCGGTAAGCTACCTTTCCAACACGATCCAGTATTTCAAAAGGACCGATATATTTAGGGCTCAACTTCCCCTTCTTTTCAAATCTCATGACCCTCTTCCAGGAAGATATCGGAAGAACACTTTATCACCCACTTCAAACTCTAGGTCTTTTCTTCTGTTTTCGGCATAACTTTTCTGTCGACTCTGAGCTTCTCTTATGTGTTGTTGAATAGATCTGACCTTTTCTGCCATTTCATCAAATAGATCAGGTCCTAATAGCTTTCTTTCCCCAACTTCATCTCAGTAAGTTGGATTCCTGCTTTTCTTTCCATAGATAGCTTTATAAGGATCCATCTGAATACTGGAGTGAAAGATATTATTATAAGAAAATTCAACCAAAGGTAGGTGTTGATCCCAACCACATTTGAAATCTATAGAGAAAGCTCTCAACATATCTTCTAGAGTTTTAATTTTCCTCTCAGACTGACCGTCTGTCTGAGGATGATAAGCAGTGCTGAAACTCAACTCTATATCCAGAGTATGCTGAAGACATCTCCAGAACATTGAGGCAAACCTCGGATCCCGATCAGATATAATAGAAAGTGGTACTCCATGCAATCTTACCACTTCCTTTACATATATCCGGGCAAGCTGATCTAGAGAGAAATCCTCTCTAGTAGCAATGAAGTGTGCAGAATTTGTAAGTCGATAAAATATGACCCAGATATCATTATTTCATTTGGATGTTTTAGGAAGTCCAGTGACAAAGTCCATAGTGATGTTTTCCCATTTCCATTCAGGTATGGGTAATGGTTGTAACATCCCCTTAGACTTATATCTCCCAACTTTAACTTGCTGACAAACCAAGCATCGAGAGACATATTCAGGAACATCTCTTTTCATGCCATCCCACCAGAAGTACTCTTTCAGGTCCCTATACATCTTTGTGCTTCCAGGATGAATAGAGAATGAAGAACTATGAGCCTCATCCAGCAGCTCCTTCTTTAATTTGGGGATGGGAGGAACACAAACCCGATTCCTGAACTTTATTATCCCATCACAATCAAGGTTGAATTCAGGAACATTTCTCACCTTCTTTTGTAACTCTACATCTTCTTTCTGTGCCTCTTTAATCTTCACATGTATAGATGGATGGAAATTCATTTGAGAAAGATAATATTTCTCCCCTTCCATTAAAATTCCAAGATCCATCCTTCGTAAATCCATAAATATTGGATCTTTTTTGATCCTCATTATGGATAAGCTAGCATGGTCTTGTCGACTTAATGCATCTACCACCTTGTTTTCTTTCCCAGGGTGGTAATGAATTGAGCAGTCGTAATCCTTAATCAGCTCCTACCATCTTCTTTGATGCATATTCAGCTCCTTTTGTGTGAAAATATACTTTAAACTTTTATGATCAGTATAAATGTCACACCTTTCTCCATAAACATAATTCCTCCAAATCTTTAATGCAACGATTACTGCAGCTAACTCCAAATCATGAGTTGGGTAATTTTTCTCATGGATTTTCAACTGTTGTGAGGCATAAGCTATCACCTTTTCATTTTTCATAAGAACACACCCCAATCCCTTCTTGGATGCATCACTGTAGATAACAAACCTTTCTCCACTACAAGGAAGTGTGAGCACATGTGCACTGGATAACCTTCTTTTCAACTCCTTGAAATTCTCTTCACATTCCTCTGTCCAAACAAACATAACTCCTTTCCGATTCAACCTGGTGAGCGTATTAGAAAATCGTGAAAAATCTCTCACAAAACGTCGATAATATCCAGCCAAACCAAGAAAACTTCGGATCTCAGTTACTGTTGTTGGTCTCGACTATTTTTCGATAACCTCTGTTTTTGTTGGATCCATAGATATCCCTTCTTTAGAGATTATGTGACCCAAAAATGATACTTTTTGAAGCCAAAATTCACACTTGGTAAATTTGGCACAAAGCTTCTCCTTTCTCAGGGTCTTCAATATAAATCTCAAGTGATCTTGATGTTCTTCCTTGCTCTTTGAATACACAAGAATATCATCTATAAAGACTACCACAAACTGATCAAGATAGTCTCTAAAGACTCTATTCATCAAGTCCATGAAGATAACATGGGCATTAGTAAGACCAAATGGCATCACTATAAATTCATAGTGTCCATACCTTGTACGGAAAGCTGTCTTTGGTATATCCTCCCTTTTGACCCTTAATTGATGATACCCTGAATAAAGATCAATCTTGGAAAAGTATTGAGCTCCGCGTAGTTGGTCAAATAGGTCATCAATGCTTGGGAGAGTATATTTGTTCTTGATAGTGATCATGTTAAGTTCTCGATAATCAATGCATAGTCTCATTGATCCATCTTTCTTCTTAACAAACAGAACAGGTGCTCTTCAAGGTGACACACTAGGGCATATGAATCCTTTATCAAGATTCTCTTGGAGATGTTTCTTTAATTCCCGCATCTCAATTGGGGCCATTCTATAAGGTGTATTTGAAATACGAAAATCACCCGATACGAGTTCTATTGAAAACTCAACTTCACGATTTGGTGGAAGACCTGGTAATTCCTCCGGAAAGACATCATCAAATTCTCGTAAAATGGGCATATTATTAATCGTGAGTTTCTCTCCAACCATTTGAGATAAATAACCTTCATTTAGTGGAATCAATACCCATAAGATGGATGAAATTTCCACTGGAAGGTTATGTACATCCTTGCATCGATAGATGATCATAGATTGATCTGGAATATGAAATGTGACTTCCCTTATTTGGGAATTGATATGAGATCCATATAAAGAAAGACAATCCATGACAAGAATCACATAAAATTCCACTATAGGAAGGATCACATGATTTTCAGGAAGCACATTCCCACAAACTTCAATCAGAGAAGAATTGTAAACTTTTGATGCAACTGTTGTGCCATTAAGAGTTGTCATAGCTAACTCAACATATAATTGTTGAGGTAATACGTTGATACCCTTAGAAAATTCTTCAGAAATAAAAGAGTGGGTGGATCCATAATCAAATAAAACATTTACTACTTTAGAGTGGATGGTATGTGTACCCTTCATCACTTTGTTGTCGTACTCCACATCGCCGAAAGTAATTGCATGTGACTTTCCTTTGTCTTTGGCCTTAAGATTTTGTTGACGTCGATCATCATCATCAACCCTTGGATTTGGGCTTTGATTGGCATAATGCCCCATCTCCTTGCACTTGAAACATTGAAGTGTATTAGGTTCATTCTGTATATCCCTTCCTTTTTTTGCATCATTAGACATCTTCATCCCATTATTTCGACATTCAATTGCCCGATGACCTTCTTTTCCCCACTTATAACATTTGCTTGTCCCCTTAAGGCAATTTCCTCCATGTTTCTTTCCAGACTTTGAGCATAAGGGAAAACTCATCTTATTTTCAATGTGGTCTTTAGATTTTCCTTTGAATCCCATTTTCCTCTTCTTATCAAACCCATGTGAATGATGTGTTACACCAATCTCCATCTCAACCTTGAGAGCACATCGAACAATTTCCTTGTAGCTATTGAAGTCCCTTATGGATAACTCCCTTTGAAGACTTGGTTTTAAGCCACTAAAGAATCGATCGATCTTACTCTCAGGTTGGATAATAATACCAGAAGTGTACCTTGCAAGTCTTGTAAAATTTTCTTCATAGGTACGAACAGATTCATCATCCTTTTGCTTCAGTTCAAGAAACTCTTTCTCCATCTTTGTTCGGAGAATACGAGGGAAGTACTTATTGAAAAATAAGTTCTTGAACATGTACCATTCCATGGACTCAATTTCATCTCTTGGCCTCGTATTCTTGATAAGATTCCACCATTGATCAGCATCACCTTCCAAACGATACACTGCTAAGATGACTCTATCATGTTCAGAACATTGAAGAACTGAAAATATCTTTTCAGTAGTACTAATCCATTGTTCAGCAACTAATAGATCAGTAGACCCACTGAATGAAGGCGGACGCTGTCTCATGAAGGATTCAACAAAATGTTGCTCCTTCCTTTGCTCGTTTGGAAGTCCTGTATGATTCATAGCTTGAGAAAGTTGTGTGAGCATGGCTACAAGATTTTGCATTCCATCTCCCATAACGTTTGGTTGCTCAGGGGGAAAATCATTTCATTGCCCGTCGCATTCCGCATTAACACGGTTCCTTCGGGTTCCATCCATTGACTAAAACCCAGAAGAATAGTGTGAACAACACTAATTATAATAGGAAAACCACATAATCAAGAAAAAAATTTCACACTTAAGGTATTATCCTAGGTTATTCATGGTCATTTCTAAAACACTAAGATTGTGTTCTATTCTTAGACTTATCCTTAGGATTATTACTAAGGCTTTCACATCCTCGTTTCCAAAGGTTGACTATACCTTTCCTCTGATACCAACTATAACGACCCATAATTTACATACATTGTTAGTACTTAAAAATTTAAGCACACTTATTACAACATATAACAAAAACAGAAAAGGACTGTATAGGTATAGAGTCTTTAGAAACTGGGAAACATAAACAACTGGTTCATAAAGAATCTACTTTGCCTCCCATTTATTTCATCATATCTAGAGTCCCTATTGTCATATCCTAATTAATAACCTTCTTCCTGACCTAGGGAAATAAAACATACAAAAGGGTGAGCTCAAATTCTCAGTAAGGGTAAACAAAAGAAATATCAATCACATCATATACATAAGAACATAACTTTTGGAAATCTTAACCTGCAATAGAGATCATAATTTCATAACATGGGATAAATCATAGTAGTGAAATGTAATCCTAATAATCATAACTTAAAACATGAAAATTTGTGGAATACACACAAAATCATAGAGAATCATTTCTTATTAGTCAAGAATCATTTCCAAGACTATCTTAGTGGACAAAGTCCATTTCTGAACCGAGTTCACTCCTCGTTTCAGTCCTATTTCACTGAACCGGTTTAACCTGCCATTCCAGCCATGTCTATCTCATGAGATATAAAATCTTTACCCAATGCAATGGAGGGAGATATAGGTACCACCCATCTCATAATGATACCATTCTTATGTGTGCCACAAAATCATAAACCATACATCATAGCATAACCCATGTAATAAAAATGGGATTCTTAAACATCGTGACATCATAAAAAATTCATATAAGATAAAGGAATTCATAAAAATAATTCCATCACAACATAATCAAATCAATGTAATAATAGGGATAGAAACATAACCCTTTATTATCTTTGATGTAAAATAATTTTGATAAAACACTTGAACTCCATTCTTGAGGAAAATATCCTTTCTACTTCTAAAACACTTTTCCTTTCTTAACATGTCATACAATTCTAAACTAAAAGATGTTGATTAAAAATAAACATGAAAACTTGTAAAGGAATCTTCTTGGAAATAATGTTTTAAAAATCCATTCATGCCGTATAAGTTAAAAAAAACATTCTTCTCATACTTTTGTCGGAAAAGTGAAAAATTACCTCGTACGAAAAACGACGAAAGATTCCTTTCATGTCTTTTACTAAAAACTAACCGAAGGGTAAAATTGGATTTAAAAAATTTTAGGAGGATTTTAATAATATTACATATTGAGGAAACATGGGTGTGGATTATAAAATACACCCTAGTAAATACCAAAGTATAAAAAATCTCGGATAAAATGAGATTGTGATCTTTTCCAATACCTTAGGTCCGATTTGCTTCGTAAGTGTCCGAAACTCCTGTATAATGATTTAAATAATGTTATTTACTTATTCCAGAATCATAATTATTTTTATTATATCATATATTGTCATATTCTTAGCTTCTTATTAGTAATATTTCATTACTACTTGTTATTCGGGTGTTTATTACTTTTTGTTCTTATGCGTGTTTTGTCGAATAAATTCTTATTTTTCTTTTTCGGTTATAGATACCTCATTTAAAGAATAGTATTAGTTTAATATATATCATATTAATTCATTAAATTCATTTATATAATCATTATGCAATGAAGATCATGTAGAACGAGTCGCATCACATCGTGGAGACGGTTTTCCGTACGTACGCACGAGCGATGATATCGTTCACATGATCGTGGAATTGTATTGGAGTGTATGTATACTATTTCAGAATCAATATCACTTTACAATAATTATATATAGTCATTATTTACACCATTATACCCATCAAAGTAAGGTGGTGGTGGAAAATAGATTACACCACGGCGTGGAGACGGTATTCCGTACGTACGCACGCACGGTGATTTCGTTTTCCGTATGATGGATAGATGGTGAAATAGGGTTGTTTCATACTTATAATAACATATAAGTATATGAGTGATACTGATTTTATTACTTCATAATGAAACAACTAAAAAAGAAGAAGTGGAAGAAGAAATAAAGCTGAATGAATCGGTAACGGACATTACCTCTTCTTTGAAGCGCCTCTTTGAGACCTCCTCTTAGGGAACTAAAATTGGTAATTGAAGAAGAACACGACCTCAAGGATGTTTCTAGGGAAGTGGAGAAGAGAATTTGTCAGGGGTTGGCTGAGCATTAAGGCTCATAGTGGTGTGAGGAAAAGAGGGAGGAGGTGCCCTTTTATAAGGGAGGAGAGGGGCACCTTTGGAATAACTAAAAATATTATTTAATTATAAAGTAAAATTCATTTTTTAATAGCTCCAAATTGATATAGTTCGAATATAAGGTGTGAATGGGTCGAAATAATCTCGTACAATAGAATTTAGACAAGTTTAGGTCATTATATTAACCTTATCTTTTAGTTTTAACTCTTAGTTAATTAGATTGACTTTTACCATTTCACTTTTTATTTTTATATTATATAGTTAATAAACTTACCATATACATCCAAGAGACCACCAAGTGGTCCATTAATGTTACACCTATCATGATATAAGTATCTTAGCCGAACCTTAGATTTTTAGGAATATAATAACAATTAATAATATAATATTTGTTTTAAAAACTATTTTACGTGAATTTTGACACTATTTGGTAATTGATTTTTTTGAAAATCATAACAGAATGATTAGTTCGCAAAAAATTAATTAAATAAATACTAACTTGTCATATTAACATATAAAATTATTTTAATTCATAAAAAAGTCTCAAATTTAATTTATTTGGGTATTTATAACATCAATTATGTCAATTTTTCATTTATAAGATAATTACTACATCATCATTGTATCATAAATAAATTAAATTATTTTAAGTCTAAAAATTACAAATAAAATACCATTATGTTGGAAATCGTTTTATCTTTCTAATTAATATTTATAGTCGAATTTATATTATGTATAACCCTATATTAAAAATTATTTAGTTATTAATCTTTGATTTTAACTATTTTAACCCTTCTTTAAATAAATTGATAATAAATGTTCTTATCTAATCCAAGTGGGACTAGATGGTCATATTTTATTCCTAAGGTTGTTTTTTTCCGAATTACACTTATCCAGTAGAATTAGGACATGTGTTAGGGTAATAATAATAACACTTTTAACCTTAATTACCCTATTTACTTTTAATCGTGGTAAAAAAAGTAAAAAGTTACTATTCACCCAAAATTATTTTCATCTCATTGAACCACATTTTAGTCCTTGATATTAACCGTGTCTCTCGGATTTTAGAAATTCTACCCACAGAAGCGGTAAAATTACGTTTTATGAGAAATTCAGTTTTTTTTAACTACCACTTAGTGGTTTCACTATTCATAAAAAAATGAAAGTTTCCAGAAAAATACCAAAAATTCGGCCTAAGCTATATTTGATATTATGAATTCAAAAATTATGTCTATTTTACCAAATTCAAAACATATCATTTGCATTAACTAATTTAAAAATTAATTCCCATCGTCAAATAGCGTGTTTTTAAGAGATAATAACTATCAAAAGATTGACACTTGTTTATGTCTGGTTTAAATATGAAATTACATCCAATGAAAAAAATTGTATTAAATTGTAAAAATATATTCTAAATATACTTTAAAAACACTCAAATTAATAATTTATCACTATTAATTATTTCGATTAAAAAAGTTGTTTTTAATTAAAATTTAGTACTTTTCACTATTCATCAGAATATGAAAGTTATCCGAAAAGTACCAAAATTTCACCCTAAGCTAATTTCAATTTTCCGAATCCAAAAATGAAGTCCATTTTGAAAAATAAAATTTACAAAATCTTAAAAAGTGGTTATTACTATTCATAATGGCTAATTTTAATAATATTTTAATAGCATATCGTTCTTTAGTGAAACTCGGTATTGCGTACGACGCAAGCTATCGAGGGAGGCTGTGGTTGCGTGTAAAGCAAGCCAAGATAGTGTTGTGTGTAGGGAAATATTCCTTTGATGATTTATATAAAAACAAAATATATTTCTCATAAAAGTCAAGGGTGTTACAATTAATCTTTTATCACATTTGAAGACTCCTTATTCATTTCCATAAAACTACACATATGTGAACATTTCTAATGTTATAAAGCCTCTTTTTTTTTCATGTATTCCCTTTAGTTGTACATCATTATTCATGTTCGACTATTATATTTATGTTATGAATATAAAATAATTATTTAATTCCTTCTTTAAAGGATACCATTATGATACACCTGTTCGTTATGCCTTATAACATGTTTACGAAACCCATTTCATTCCAAGGGTAACCATTATATTTATTCCTTATGTTTTATTTCTTTATGTGGAAAAAATGCATATGTACATGTTATCATGGATGAACCCTGTTAGTAATCCAATGGATTAAGTAATGTTTAGTATATATAGATGTTATTTATGTGATTAGGGAGTAAACCAAATCCATTATGGGAATTTGGCCACCATGTGATACCATATTGGAAGGTAGACTTGACCCATGTTTATGTCATGTTATCTATTCCTACCAAATTACTATATTTTCATGATAATATGATCCCATGTTTTGTATGATACACCTCTATATGTACATTCTGGAACCATTCCTTTTATATTGTCATTTTATACTTTGTAACTCATGTGTTATGCTTTATTCCCATGTTTATTCAATTACTGGGATTTTTAGCTCATCCGTTTTATTTATGTATTTTTCAGGTTATCCTATATAGGTTTAGGATGTCAAAGGTTCATAGGAGATCATTATGGAATATTAGTAAAAATATGTTTTATTTTTGTGTCACATTTTCTAATTATATACCTTATCTTCTAAATACACCAGACTTTTTGACCCTTGGTTGGTATGTAAAGGATAGTTACCCTTAAAATCATGTAATAATATGTGAAAAGGAATAGGTTCACTATACATGCCACCTCGTATAACTTTCATTTGAACATATAAAATTTATTACTATGAAAAAATACATTTAATATTATTGAGACATCTTTTTAAAATATCTTATTCTTAGACCACATATACATCAATCCTTGTTTATCCCATATAAACTATGAATGAAATTGTTGGGAATGATCCATGTTTCAATCCATTTTTATATATTTATTCCAT
The DNA here is from genome assembly GCA_963277665.1 of Viscum album. NCBI lineage: Eukaryota > Viridiplantae > Streptophyta > Magnoliopsida > Santalales > Viscaceae > Viscum > Viscum album. The sequence continues at coordinate 558,450,369 of OY728120.1, read as the reverse complement.
CCTCTTAGTATTTTTCATGATATTTTAATGTTGAAGTGTGTGTAATTATAATTCATGGTAAAAGGGATGAAATTCATTATAAGCAAAAAATGTTGGGGGTGATATTATGGGTGTTAATAAAGGTTATCAACTCATTAATTACTTTATGGTTTTCCATTAATGAATTATTTTTGAAAAAATTAGGATTGGGCTAAAAATTAGAGAAATAGAAAACTCCATTACTGGACCACTTATTTTATCATATGTGGTTAGGTGGGGGATGTAAATTTTATTCCACGAATAACCTTAGAAAAAGAAACAATGTTGAAAAAGTACTTTGAAAAAAATTAAAAAAATTATAAAAGTAGAGAAAAATTCAATAATGTTCACATAATTCTTTGTAATTTCATTATTCATGACATTACTTTGTGTTTGGGATGTGGGAGATGTATTTTGATATGGAAAATTTCATTTAGTTCTTACTTTTGATATCATGCACTATACTTTAGAGATAAACCACCTCCATGAGCCTTAATTTATTTAACATCAATTAATAATAACCATAAACATTAGATTTATTATAACCTTAGTTGAAAAGTCCTAATTATTTCATGTACCTTTTTATTGAAAAGTCCGAATTTTATCATGAGTGATGAGTGAAAATATTCAAAGTGAGGTAAATTATTACATAGAATATTTAATAATGATGAATTAGAGAGCTTGAATAGATGAAATAATAAGTTCCATAATTTTCAAAAGTGGAAAAGTAAAATATTTGAGTTGATTGTTTCTTGGAAAATTGAGAAACTAAATTGATATTTCATGTGGATTTTGAGTTTTTTATTTAAATTTGAAAATAATTTTGTTTTATTATATTGAAATATAAATAATTATAACATTGGTGCCCTTTCATTTTCAATTTTTAGATTTTATTATTGAGGAAAAGCATTGTTTAAGTGTCGGGGTATTTGGAGAATCATTTTCTCAGTGGAATTTTAATCTTATTCTATGTATGTTTAATGGATTTTTATTCTTTAAAACCATGAAATTCATTGTTTTGTTAAATTAATAAAGATGGAAAATAAAATATTAAAACTGATTCAAAGGGTAAAAAAGGACCTAATTTTGAATTTATAAATTTATTTGGACTTGAGATGTTGTTCTTTGAATTTTTGATAACTGATTTCTAGCTGATTTAATAATTTTTAGGACTTTAATGTTTTAAAAAATGTAAGCCAAGCCGGCCATCCCTCAACCAATGATGTATAACCACCTAGCTAGTCTATAAGGGATCGAACAACCATGTTGTCCACTAGGAAGGCTTAAATGATCTGGTGAGGTGGTGACCACATAGGGGAATCAAACCCATGAAATGAATTTCTTTTAGGAATCCAAGCTCATGGGGAGTTCCAATTGGGGTAGAGCCCATATGGGTTGTGATGGCCCGCATGTGGAAAGTGGAAACTAGGATCCCATCCCTGTAGTTGGATTCTAATCCGGGGGTGGAGGTGTTTTATTATAAAAACTCAGATCCCAAAATTTTATTTCCAATATGGAATGTAGTTTCATTTAGTACTATTAATTTTAAAAAAACAACACTGCTAAACTCATTATAGCTCGCCCGTAGCTCAGACACTCGAGCCCTACTATGTCCACCACATTCCACCTTCGACACTCACCGACCACCATTGGTTCATCCTATAGACCTCCATAGATTCTACTTGGGAGCCTTGTTCAGATCTCCACACCATCCTCCAGCACCATGGATCACTCACAAAGTCTCCACCAATATCTATGAAGTAATTTTTAGACCCACTTGGAAATCCAAATGATGGATGATATGTTGCTGCTTCACCAATTCCCTGTTTCCATGTTCAAACATTCTCTACCACTGCTTCCATGTCAACTATGTGGTGCTTCCACATATAAACAACCTAGGAATGATAGTTCCAAATGTCCTCAAACCATGAATTTCCAAAATAGGAGGCTTCACAATCTATAGAAAATGCACTGATGGATTTCCGTCTCTACTATTTTAAGCTCCTAAGTTCTTCAGGTGTTTTATACTATTCATCCCAAATCTCCTAGATTCAATTTTGAAGTTCTCATAGTTATCAAAATATTGTCTTCAATGAAGGGATATTCAAATAAACTCATCCCCTATAAATATAGTAGGAGTATCCCACTACCAAGGGGTTACAAACAAAGTAGGAGGAGGCCTCATGATCAACTTCTACAATGTTTTTCATTTATATTATATTATATTTTAATTTTAATTCTATTTTAGTTTTAATTTATTTAAATTTTAATTCATTCGTGTTTTTAATTTCTATTTTCTTCCAACTTTCTTTCAATTATTCTCTTTTCATTCTCCTTATTATTTTACTCTCCATCTTCTAATAATTTATTTATTTTTGACACCATTTTATTTAATTTTCTATTTCATTTTATTTTTGTTCTTTTATAATTTTATTTCTTTAATTCAAAATATTAATCTATTATAAATCATGAATCTATTACTTGTCATGAATATTTCAACCATTAACTCTTATACTCATGATATTGAGAAACTAACCCGAGGAAAATCTAGGGGGAGTAATCCTATATTTGAAAGTAAGACCATGTTTTCATTCTTCATTTGGATTATCTAATGATGATTTAAAATGGGTGTAATTGCCATTGTGGTTATCTAGTTTCCAACTTCTTATTCACAGCCATTATCCCTCGGTTGAAGAGGTGGAAGTGTAGTAAGTTTATAGGTTTGTAAGTACACTTTTCATATACAATTGGGGTATATTAAAGTGAAAAGACGTACAATGGAGTGTCTTTAATAAGTATGTTTGAATTGGGTGAATGAAGGTGCTCCCTAGGAAACTCTACTGGGAGAATATCCTTTCTTTTCTAATATCATTCTGTTTACATCACATGGTAATTAGAATTTGATTTTAGTTTCATTTCAGTATTTACATATCATTTTGTTATTCTAGGAAATAATAAAATCCCCCAAATCCTAAATTATTTCATAGAATATATATATAAATAAAAATGAATAATCTTAAGTGAAATATATTAAGTGGGTATACAAATTGAGAAGCTCCCCAAGTTAGATGATCATGTTCATCCACTATGCTATTCTTGGAAAATAATTAGAAATTTTTATTTTCCACACCCTGTGAATGAAGTGCATCACATCACATTAAAAAAGAAGATATTCACTAGAATTTATTCACATATAACCTTAGTTAGATGATATATCCACTAATACAATTATTTGTAATATATTTGATCATATTAATAAAGAGATTAGTTCATTTAGATTTAAATTATAAAAAATATTTTCATTTAAGATTGTATATTGAAATTATATTTTTAAATCCTTTTAAATGATTTAGGTTTTAATTTATGTTATTTATTTAATTAAATTATTAATTTATTTTTATATCACTTTAATTTAATGATACATTTCAGGTTAAGATATGTTTGATTCCCCCAAATAATTATTTCATATTTTATCTTTTGTCTCATGCTTAACGCACTCGATTGAAACATTTTAAACATATTCTCTCTTGAATCCAAGCCCTAAAAATTTGAACATTCAACCTTATATTATAATGGTAAAGTTGAAGAGAATAGAAAATATTGATACAATAAGTTCTAATTTTTCATGACCACCTCCCCCATGGATTAACCCTCCATGGATGGTAATGAGGGAAGGCAGATGGTGACTATCCAAATCCCACCTCCAATTGTCCATGAGTTGGAGATTGTCACAAAACTTATAATAAAATTATATATGGGATGAATTACCGTATAAATAACATGCATAAGAGAAAGATAAGAAAGATACAACAATCAAATCCTACTAAGATACATATAAAATAAATCTCTTGTATATTAATGTAATGTCAAATAGAATTAATACAACTAAAAAATGAAACTATAAATACCAAAAAGATAAATAAGACAATGACCATAAAGCATTAATAGCTCCAACAAACCATGATATCCAACCTACTCCTTATAAACTGATTTTTTTATATATTTGTAGGGTGAGAATAATAGGTTTACTTAGTAGGATCCTCTCGGGCATCTCCTATGAAAAGTATAATGAAAACATGCTAAAGGTGAGTGAACAACATGTTAATTTAACTCATCACCTAACTAGGCATAATAACTTTCTATCCTAAAAAAGGATATCTCTCACCATTTATAACACATAATAGATCATATAATATAACATCAATAATAAGGGTAACCTTCAACCACTTCACCACTACTTTTTCTCTTTGGACTAATGTTGTACATACTATTCCAACTCTCTCCAATTGTAATGCAGCATCAAAACACATGGTCTATGTATAAAAAATTGTATCTCATGAATTAAATCATCTCGTAAACCCATATCACATATTCATATTGTAACGTAGTAGTTTCTGGAAGCCTACATAGCCCTTATAATGGGTATTATACATCAGGTATTATACCTCAATCCATCACAACCCTTACTACTAGTATGGTACCTCAAGACATCATAAGATATACACGTCATACATATAATAATCCTTTGAATACTATTTGTAGAGGTAAATGTGTTTTAAATAACCATAAGACACTAAATACCTCTAAAAATATATATATAGGAAAATTGACCACTATGCATACGAGCACATAGTGCTACTAAGATAAGCGAATGGGATCAGAAGCATTATTCATCCATTCGTCCTCTCCAACATTGATGTCAGGGAACAAACCCTCTCGGATTCAACTGGGTGTTAGTTTCTATAACAGACATGGGTAGGGTAGTATATCAAATAACAAAATAAAAAAGATATTAGTATAACTCACAACCACACTATGGGAACAAACTAGTTCTAAGCTCAACTACACATGTTGACCCTTAGACACCGAACATCCACTATGAAGGAATGGATATAGTATAATCAAAAAAATTTTAATGGATCTACATTAAATTATTATTTCCATTAAACATTTAACTTTATGTTAATTAATTCATAAAACATTAACTAACCTTATTCTATTATATTTCATTAACCATACAAGTCAAGTTCATTTTCTGCAGGCATAATCAAATTATGTCTACTGTTTTCGATGATTAACATTAACAATTTCATTCCAACACTAAATAAAACAATGTGTTAAAACATTATTTACATTCCATAATTCTTTCTACTCTAAGAAAATAAAAAAATCTACCATCAAATAGAGAGATGAAACCAAGAACATCTACCTTCCTCAAGTAGTGGGGAGAGGGATGTAGTTTAATAAAGAAGTTGGATATCCAAAAATTTAACATATTAAACAAGAAATTATCCTAGATATCGACATAAAAACCATGGGTAATCCCAGATTCAACCCATTCCATCATCCTTCTATAATCCCCAACACCATCATGTATATCCCCATGCATCTCTCCATCATAGGTGTCAACTAAGACTACAACCTGAGGCCTCCCCACCCATATCTCACTTTCCCTCTGAATCTCACATCACATCCCAAGACTCATATCATGATCACACTTAAGGTATACAAAATGAATATTCTAAAGGGAAATATATACCTTAAAAATAAGGCATTTAGCATTCACATGTAAATAGGCTCTCATGCCCCCAACACAAGAAATACAACCTTTATACACAATGGGAACTCCTGGTGCCAAAAAATTTATCTTTATCAAAAAATATTTTTATTACATATTAAATTAACAAATTCTATTATCCTTTATGCCAGCTATTGGAATCCTATGGAATCATCTATATCAAGATATCAAATTGTTTATACATGCTCTCTAAAATATCATTAGTTTCATCAAACCATGAGAAGAAAAAATATCAATTAAAAAGAATTTTTATGATTTCTTCATTTACAAGAATTAAATATTCAATTTATTTATCAATTCCATTAAAATATGGAATAAATAATTTAAACAAACACAAATTTATTATCAAATTGATATCTATCAAATTATAGGAATCTAAGGATTCATTAAACATGCATCATAAGATCTTCCACTAACAAAATTAATTCCATCTTCATGATCTTTACCCCTTTCTATCATTTAACATGTTAAAAAAATCATAATCAAACATTATAAAACATATAATAAGCATAGATACCAAACTATCTAAAAAATCAATAGGAAAATCTTTATGAGAGTGGAAAAAACATGGGATTAATAAAATCATAAACCATTCCTTTTAATTAATCTTGTTAAATATTTATTATAAATAATTCCACCATCACCCAAATGGATAAAACATGAAAAACCAAAAATTTCACATAAAATAAAGAGAAACAATGAATCCCAAAAATGGGAGGGAAGTTTCTAACATCACCCTAATAATACAATATTGTGTCCATAAATGTGGATTGATACTATTGAAATAGAGTGTTAAACCAACTTTTGATACACCCAAAAACATAAATAGGGTATCTATTAGTAGACATAGGTGGTTATATAAGGGTTAAGAATAAGGATAGTAAATCATAACTAAAAGAAATCAAGAATGTATTCAAACGGTTGAAAAGAAAGTTTAGAATAAGTAACCAGCGGGATTTCCAGATTATGATTCAAACATTAATTGAGAATCCCATTAAATTCATGAGAAAAAGAAATTTACAAGATCCAATTTTTTTAAATGAAGGATAAAATTTTCTTATTTTAAAACAACTCTGAATTACCTTAATTAAGTATTTAAAACCATTTAACATAAAAAATACATAAAATAGGAAAAACTAGAAACATTGGAAAAACTAAAACATTCTACTACTAGCCACTACCGCTGACTAATATCACCAGCAATGACCACCAACTACTATTAGGTCGGTGGATTATGATGAAGACACAAGGGGGGGGGGTGAATTGTGTTTCCTTAAAACTTTCATCAAATTCAAAATAAACCTCTTGATTGGTAGTGATTCTTTTCTAGTCAAGTTAAGTAGTGGATAAATGGAAGAGAAGAACACAAAAATTTTATAGTTGTCCAGGGAACAAAGATCCTCTTGTACACTCCAAAAACACACTCTCTGCAAGTTTAGTTGTTTTTGCTGTTATGTCCTTCTACCATGGACTTCCACAACTACGTAAAGGAAGTTGATACCTTTATGATAAGGATTTCACAAGGATATGTGGTTCTTTTATAGGGAATCGTAAATCCAAAACTTAGTCTAAGAATATAACACTATACCACGACTGAGTTCAATTTGACAAAACTCCAATAAATGGATAGAGATATTTTTGATTGAGAAAACATTTTTCTCTCATAGTTTATGCATGAAACTAATTGATGTAATTGGTATTCAATACAATATAATAGTACTATAAATAATCTTCAATATCGAGCATGATTTACTTAAACAACAACAAATAAAACACTAAAGATATGTTTAAACTTGTATATCTCAAAAATTTAACTCCAAAAAATACCTTTTCGAACTTGAAAAGAGGGCTTAACCATGAAACATAATAGAAACAACAACATGACTTCTCAAAAAATTATTTCATCAAAGTGTCTCTATAACAGCAGTACACTCTTGTTGCTCGCTTCTATGTGTATAAATTATTCTTTTCAATAATTATCTATTTATATAATTTTTTCTAATGACAAACATATTTATATTAACATATGATGTACATCCAAGGATTTATCACAATGACCGATCATTTCCCCCTGTCAAACTAGCTCAAAAAATATAGCATGATGAATCAGAAATATCAGAATTCAAAATCATTCAAGAGAGTCATAAATTCCAATAAATATATAAACAATCTTATCCATTGAGTACGAGCATTTGAATCAGTCATAAAACAACTTTAATATGATATTTACTCATGGAGATGACATTTTATAAAACACAAATAATATCATTAATTTAAAACTCCATCATTGTCCCTCAAAACACATTGTTCCATCATATGATGACAAACTCCAGATATAGGGTTGACAACATATGTTTTTTCACAAATTTTCGGTTGAAAAACCATATATTTATTCCTAAAACGTAATATTTATTCTAAAAATTGGGTTATTGATCCACATGTTTCCAATTTTATATGGTACATGATCAATACATTTCATTCTAAATATATGGTTTTCAAACCATATGTCATTATTAAAATTACAGGGGATGAAAAATATTTCTAGAATACTTTCAAAACATGTCCATTTGACTTTATAAAATATTCTCTCATGGATTAAAGACTTGTGTACAATCCCAGAATGAATATTCTATGGAATATTATTTACCTTAAATTAAATTAATATAAACATCATTAGTAACATAAATGTGGATTTTTATGATTTTAAAAATAAAAAAAAATTAATGAAATTGTTGAATCAAATCATGGTCATCAATCTCACCCTTTTTTATGTTCATAAAAACCATGACATATAGAATAAAATAAATATTAAAATTAAAACCATTTTTAATAACTTTTCAAAAATAAAAAACAATTAATAGTCCATTTTCCAAAGTAAATAATAGTATGTCCATTATAAATTCCTCCCCAAAAAATTTCAGATAATAATTTTCACTAATTTATCCTTTTAATATAAATTTCTCATATTAAAGTTTCCATATAAAATTCTCCCACTTTTTGTGATATAAAAAATATGAGTTGGAATTTTTTTTGAATACATGGAGCAATAAAAAATCCCCCTAAATTTATGATTTCTCTAAAAAGATATAAACACGGATCTATGAATGATTTTAAAATTTTATTCAATGAATGATAAGGGTTTTAACTAAATTTATTAAATCATTTAATTCCTAAAAATATGTTTTTTAAATTAAATCAATCAAAGAATAGTTTCAAAGGATATTCAAAGAATTAAACATTTTTTTGGAAATTTCATAAATTAGATGAACATTGTAATTTATTTTATAGAATTATTTTATTAATTATAGTAATAAAATAATTTTATCTTATGGAATGAATTAAAAGATTAAAATAACCATATATATACAATATTAACAACATAATATTTAAAAATATATTCTGAAATAATTTATAGCCCATGTTTTTTCTAATAAAAATTTTTAACAAAAAGAGATATAATATATATTATAAAATAATATATAGATATAATGAAAATTCAGGGTATTAGGAAGAATTATATGGATCATCTAAACATTCAAATCATTGAACTTTTGAAATTAAATCTGCTAGAACTTTTTATTTCTTTAATATTCAGTTTTGAACTTATGTAGATCATTCATATAATGTAGAGGATGAAATTTTTTTTACCAGAAACTAATTTAATTCTTCATTGTCCATCATAGTAACATATTCACTTTTGAGTTTCTCAATCTGAATTATGATTTTTTACTTCCAAAACTTGAAAATATTCATTAGAAAATAAACTTACTTTAAAATTATGATACTCCATTTGTAATGTATCAAAACCATTTTAGAAATAAAAATTCTAATTCTTCATAGGCATGATATTTATGATCTTTTGAATAAGTATTTTTAAATGATCCCCCAACATACGAAACCAACTACTCTCTTAACAGATTAGAGGAATGATTAAATTTTTTCTTTGGAGAAAGAATTTACTCTAAAGTTCTTGGCCAATTTATTTTTCATAGATATATTTAAGAAGTCTTTAAAAACTTATTTCAATAAGAATAAGAAATAAGAAAAATAAGAATAATCAAGGTTTTAAATAGTAAGATGATATGTTTCGTTCCGATAAATTTTAGATGACTATTCACATTCTTCAGTAGAAAATATAGCATAATCATTTCATAGTTTAAAATTGGAAAAGAAATTTTATGTAATAAACCTATTCTGTATGAAACCATTACACAAATACATAATATTTTATTAAGAAAGTTAGAATAAAAAGTTTAAAATAATTAAAAAAAGAATGTAGTTTTTCATAAAACTATTGGAATATTTTAGTAAGACTATGTTTTACAGTTTATTTTATAGAGGAAGGATGGATTTAACAATTTGGGTGTAAAATATATATCCCCCCATATATAAAAGAATTTAAAAAAAAATGAAAACTTATTTATTTGAGTGTTTTTTTCATGAAAACATCAATCCATATTCTTCCTATTATAGTGAAGTAAAATGGTGACCATGAGGTTGTCTCTTGAGGCAGCTTCAAATTGAGTTAAAAAACTACCACTTTTGTTTTGTTAGTTTTCTGAAGAATGGAAATTGGGGGATTTGATTAATTTTTTCAAAATAGAATATAAACTAAAGTGAAAGAAAATTAAATTGATAGATATAAAAAAATTATATAAAATAAAGTGGGTATAAAAATAAAATTTTAAATAGTGGTTGCGGACAAGAATAAACCTCTCAGACACAACTCTCTTCTCTGTATAAAACTATTCTTCAATTTAATTTCTAAATTCACCCCAAGGACCCCCAGGTCAACACTGACATTTAAATTTACATCATATCAAGAGATCAATATGAATTTTCCCTTTTATAGAAGTGATTAAACAACTTGAATACCTACACAAAATCAGACCAATTTAAAAAAACTATGCTCAATGATAAGACCTCAATGAAGAAATTTAAATAGTTTAATAATTTGATTTACCTAATAGATGAAACAAACATCCAATATTTTTTTGAAAATATATTTTAATAAGGGAAAAATTTCATTCATTCAAATGTATAAGATCGAAAGAAATTCAAAAAGTGATTACACATTAAACACAATACATAGAAGGGTGTTTCTGTCAAGTGTCGCATTCCACAAAACATTTATGCTTATCCATGCATAATTTGAGTATCCTCCTTCATATCCATTAAATAATTGTTGTATTACAAATTTAAGGTCTCAATATCCATAATCCCTTCTAAGGAAGAAAGGCTGCGAATCAAGGCTCCATATTGTCGGGAGTTTGTCTTTTAGTGTAGCTCTAATATGTCTCGTACAGGAATCCCTTCAAAGAGATGTTAAGGGTAGTATTTAAAGGAAAAATATGTCAATACCTATGGCTGCAGTGTTTTTATTGTTTAGTGTGTCACCGTCGTCATGACATGAACTGGGGTTTTATGTCTTGTAATAACTCAGAGTTTTCCTCAGTGTGTGTGAATCTTGTTTGATTCTCACGGTATTTGTATTTGAAACTTTGACTCAAGTCCCGATGTGAAAGAGGGAATCACATTGTGTAACTTCCTTTCATGGCTTGTACCATCCTAACGAATTTTCTAGCATGGAAATGTAATTTTTAAACAGTCATGTCATGTAATGGAATAAAAAAACCTATAACTATGATACTATTTTCTTCCATCATTTATTCATTTATCCATAATATAGTGTCATACTGTGAGATTCGCTCGTAATATGAAGTATATTCTACCTGTAATCCTATAATATGTAATAAACTTAAAATATTTAAAAGTCTATAATTGTGTAATTTTTTATTTCAAGATCAAAACATCTTTGATTCACAAAAACAATGAAATTCAACAAAAAATGATAAATTGGTGGGGTTTAAATCCTTAAATTAGATTTGGGAAATATTTCAAATATTAACCCTATAAATCCCCCACACTTAGCATTCGGACTCCTAGACAAATGAAAAATTCAAAACACAAGCCTATGAAGTTTTCCAATTTATAACCAATAATTAAAAGGTATCATGCCTCATTAAAAACAAAAATTTGAAATTCTTAATTCAGGTCATTTAATCCATTTCCACTTTTCCTCTCCTCCATATGCAAACAATACACTTACCTCACATAGATTTTCTCTCAACACACAAATAAGGATTTTCAATAATGATGTTCTTATCCAAAAACATATAAGAATCACCATAAAATTCAGAAATTTCTACATCACTACCTAATGTGATCCAAGAATATGTGATTATCATGAGGAAGTTACTAGATTGTTCTATCGATAATGGTTGGTGGGTTTAAAATTTGAATGCTGGCACTCTCCAGTTTTAATGATCTCAAATCATGTCAAATAATGTTTTTTCATGTCATAATTATTAAAGTAAAATATGTTTAATCATGATTCTTTATGATAAATACTATGTTAAACATATTTTTTTTTATGTTTATACTATAATATAAGCAGAAATAAATGGCCAAGTATGATTCCCCGATAGTTTAAGTCATAGAATCTGATTCATCAATAGTCATGACTCACCAAAATAACAAATGAGTCACCAAAAAAATGAATAAATAAATGATAGAACGAATGAGTAACTGATAGAATGACTCAACAATATAAAAAATGATTCACTGAAAAAATGAATGACTCACTGATAGAACAAATGAGTCACTGATAGAATAAATAACTGAAAGAATGAAAAAATCACTGATAGAAAAAATGATCCCCCAACAGAATGAACAACTCACCAACAGATACAAGACTGAGTTATAAATAGTTAGAGTCACTGACAGAACAAGTCATCGATATTATGTGACACTGATGTACTAACATACAGATATACTGAGTCGCCAATAAAATGATTCACCAAATGAAGTAGTCACCGATGCACTGACTTACTGGTAGAATGACTTATAATTCAATACTTATAAAATTTCTTTACTCTAAAAATTTGAACTTTTAGATAATGATCATATTGGGTTATTTTATGCTACTAATTTATATGAATGACTTTTTTCAGAAATCATTAACTTGGATGTTAGAGGTACGAGGTGAAAAACATGTCCCAAACCTTTCTATTGTTGAACTTTGTGGTATAAAAAGTAATCACCTGATTAAAAAGTATATGTGCGTGATATAGATATTATCTCTGAAGTAAAGCAAGAGAAATTTACAAAGAACACTCATTCATGCTAAATCTGAACAAGAAGGATTTTCTAAGAACCAAAGTATCAACATTCTTGCAGAAAAAACCATTGTGAAGAGAACCTTTGAAGAGAATCTCACCTCACTAGAAACCATAACACAAAGCTTCCCCAATACACTTTTTTGGTGATTATTACAAGAAGTGGAATCAATTGTCACATATGTTACACCTAAGAAGCCCAAAATCTTCAACCACATCACACAAAGCATTGTAGTCCCTTTATTATTATTTATGATATTTTTTGTATATTTGTATTACTTTTTGAAAAGTGTGAGTGTATGAATCACAAACACATACTCTCTTCTGATATATTATGGAGGATACAAGATATCTTCACTCACTCATCTTTCTAAACCATTTTTCACCCATGTAGAACTGTGGAAGAGGTCCATGTGTGAACAGATTGTAATTTTTTCCCACGAACAACTATGGTGGAGATCTATTTGACATGGAAAACCTTGTGTTCTATTGTGAACCCTGATCTAGGGTGTGGATAATTTATATTAATATAAACTACTTGGTGGAAATTGATCACCAAGTGGATAGGACTAGGTCTCTTCTTGAGAATAAACCTATTGTTTTATCCGTTGTGTTTTCCAAATTTAGTTTTCTATGTTTTCACACTTATTTTAAAGAACTAAATTTTACTTTGATTGTAAGTCATAGCTAGTGTTTATATCAGCTTTTGAGTTAGTAAATTACTTTAAAAAGTTGTAAGAATCTAAAAAATTGGTGTAACTAACAATTAATCAATCTTTTGAGAAATTAATTGGAAATTTTGAACTCTTATAAATTTTCAACATTGAGTGACTAGGATGTTTAGATTTTAAAAATTTAGAATTTTTAAATACAGGTTTTAACAAAAATATTGATAGGAACTCAATTAAACCCCATCTTGAGTGTCCAACTCTGACCAAAATTTGGTCTTAAAGGGTGTATTTAATATTCTATTTTCAATGTTTTCAAATATTGTTTTCAAATATTTTTAACTCTAATTTTAGTATTGTTTTAAGGACCTCTAAATTTTTATTAGTTCTAAATTTTTAGATCTTAAAAAACAAATTATTTATTCTTTATTATGGATAATATATTTTTAAGGTGCTTCTACCAATAAACCTCCCATTTTCTATGGAACTAATTATGCTCAGTGGAAAATTAAGATGAAAATACATTTAGAAAGTATGGTTTTTGTGATATGTTCTTCAATTGTAAATGAATATAAGATACCTATAGTTACCCAAAATACTTGGGATGACCCAACTAAGGTATATTATAATAATAACAATAATTATTTGAATGCCTTATATTTTTCTTTAAGACATTAATAATTAAATTGAATTTATTCATGTAAAACCGCCCAAGAAATTTGGGTTACATTAGCTGTTTCACATGAAGGAACAACTAATGTTAAGAAAATGAGACATAATACATATACTATTTAATATTATAACTTTAAAATGAAGCCTGATGAACCTATAAATAACATGTATCTCAGGTTTAATGAAATTTTAAATACTATGATTCCTTAGAGAAAGGATGTTACTGCTAAGGAACAAATCATGCGAATTATCAGATGTCTACTTGATAGATGGAGGGGAACCTCATTATCAATAATGGAATCCTGTAATGTTAGTAAGTTTCTAGTAAAGGAAATGATAGGTAATATTATTATGTAAGAGAAAGAATTTATGGTCAACAAAGAAGAGGATGATGAACCAAATAAAAAATCAGTGGATTTCAAGACAACTGATTCTAAAATAAAGAAAAGGATAAGGCACAAACTCATTCTAACAGTTCAAGTAATGAAGAAACACTGAGTGATAGTAATGAGGATATTGATCATTTGGCTAAGATATTTAAGAAGTTATAAAAAAATAACAAAGTTATTTAGGAATCCCAGATATAAAAGAAAATATGAATATATGGGTAGCTAGAAAAAGGACTAGAAGAGAGGTGATAACACAAATAATATAGTTTGTTATGAATGTAAGAGAAGAGGACATGTTAAGGCGGACTGTACTAAGTTAAAGTATAATAAGAAATATGAGTACACTGATAAATGGTATAATAAAGAAATAAAGGCCACCTAGAGTGATTCTGAGGATATCTCTAGTGAGTAAGAGTCCTTACATTATGAGAAAGGTGACAAAGCTAACATGAGATTCATGAAAAACACTTATGAAATAACCTTTGAATCTACTATACACAATTCATACTATTATGTAGATGAATCTGATTATAAAAAAACAATAAATGAGGAAATGTTTGAGTACTGAAGGTTTCTTGAATACATATGGAATGAATTAAACAATAAATATAATGTTTTAATGAAACAAAATTCACTCACCTCCAATGTTTAATTTTAGATTAATACAAGGAAAGAGAAAAATGATCAATTTCTTAATGAAAACGATGAGCTTAAATTATAAAATGGGACATTGAAAAGGGATTATAAAATTTACTAATAGAAAGAAAACTCATAATAAAATTATTAGTAAATAGGTTGCACCAAAATACTCTAATGGTATAGGTTATCAATAAATACAAAGAAACTTTTTTAAAAATAATTCTCTATCAAAATCTGGAAAATTAATCTTTGTACCTAGATTTGAGAAATTTACTGCAAGTTCCAGTAGTGGACAATCCTTTAGTGCTTCTAGTTTTTCCATACCAAATAGAGTTTATTTTTCCAATACTATACAATTTTTTTTATAGTTAAGCCATGAATCATGTATCGTTTCTCAAATCATTAATTACTAATATTAATGTATCTAATAAAGTCTAGGAACTAAAATATTTTCTTGTTTGAATTGTCATTGTAGGATGGATTCTTAATGTTCACCTATAAAAGATTATGGTACTTGTACAAAGGATGTTCAAGACACATGACAGGGGATTAAAATATCTTGAATAATCTTATAATGATTGGTGGTGGGCATTCCACTTTTGGTGAAAATTCTAATATCAAAATAATTGGCTTTGGAAAAATCGGTGAAGCTAATTCAATTTTAATTTCAAAATTACTTTTTTGTTGATGGATTAATGAATAATCTGCATAGTATCTCTTAGTTGTGTGATGGTGGTTTCAATGTTAAATTTTAAAATGATGAATCTAATGTGTTTAACTTTAAAAATGAGTTAGAATTTACTGATTTTATAAATGAAAATGTTTTTGATATAAACTTGGATTATTTAGATCTTCAAAAATGTTTCTTACTTAAGTTTATTTCATAAATAATCCTCGATTTTTATAAGATATTTGTCCACTATAACACTCACTAAGTTAGAAATATTTCAATGAAAGTGTTAGTCATGGATCTACCTAAAGTAGAATTTCCAAAAAATATTGTCTATAATCCTTGTCAAAAAGGAAAATAGAAAAAAATATTTTTCAAACCAAAGAAATAAGTTTAAACTTCTCAACCACTTGATTTGGTTCACATTGATTTTTTGGACCATCTCATGTTTCATATCTTAAAGGAAGCACTATGTCTAAGTTCTTTTCGATGACTTATATAGGTATACTTGGACTATATTTTTAGCTCAGAAGAGTGAAGCTTGTTCTTACTTTACAATGTATACTAGATCTATAGAGAATATAAGTGGTATTAGGATCAAATACTTATAAAGTGACCATGAAAATGAGTTTTAGAACCTAGAGTTATGATATTTTTTCTCACAAAATGTATATATTCAGAAATTATCTATTCCAAGTACACCCCAACAGAATGGAGTTGTTGAAATAAGAAATAGAACCATACAAGAAATAGCATTGGAAATTCTTAATGACTATGACATACCTATTTATCATTGGGCTGAAGCTATAAATATAGTTTGTTACATAATTAACAATTTCATAATTAGAAGAATTCTTAAGAAAAATCCCTATGAGCTTTGGGACAATAGGAAACCCAAAGTTAGCTACATTAAAGTGTTTTCTTGAAAAGTTTACAACGTTAATACAAAGGAAAATCATGAAAAATTTTCATCCAAGAGTGATGAACCAATTTTATTCGATCACTCATCCTCAAGTAAAACCTATATCATTTTTAATAAAAAAATATATGGAAGAATTAGTACATGTTAGTTCTGATGAAATAGATCCACATTAACCTAAAACTTCTCATGAAAATATTGAGAATTATCCATCCAATATGGACATAAATTATAGACCCCCTAATTCTGCTGTTAAGCAACATGTTAAATCCTCCAGTTCTGGAAAATCTCTAGACACAGACCAAAGTAAACTTGAACCTATGGATGAACCATAAATAACTATTCCTTCCTTTCCTAGATCTGTTAGAACCCTCAAGAATCATCACTTAGATGATATTGTTAGAGAAATAGATAAAGGGACACAAACTAGAGCTTTTATTAGGAACTAGGTTGAACATCATGCCATATTATCATAATATGAACCTATAAACATTAATGATATAATGAATGAGAAATTTTGGGTGATGGATATTTAGGAAGAGTTGAATTAGTTTAAAATAAATAAATTTTGGAAGTTATTGGATAGACCTAAAAACAAATTGACCATAAGAACTAAAATTTTCATTTGAAGAAAAGTAGATAAAGGAGGAACCATTTCAAGATATAAGGATATATTGTTTTCACAAGGATATAGTCAAGATAAAGGAAATAACTATGAAGAAAAATTTGCACATGTTTCTTGAATTAAATCCATTAGAATCCTTCTAGAAAATACAGCTCATCTAAATTTCAAAATCTAGAAAATGGATGTTAAAATTTCATTCTTAAATGTTTATATAGTTGAGGTTGTTTTTGTTTAAAAACCCCTAGTTTTAAAAACCCTCATTTTACAAATAATGTTTTATGTAAAAAAAGGATTTATATGGTTTAAAATTGGCTCCAAGATCTTGGTATGATAGGCTATGTACATTTCTTATTTCAAAAGGTTTTTCAAAAGGTATAGATGATCCTAATATATTTATTAAAAGTATTTTAAAAATGTTTTATTAGCTAAAATATAGGTTGATGATAATTTTTTGGCTCTTCAAATAATTATTTCTATATATATTCTTAAAAAATAATGAAAAGTGAATTTCAAATGAATTTATATGGAGAATTAAAATTATTTATTAGATTTTAAATTTTTCAAAATAAAGAATGTATTATTTTTAATAAATGTAATTATACTAAATATATTTCAAAAAGGTTTGGATTTTATCGTACAAAATGTAGTGATTCTTCAATGGGTACCACCTATATATTGGACCTTGATGTAAATGGTAAATCTTCTGATCAGACCAATTACATATGGATGATTGGAAGCCTACAATACTTTAATTCTAGATTACATGATATTATGTTTAGTGTATGTATGTGTGGACATTTTCAAAAAAACCCCAAATAATCCCATTTAAATTACGTTTAAAGAATTTTCAAATAGATAAAGTATACTACCAACATAGGATTGTTCATCACACAATGACACGAATTTGATTTAGTTAGTTATTCAGATTCATATTTTAGTGGTTGTTTGTTAGATAGAAAAATAACCTCTAGAACATGTCACTTTTTGGGCAATTCTCTAGTATCATGGTGCAGTAAAAAGTAGAATACTGTTTCATTATCTACAGTGGAGGCTGAATACATATCTACAGATAGTTGTTGTGCTCAGATTTTGTGGATGAAACACACTTTTATAGATTAAGGATACCAATTTATACATATCAATAAAAATCATGATGATAAAAGTGCTATTAATATATCAAAGAATCAATTTTCTCACTCTATAAAAAACATATTAATGTATGACACAAATTTTTGAGAGACCATTATCAAAAAAGTGATATAACTCTGGAATTTATTGGCACATAACATCAGATGGATGCTATATTCACTAATAAATTTACCTATAATAGGATTATTTAATCAGAAATTAATATGGTATGATTAATGTAACGTCCCAAGCTTCCAAAATATGTTTCTTTTTAAATAATTCAATAGCTTGCACTATACGCAACAATGAGTTCGAGCACACCACGACCTATCAAAAAAGCCATTTAAAAAGTGGTTTTAATTGTATTAACCAAATTTTGGATTATATATATGTCCCATATGATTTTAACATTCATCTTATATGCTTCTTATACATCATATATGGACAAATTTAATTTTTCAAATAATAGAAGTATTTTTTAGAAAATGTAGTTTTTTCGCCTCTAAATGGAGAAACCTTATAAAATCTAATATTTGACACTTTTATATATTATATTTGGAGAAATGAAATTATTCTATTGAAGTGGGGAATAAAAATATATTTTGGATGAAGTTTTGGTACTTTTTTGATAGCTTTCATATTTTGATGAATAGTAAAAAAATACTATATTTTAATTAAAAAAACTTTTTTAATCGAAATAATTTATAGTGTTAAATTATAAATTTCAGTGGTTTTAAAGTATAATAAGTTTATATTTTTATCATTTAATATAATATAGGTCATGGGATGTAATTTCACATTTAAATTGTATATAAACACATGTCAATATTATGATAGTTTTTACTTCTTAGAAACCTGCTTTATGGGCTTGACAACGAGAATTACTATTGAATTAATTACTGAATCTTATGTGTTTTAAATATGGAAAAATGGATTTCATGTTTGTAAACATAAGGTCCAAAATTTTTAAACATTTACCTTTCATTTTTGGACTTCAGGAATAGTAACTTCAGTAATTTGTTTTATTTACCCTGGTTAATGGGTAAATCAGGTAGATAAATGTAAAAAAATATTATAATAATATTAAACTACCTTAACATGTGTTCTAATCCTATTGGATTATATATTTCTGAGCATATTAATCCTTGGGACTATTTTTTAATCCCATGTAGCCACTTGGGTGTGATAATTACATGTTATAATAATTAATTTAAAGTAAAGTGAAATATAAAATAAACATGTATATTTTACTAAATAAATTTTAATATAGGTTTATATAAGTGATAAATATTTTTATAAATATTCATTATAAATATAGAAATATTTCCTACATCATGCTATTTTATTTAAAATTTTTAGATATTAAATAAATACATATATATATATATATTTATGACACAAGGATAATGCCATGATAACCTTATTACTAAAAGATTCAAATAAATGAATTTATAAATACTAAAATAAATTTAATTTGAAAATTTTGATTCCATACATGAATTTTCTGAATTAACTGAACATATGAGGGATTATTTAATTCCTTTAGTTAGATTTAATCAAGTTATTACTATTTTGACAAAAATAAATTAACAAATAGTATCACAATTGAAATAAATGATTTTTTAAAACAAATACTATTTTATTAAATGATATAAAAATCCAAAAAATATAATATTCAGAAAACTAACCTAGATAATGTTATAAAGTTTATTAATGACCCACTTTAGGTTCTCTTGGCATTTCATAGAAACTAAATTAACCCTATAGTATAAAAATACAAGAAGACGTGATAAGAGTTATACTGTTTAACTAAGTGATAATCCCCAAAGACAAGGTTAATTTCATAAAACAAACTTGAATAAAAATAATTTTAGGATAGGATTTAGACCCATAATAATTATATACCCTAAATAAATAAATTTTATGATATTATAATCTGAAATATTTTTTATAATAAATTAATATTTCAAGATTTTTCCTAAAGTGCCCCTCACCTCTCTAATAGAAGGAAACATCTCCTTCTCATTAATTCACACCTCCAAATCTCTTTGGATCGGACAAAACTTTACCATTTCCTCTCCTCAAATCCATAATATCATTCTATAGGTTACACTTTGGGAAGAAATCCATCCTAATAAGTCCTTTTGTGCAAATCCAAAGGAGACACCTAAAAAGAGGTAATTATTTTACCACCTCTTTGAAAGTTCTTTTCCTCTTCTACGTCCTATTAATTGGTTGTTTCCATACTAAAATAATAAATACAGCAACTTCCATATTCTTAGATGTTATTATAGTTATTCTATAACCATATTCCTCGTTTTACTCATCCTATGAAAAAAATATCACTATGCGTGTGTACATATGACTTACCGTCTCCACGATATGGTGTAAATTGTATTTTGTGTACACTTTATTTATATGGGTATAACAATGAATATAATGGATTTAAATAATCAATATAACACCATATTTATTTTTTTAAAATAATATTCCATCAAATTCTAAACTATTTAACCATTAAGGAAATGATATCGTTGATCGTGTGTACGTATGACTTACCGTTTACACGGAGCAATGAGACTCATCTTCCATGTTCACCACAAAATAATGATTATAAAAATAAATATTATTAATAAGTATGAAATATATAAATTAATAATTATACTAGGATGATATATATATTTACATATATTTCATTCACTTACTTCAATTCAATATGATAAAAAATAGAAACTACATTAATGCATATGTACGACATACTATCTCCATGAACGATGTGTTCCATTTTATTTATATATATATATTATATATATTTATATAAAGAATATTCAGGAAATATAAATATTATTTTAAGTTCTTTATGTAATTAAATAGTGATCTATGTAATATGATCAAGAATAACAAGTCAAAACACATACGATAAACAAAGCGATTATTACCCGAAGTGTTGCATTAACTTGTAATTATTAATAAATGGGTAATATTAAGTCATAAAATAATCATATATGATATCTTAAATTTTATTATTATTCTTATATAAGTTAATAATATGTTTAGAAATATTATACAGGAGATTCAAACATGTATAGAGAGTATCATACCTAAGGTATAGGTTAATTCCTCAATCTCATTAATATATGAGATTGTTTATGTGTAAGTATTTATTGGGTCATATTAGTCATCCATGTCCATGTTTCATAAAAATATTTTAAAAAGTAATATTTTATGGTTTTAGGGAAGGGACTCTTTAACTAGATCATTATTTTAATTTTTTTAAAGATTTATTTTTCTAAATCATTTTAATTAATGTCTATGTTTTAAAAATAATTTTAAGTATTTATTTATATGGACATGATTGTTTTAAAATGTTAATTAATTTCAAAAGTTTCAAATTGATATGGGAAACTTGTATTAAAAAATATCTTTTAAATGAATTCCTTTATAAATGGTGTTACTTTTAAATGATTTCACAAAAAGGGTTATTTCTCTCAAATAGTTGTACTGGTCATTTTCAACTAGGTCAACATCCTTTAATGGATATTATTTTTGATTGAGGTTGACTTATTATAATAAAATCTTCCATATTTTATTGAATTGTTTATGATATGTTTGACAGTAGATGTGCTTTTTTTAATACCATTCATGGGTTATGGTTAAAGTATTGGAATTTCGTATGCTAGTTTTAATATAAATGACCATGTTATGTTTCACCCTTTTCATACGAGGATTGCATTGGACTTAGTAAGTAATGGGTGGGTCCCTCTATAGCCCCTTGATTCATTGATAGTTCTAATGAGACAAAATAATGTATTGGTATAAGGCCTTGATTGAATATTTGTGAATGGTCTTGGCACAAGGCTTTGTCATAATAGTTATGATTTCCAACATTATGTATTCCCTCGTTCTGAGATTAGTTATTTATTTTACATGTTATTATTCATCTAGTAGAATATCTATGTTAATGTTAAAATGTAATTATTTTATTTATTCTTTCTATATTATATTGATGATATTGTTTTAAAAGGAACATATTTTAGTTTTGTACCTTTCCTTAGAAGTATATGCTTAATTGTGGTAGCTTCCACTATATTGTTTAACCTTATGAAGCACCTGATCCCACCCCTTTCTAATGTTCTCTTCTCCCAGGATTCCCAGAAGTGTTTTATGATTGATATACATGGTTAATCTAGGGGAATAATGGTGTTCTCAAAGGATTATACATGTTGTGTTTATGTTAGAAATTGTAATTTATTGTTCAATTATGTAATATAATTTCCAAGACTATTAAACTGATCGGTCCTTTGGGCCTTGATTGCTTGTAATCATGAAAATGTATTAAAATAATGCACCAGCTCCAAGCTTCTGGGGTCGGGGTGTTACTATCGGTATCTGAGTAAGTTTAGAAAAAAAACATGGAAATATATTTATAAAACTTAGAATAAGTATCATGACCCTAAGATAGACATTGAGGATAAGTATAGAAGAACATCCTATAATTTTGGTAAAATAGATATTGTTTGGATCATCCAAGAAATATATCCCTGTATTGATACTACAAGTGGATGTGGTTCTGGAACAAATGTACCTTAGAGTAATAACTCTGACAAAGTGTTCCGATCATGAGTTAGGGTAACCTGGTACACAACAACGGGCCTTACTGTGAACATAGTTAGACACTCCCAGGGGATATTCTTAGGAAAATTCACATTTTGTTTACCAACCTTTATGAAGTATTTATGAGTAAATATGTCCCCAAAAAACCATTTTTATGATTATGAGACTAGATACATGTAAATATTCAATTAATAATTATATTTTTCTAGATTTTGGATTATACATTATGATATGATCTTACCTAGTGTCTGTCATTATTTAGAAATGGAACCCAGTAGAAGGAATGAGAACTCCAGCAATACGCATGATCCAAAGAGTAAGAAGGATCATACCTTTCATGGTATTAAGCCAAAATTTCTAAGGGAAACAGTCTCCCCCATATTATCGTCATATGAATAAATAGTATCATGTGTTAATAGGATATGTAAAAAATTATATAAGTCCTATGACTTAGTAGGGAAGAAAGAGAATAAGAGGATGGAAGAGTAAAAGATGGGAAAAGGGACGAAGGGAAACAAGGATTTTCACACATGGGATAACTTTGGAAAGAATCACCTCGAT
This sequence comes from Viscum album, assembly GCA_963277665.1. Classification (NCBI taxonomy): domain Eukaryota; kingdom Viridiplantae; phylum Streptophyta; class Magnoliopsida; order Santalales; family Viscaceae; genus Viscum; species Viscum album. The sequence continues at coordinate 558,426,710 of OY728120.1, read as the reverse complement.
AAATGCTTGACGGGAATGCAAGTTTGTTATAAGTGTAGAAAGAGGACACCATGTTAGTGATTGCAAGGGTAAGAAAATGGTTTCAAATGTAAAACTCTTCATCTGTAAGGAGTTGGGACACTATACGAATCAATGTCTCGATCATATGAGTATACCCCAAATGATACTATTGAATAATAATCAAGTTATGATACTACCATATATGAAGATGAATGATTAGTTTTATTATGTTTTTATTAAATAATTTTTTCATTTGAGTATTTTAATAATGATTTACTAGTTATAATAATTATACAGTATATAAGGACCGTACTGCAATACTATTTAATTAAGGATTTATGATTTCTTATTATCAAGTAATGTGACACAATTTACAGTTAATTTTTTTGGAAAATATATGTTTGGTGGAAATGTAACCCTTAATATATTTCTAATACTAAGATAATTATTTTATAACAGGAGATAATTGATTTTTATAAAGTATATTGGATATTATTTACATCCTTAGAACTAATTAATGGTTTTTTTAAAAATCGGTTTATACCATCATTATTGGGAGCATCTAGCATTTTTGGATTTAATGTGTATATCCAGTATTCTTTGTTTTATATAAGAAATAAGGAAGAATGAACATATTCAATAAGGTTTTCTGGTAATTCATGTTATTCCCATGTTTTACGAGAATAAATGACGAAGGTATTCACATGTATGTTTTATGACCTTACTTATAAATTTATGGACTATGAGTTGGGATAGAAGTATTTTTGATTAGACTAACAGTAGGAATGGATTAAGTTGGAAATTGGATACTATTTTTTATGGTTTAAAAAATCATAAGATTATTCTTTTTTGTAATTTTATACTTTTAAGAAAAGGAAAACCCTCAGGTTGAGCCACAACCCATCACGTTTGGAAAGGCCACAAGACATGAACCTGAAACAGAAGGGAGACACGGGTGAATTGATTACCACATACCTACATGACGTGTTGGTTAGTATAAAATTTCTTCTTTATTTAAACGTATAATTTTATATTTGGAACCTTATACGATTAAGATGAATAAAATATTTTTGAGTTTTATTATCTTTTGAAGAGAAAGATAAGATTATGGTATGAATTAGTTAAAGGATGAAACTCTAAAAATCAATTAATTATTCTTCCTTTTGTTCTTAGTTTATGATTTAAATTAATTCTACAACACTAGGGAATTAATCTTAAAATTTATTTTTTTTCCAAGTACTGTTTTTTTGCGATGAATCAAATAGCCCCTTTGATCATCACTGATTTATAGATTTATAGGTGTTAAAATTTTCCTAATAATTTTATCTCTCACTCTTTATCAGAACTTTATGTTCACATTTTCCTTCATGTCCATTTTTTCCAACATGGATCCCTAGTATGTGTTATTTCTGGTAACATTCTTACATCCCTTTATTTTAAAGTAGAAGTTTTATCGATCATTTTTCAGTTGTGGGATTTCAATAAAGGGATTTGAATAATAAAACATTAGTTACCAAACGAAAATTAAAAAATTTAGAGGACAAAATTTATTGAATTAGGGGATAATTTAACCCACCCAAGCTTCCACTATATGCTTATTTTTAAATAATTCGATAGCTTGCGCTACACGCAACCCTAAGTTCGAGCGCAACCTGACCTTTCAAACTAGCCATTTAAAAAGATGTTATGAATAGTATTAACTGCATTTTAAATTTTATATATTTCCAATATAATTTTAACATTCATCTTATATGTTTATTATATATAATATAACGTAAAATTCAATATTTTAGAAAAAAGGTGCATTTTTCAAAAAATGCAAATTTTCACCTTTTAATGGAGAACCTTTTTTAAATAGAATATTCAACACTTTTATATATTAAATATTATGGAAAGAAATATTTGTTTATAACAAGGAGATAAAAATTTAGTTTGGATGAATTTTTGGTACTTTTTTGAAAAATTTAATATTTTGATGAAGAATGAAAAATAGTAAACTTTAATTGGAAAAAACTTTATAAATAAAAATAATTTATAGTGTTAAATTATTTATTTGAGTTGTTTAAAAGTATAATTAGAATATATTTTTATCATTTAATATAATATAGGTCATTGGATGTAATTTAACATTTCAAGTATATATAAACACATGCTAATCTTTTGATAGTTTTTAGTTCTTAAAAACCCGCTTTAGGGTTTTGACAACAGGAATTAATTTTAAATTAATTACTAAACATTATTTGTTTTGAATTTGGAAAAATGGATTCATTATTTGGAATCATAAGGTCCAAAATTTGTAAATAGGTACCTTTTATTTGTGGACATTATGAATAGTAACATCAATAATTATTTTTATTTACCATGGTTAAAGGGTAAATTAGGTAAATATGCGTAAAAAATAATATAAGATTAATTTAAAACAACCCTAACACGTGTACTAATCCTATTGGATGATATATTTACAACTATGGGAATCCATGGGTCGATTTGGGGACCCCATGGACCCACTTGGGTGTGATAATGGCACGTTATAAGAATTAATTTAAATTAAAGTGAAATATAACATAAACATATATCTTTTACTAAATCAATTTTAATATTGGGTCATATAACTGATATCTATTACAATAAATAGTAATTAGTAATATCAAAATATTTCCTATATCATGGTATTTTATATATAATTTTTAGACTTTAAATAAATATATTTATTTATGACACAATGACGATGTAGTGATTACCTTATTAATGAAAAATTCAATTAAATGAATTTATAAATAATAAAATAAATTTAATTTGAAACTTTTTATGCCATAAAATAATTTTATGGATTAAATGGAAATATTAGGGATGATTTAATTCCTTTTTAAAGGAATCAAGTCTTCATGAATTTAACAAAAATCAATTACTAAATAGTGTCAAAATTGACATAAATGAGATTTTTAAAAAAATACTATTTTATTAAAAGATATAAAAAAACTAAAATTCTATGATTTGTAAAAAATGACTTATTTAATATTAATAATTTCCTTAATTATCCACTTTATGTTTTCTTGGAATTTTATAGTAACTAAATTAAAGTTATATTATAAAAATACAAGAAGGCATAGTAAGAAGTTAAACTGTTTAACTAAGGGTTAATACCCAATGATGAGGTTAATTTCATGAAATAAACTTGTCTAAAAATAATTGTATGATATTATTTCTACCCATACCCAAATTAGTCTCAAAATAAATTAATTTTTTGCTATTAGAAACCGAATATAAATTTACAATAAATTAATATTTCACGATTTTTCCAAAAGTGCCCCTAACCTCTTTTATAAAAGTGCACTTCTCCTTTTTAATTCACACATCCAAATCCATTTTTATCGGCCAAAACCTACCCATTTTCTCTTCAAATATCCATAATATCATTATAGTGGTTACACTTTTGGAATAAATACATCCTATGGAGTCCTATTGTTAAAATCCAAAAAAGATACCTAAAAAGAGGTAATAGTTTTATCACCTCTTTCAAAGTTATTTTATTATTATACTTCCTCTTTATCTATTGTTTCCATAATAAAATAAAAAATAAAGTACCTTAAATATTATAAGATATTATTATAATTATGGGACAACTATATTCCTCATTTTACCCATCCTATGAAAAACAATATCACTATGCAGGAATATGTACGACTTACCATCTCCACGCCGTGGTGTAAGTTGTTTTTCATGTACACATTATTTCTATTGGTATAATGATGAATATAATGGATTTAAATAAAAAATATAACATGATATTTTTTCTTTAAAATTCATATTTCATCCAATTACTTACCATACAACCATTAAGTAAATGATATCGTCGCTCGTGCGTACGTACGACTTACCGTCTCCAAAACATGATGAGACTCATCTTACATGTTCACCATACAAGAATTATTATTAGAATAAATATTATTTATAAGTATGAATTAAATGACATAATAATGCTACTGGTATAATATATATATACATATATTTCATTCACTTACTTCTATTCAATACGATAAGAAAACGGAAACATCGTTCATGTGTATGTAAGACCTACCGTCTTCATGAATGATGTGTTCCATTTTATTTATCTATATATTATATATATATATATATATCATATTTTACATTTTTGAAGTAATTAAATTATGACTTATGTAATACGATCAAGAATAAGAAGTAAACACACAAATTATAAACAAAGCGATTATTACTCGAAATGTTTCATTAACATGGAATTTTTAATAAATGGGTAATACGAAGTCATAAAATAATCATATATGATATCATAAATATTATTATGATACGTATATATGTTAATAATATTTTTTAAAATATTATACAGGTGTTTCAGACACGTACAGAGAGTATCAGACCTAAGTTAATGGTGAATTCCTCAATCTCATTATTATATGAGATTGTTTATGTGTATGTATTTATTAGGAAATTTTTATCATCCATGTCCATGTTTCATAAAAACGTTTTAAAAAGGTATATTTTAAGGTTTTATGGAAGGGACTCTTTAACTAGATCATGATTTTAAATGTTTTAATGATTTATTTGTCTAAATATATTTAATTAATGTCTATGTTTCCAAAATGATTTTAAGGATTCATTTATATAGATATTATTATTTTTAAATGTTAATTCCATTCAAAAGTTTCAAAATAGTATGGGAAAACTTGATTCAAAAATCTCTTTTAAATGACTTCCTTGATAAATTATTTTACTTTTAAAATATTTCATGAAAATAGATATTTCTCTCATAGAGTTTTACTAATCATTTTCAACTATGTCAACATCATTTAATGGATATTATTTTTTATTGAGGTTGATTTATTATAATACAATCTTCAATATTGTATTGAATGAGTTATGGTATGTTTGACTGTGGGTGTTCTATTTTCATACCATTCATGGTTTATGGTTAAAGTATTAGAATTTTTTATGCTAGTTTTAATACGAATGATTATGTTATGTTTCATCCTTTTAATATGAGGAATGCATTAGAATTAGTAAGTGATGGGCGGGGCCGTCTATAGCCCCTCTATGTATCAGTAGGTCTCATGAGACAAACTAGTGTCTTGGAACATGGCCTTGATAGAATATTTGTGAATGTTCTTGGCACAAGGCCTTGACATAGTGGTTATGATGTCCGACATTAGGCATTCCCTTGTTATAAGATTAGTTATTGATTTTACATGTGATTATTTGACTAGTAGAATAACCATGTGAATGTTTAATTGGAATTATTTGATTTATTATTGCAATATTATGCTGATGATATTATTTTTAACAATGGTGTTTTAGTTTTTTACCTTTCCTTATAAGTTTATGCATAATTTTGATAGCTTCTACTATATTGTTTATCCTTACTGAGCATCTGAGCACATCTGTTTTGTCTGTTTTATTTTCCAATGATGCTAATAAGTGTTTTAGAATTGATATGTAGGGTTAAGATAAGGGAATAATCGAGCTCTAGAAGTATTATCTATGATGTGTTTTATTTTATAAATTGTAATGTAATGTTAATTTATGTAATCTATTTTCCAAAAATGCTATACTGATTGGTCCTTCGGGACTTGATAACTTGTAATCATGAAAATGTATTAAAATAATTCATAAAATCCAAGATTCTAGGGTTGGAGAATTACAATTAATTTTTATGGACCTACTGTCTATAACTCTCTGATAAAACTAAGTATGAATGTCATGTTGATAGGAACAACTAGTGATGTCTCACCGAAAATGAAACTGATATCTCTCCGACACCATTGTCTCGTTGACACTAATAGTTTCTTGCTGACATCGACCCCAATATCTCACTATTAGACACTCACCGATGAAACCCACTATCTGTATCTATTTTATTTTACCTAAATGACATAGTTTTTATTATTTTATTTTTTAACCTATTTTATTCTATTTATATCTTATAAATCCCTAAATGATAAAATTGAGTCGATCCATCCTATTTCTTACTCTTGGAATTCCACTCTTACAATCCTACCCTTGTTCTCTTTACCCTCAGACCTTTAAACTTTTTAACTTCAACTGATCCTTTTGAATGGTTAGAGTAAAGTGCATCTTTGAAGGATATGAAGATGAATCATAATCTGCAAAGATACAGTAAGGAGAATAATGTAGATCAAAGCATGTTAATTTAGGTCTTGAGAACTACATGGTAATTCCTGAGAAGGAAGTGTAAGCTGAATGGTTATTATCTAGTAAGTCCATTATGTTAATAATGTTGAAAACTCAAGGATGACTAGATTGATTTTCAAAAAATAAGATTACATATTACCTTAAGCTTGTGCATGATTTTTATCTTCATTTTGAGTTTATACAGTAGGTAAATGAGTTTTTATTGGATCAAATCAGTAATTAATATATAGATATTATCTTTTTTCATCAAGAAATTTGGTAGAATTCCTCAATGTACCACACGAAGGAGTCTTTGATGGCTATCAAGGAAGTAGTCCACCCACATGTGAGTTTTTTTTCTATGAAATTACTTTTATGGATCTGACTGGTATGAGGAATATAGAAGGCTGAGAACTTTAGAGTTTGATAGAGAAAGTAGACTTTTATTTATGTTTACCCAACACTAGTTCCGTCTGAGGGAAGGAGACTTTCCCTCTTTGAAATATCAGGATGTATGTCTCTAGTATTTTCTAAATAAATTTCATAAAGTTAATCTATGCAGATATTTAATATTACATATCAATGAGATGTTAAATCCATATTGTAAGAATAATTCATTATTATAACCAAAATGATATCTAATATGCTAAAGGAAAGACGATTTTTAGGTGATAATGAAGAAACAACTTATTCTTGTAGTGGATATTTCTTAAATAAAGAAATGTGCAAGAGAATGAAGATAAATTGGAATCGAAAAAAGATGAAGTGGGTTGAAGATTATGAGTAGTTGTATGAAGATTTCAATCATGTTGAGCATCATACTAGGCCGATATATGTGACTAATCCTGGTCTAGGACCATATGATGATGTTGTTTATTCTGATGAAGAGGAAGCTAAATCTAATAGAGAAGATGTGTCTTCTATAGATGATAGGAGTGGCCCGGATTTTTTTGAAAGTACTAAGGGGATGTATTTTGGAACTATTAGTACAAAATTAGATCTACCATTAAAGGAACCTTTTTTGGATGACTATGATGATGATAAGAATAAAGAGTTAGCTGGTGAGGAATATGAAATCAGATCAAATGATTCAAAAGTGGAATCCGGAGGAGAAGAAGAAGATAAAGAAGAAGGAGAAAGTGGCAGTGGTAGTGGCTCTGACAGTGAGGGAGAAGGGTATGAAGAATCAAAGGATAAAATTGGAGAAGTTGATAGTGAAAGTATAGTAGATGAACCTGATCATTAAAGTGATTAAAGTGGAAAATGTGATAGTGTATCTAATTATTCTAGTGATGATCAAGGTTCCAATTTAGAACTGGATGTTCCTGAGAATTAGGAACATTTTGTTAAACCTTATAGTCCTATAGAAGCTGGTGATGAGGTAGAAGAAGTAGTTGAGGTTGGTAATGCAGAAAGAGCATAGGTAGGACCAGTACCTTAGTTGGTGTATGTTAGAAGGATACCTCAATTTGTGGGGGGATAAATATGTCAGGAGAGATCATGTTGAGCAGGAGACTCAAGCTTGTAAAGTGAGATTTGATACACTCAATCCACTGAATGATTCTGTGTTATCTAACTGAGAATAATTACATGGTTATGTTGATCTCACTCTAGAATATCTAAATTTAGATGATGAGGGGAGAATATATGTTTCAAGAGGATCAGTATTTGAGGAACCTCCATCAGTTGTATCTATTTCTACATAGGCACACATAGTGATTTCAGTGCCAGATGACTCTGCTACCAAATTAGTTTTTTAAAGTTTTAAGGAAGAAATGTTTTCTACTATAAGATCAATCCCTCATAATCAAACTGAACCTATAGCACCACATAGTGAGAATGATGCACACTTGATTGTATAAAGAGTTGTTTCCAAGCTCAAACCTTGGTTAGTACCAGTTTTAGAAGCTGTTAAGACAACTAGTCAGAAGGTGTTTGATAAAATGGTCAAGCTTGCAGCTGTTTTTAGCCAACTGTGTAGTGAATACAATGACACTAAAGACCAATCTCTATAATGTCATGACATCTCTCCTAAATCCCCTACTAAGGATACTAATCCAAATCTTGATTTGGACCTTCAGAATTCGGTAGTCAAGAATGTAGTGAATAGTGGCTCAACATATATGGATCCACCTAGCTATGTTCCACCTATTCAGTCTTTAGATAGTGAGGTGATTCATGCAGTGTAAAGGGATGAAATTCAGTTAGTAATAGTCCATTTAGATAGTGAAATATTGAGCCATTAAAGGAAATATGTGAGAGACATTGTGTATGGGGAATCTCGCTCAGCAGCTCCTACATCACACCCACTAGACATAGAGATTGTTAGGACTGTCGTTAGAGAAAAACTGAGAACCATGATTGGTGGAATTGACCAGAAAAGTCTATAAAAAATCAGGTAGAATAGTTATTATATATATTACATGGTTATATTTATTCCAAAAAAGATAGAACTTCCCAAGAATAAATCTCCAATAAAGTGGGTTTTTATTTCAAGAAGATATACACAAAGCATCGGTGAGACAACTACTTCATGATTTTACTTGAGAACCTAATAATTCCTCCATTGACCCAATACTTTAGAGATAAGGTAAATATATTTAAAGAGTTTCCTCCTACAATTGCAAAGTTCATTGAAAGTGAGGATGATTTTACAAAATCTATGTAGTATGGTGGGGAGATAATCATGGATTTCATCAACCTTCTTAATCCTTATCTAGATCTCGTGAGTACGATGATTCCTTACCCTACCGCAAATCCTATCAGAAAACCTCTAGAACCTACTAGATCTACTTCTACCATCATGACTTCCTTGAAACTCTCTCATGCTCAAGATTATAGACAAATTTGTCTTATCTTTTTTAGGGAACTTATTGGCCCTCCTTCCTCCACTAGTCCCATATTGGCCCCTTCATTCCTTACTGAAGTTCATTTTCCCTATCTTAGAATTCATATAGAACCTCCATCCACAACTTATACAAATACCCCTACAATTTATACTTTTGATAATGGGAAGTCCACACTTTAATCCTCTTAAAAGAGGAAAAAGTAGTTTGGATCATTTGTTTGACGTGGCTTCTTTCTTTTGTATTTTTGAACTTTTATATCCAATGTAATTTTAATTGATAATGAAATATAGTATCTTTTCATGATTTTATTATTTATTTTCTTCCTTGATCATTATTCTTTAATGCAATTAGTATTTTTGATAATCCCAAAAGGGTGATAAAATAATAACCATTATGCATTATTATAACTATGGAGACATTATTTTGTTATTTTCGCTAAGAATTTTTACTCTGGTTAATTATGAAAAAATTGGTTAGGGGAGATATTAAGAAGAATAACTACTTTGATCATTCTAAATCAACTAATTTTACATTTTAGTTCCATGATTTGCGATCACCAAAAAGAGGGAGATTGTTAGCCCTCTCTAATTTTAATGATATATAATCATGTCAAATCCTATTTATTCATGTATTAATTATTAATGTCAAATATGTTTAATTATGATTATTTATGATCAATCCTATCTTTTAAACATTCTGTAGATTTTTATACTATAAGAAAAAAATAGTCATGGACAAGTATGTGTCACTAATAGTTTATGTCACATACTTTGAGTCACTGATAGTCAGGACTCACCGCCAGAACAAATGAGTCACTAACAAAATTAACAACTCACCAAAAGAAAAACGAGTCACCGAAAAAATGATTCAGTGGCAGAACAAATGAGACACCAATAGAATGAATGAATCATCAATAGAATAAATGAGTCACTAACAGAAGAAATCATTAGTGGAACAAAAAACTCACTGATAGAACAAACGAATCATCGAAAAAACGTATAACCGACAGAAAAAATGAGTCACTAAAAGAATGAACAACTCACTGACAGATACAAGGCATATTCTCCAATAGTCTGAGTTACTAACATAATAAGAAATTGATAGTATGTGACACTAATTACCTGACATACCGATGCATTGAATCCTTGATATAAGGAGTCCTTGATACAAGTAGTCACTGACACACTGACATACTGACAGAATGACCTACCGTTCAATACATAGAAAATTTCTTTAATCTAAGAATACAATATTTTACCTAAATAACATATTGGGTTATTTAATGCTACTAATTTACTTGTATGAAATTTTTTAGACATAACTAACTTGGATTTCAGAGGTACGAGGTTCAACACATGTCCCAAACATGCCTATTGTCAACCTCTACAGTATAAAAAGAAATCACCTGTGAAAAAAGTAGATGTGCATGATATAGAGAAAACCTGTGAAGTAAAGAAAGAGACATACACAAAGAACGCGAATTTTTTAGAAATGCTTACAAGAAGGATTTCAAGAGAACCAAAGTCTCAACATTCTTACAGTAACAAACCCTAGTGAAGAGAACCTTCAAAGAGCATCTCACCTCCCTAGAAAGCAGAACACAAAGATTCCACAACACTATTTTGGTGTATGTTCCCAGATGTGGACTCGAGATTCATATATACTACACCTAAGAATTCCTGAAGATTCCATCACATCACACAAATCATTCTTGACCATTTCTTATTATTTAAGCTCTATTGTGTACATTCATATTACTTTTCGAGCAGTGTGTATGATTGTACAACAAACACATACTCTCTCCTAATATATGCTTGAGGATACAAGATATCCTCACTCAATAATCTTTCAACACCATATTCCCCCACATATAGTTGTGTAATAGGTCCCTGTATGACTTGATTGTACTTTGTTTCCCAAGAATAACTATGTTAGAGGTTTAGTCGATCTAGACAACCTTTTGAGTTGTTGTGAACCCCAATCTAGGTCATGGATCATGTTTATTAATATAAACTGCGTGGTGGAAGGTGATGGAAAAGTTGAGAAGATTTGGTCTCTACTTTAGACTGACCCTCTTGTTTAATATGCTATGTTTTTCAAATTTAGTTTTCTCAGTTTTCACACTTATTTAAAATAACTAAATTTTACTTTGATAGTTATTATTAGTTAGAGTTTATAACTGATTTTGAGTTAGTAAATTAATTTCAAATGTTATAAAAATCTTAAAAATTGATGTAATTGATAATTAATCAATCTTTTGAGGAATTAATTTAACATTCAAAACTCTTATAAATCTTTTACTTGGGTTCACTGGGATATTTAGATTTTTAAATAGGTGAAATTTTTAAAAATTGTTTTTAATAAAAATTTTGATAGGAACTCAACATACCACCCTCTTGAGAGTCCTACTATGACCAAAAGTGAACAATTACGGGGATGAATAAAGGGGGTTTGGATATTTTGGATGAAAGAAGCATGATTCTAATTTTCACTCAAGTATGGTTTCCTCCGTACTCTCCTATGAAGAAAATAAGTTTAGTGCATGACTTTTTTATCCCACTCTATCAATATTTCAGAAGAAAATATGAAAATTTTCTTCTCTCTTTTTTGGATATCTGCAGATAGGGAACTAAAAGCCTCTTCATCGTAGGTCAGAAAGCTTGAGCTAGGGTATGTTATTTTAAGGAATTCATATCTCCAGAATAAAACAAGAAATACATAGCTTCATAATCAAACAAGGAATACACCAATATAGAAAACTAGAAAAGGGTAATTTGAATGATGTCAGGATTGTCCGACACTGGGAACTCTAGATTATGAAGGTGACCATGACTAGTTCCACAGCCTCTCTAACCCTATTAAAGACCACATACAAGGTCACACTCTACTCTCTAAGGAAAAGGTGCATATCGGGTCTGTCATTTTCCCATCTCATTTTCTATCTACTTATTTCAAACTAGATAAACTTGTTGTAACTTCCACGCTTGAAACTACATAAACAGATGAACTTGAAGTGGAACACCTATCACATGCTAATTTCATAGAAATGGTCGGGCTCTATCACCACCGATTACCTCAACCTCCACATGAAAAACATATATATGATCCCTTGTTATAGTCCATAGAGCCTTTACCCTTAGAGACACGAGATGATGAAGGATGGAACCTACTGCTGCTTACTGAAAGCTATTAATTCTTGGAAACTAGGGAACTAGACTAGAACTATATTTTGTGATGAATATTAATGACTCCCCTCTTGTGATGATCTGATTCTATCCAACATCCTCTTGAAAACCTCTTCTCAAGATAAAACCTTTAGATATGTCTTCAAAATAAATGTGGTGACCTGGTGTTAGATATCGGGATAAAAAGCTTCCTTGATATGCCTCACATAGTCTTACTTATATGTGAATAGGTATGAAGAATATAAAAATAGATTCATAAAATAAATACAAAAATTATGCACACTAGAACTCCCACGTCGATGGATAATTATCTCTTGGTGACTGGACACCATAATTACAAAGAAATAAAATCTAATCATAAATGGTACATAAAATTCTCCCATGATACCTTTTACTCCTCACGCTCTCCTAGGAAGAAGATCCACCACTAACTTGATTCATTGCATAACATCATTACAACCAATGAAGCCTAGTGCTCCTTCCAAGCATAGATTAAACTAAAAACTATGCCCACCTCATCTATATACTCTTCTATGACAGAGTCTCAAATGGATCCCTCATGATTCTGAAATCTATAGAATAGAGGATCTTAGCATGTCCTCATATAATTTTTATCATCATTGATATATACAATTTGAAGATATGTTATCACATCCTACTAAACATATTCTATGTCAACCTGATTAGGATGTAGACCTAGAGCCATGCATGCAAAAGAATAAATAGGTAGAGATCCTAAACATGGAATATAAAGAAATGAAGGTTAATTAATTAAGTGGTTGATTTTATTTTCTTTAAGTTTAACCTTATATAATGGTTTACCCATTAAAATACAAGTTTAAGGATTAATAATGCGTGATCCATTCCTATGTCTCTACACCAAAACCAATATCACTTTTTTTAGTAAGCTTAGAAAACATTAATGTCTACATTTCAGATCACCGAGGGACCTAAATACAAATGTCTCAGCCGTTATCCATTGTTTACATTTCTTACTAAACTTATATGACATTGTTTCCCTACCAACCCATGCATTCTCACATATGATTAACTCTAAACTCCATCCTATCCCTCAACCTCAACCTATGATACCACTCTTTTATGACTCTGTCCCCCCAAAGAGTACACCTCCTTGACCAGAAATGTATTAAGGGAGATGTTGACTCCATGAAGCCCAAATCTAGTAGACCATGAGTTGGAGAATAAAACCATGGGTATAATCAATATAAATATGAGAGGAATTACCCTATAAAGAATATGTGGAAGATATATATATGACAGATACACAAATAAACTATTTTTCAGATACATAAATAAATAAACTACATCGCAGGTATAAACATTTAATTTCATATAAAACTGATAAAACTCATAAATAAAACTATAAGTACTTAAAATCTCACTCGACATTAACAATAAAGCCCTAATATCTCTTGTAAACCATTATCTTGTAATATCCTACCCGATCTCTACCATGATCCAACTAACCTGAAAAAAAATTATTTATATATTGGGTGAGTGGAACATGTATACTCAGTAGGATCCTCCCCAAAGCCTCTCACACAAATGATAATAAAAAATTACAATGATTTGTGAATAAAAAGTGAAACTAACTCATCACCTAAATAGGTATACAAAGTTTCCAGCCTCACCATGGATATGTCTCACCAAGTATCCTAAAAAAGAAAACATATAATATAATATCAATAACAAGGGTACCCCACTAATGCTTCTCCAGTAGTTTTCCTCTCATCCCCAATGCCATACATGCTACGAAATCTCTCTTTAAAAGTAATCTAATATGAATAAACATGGTCTAGGTAAAAAAACATGAATCCTTTTCACCATATCACCTTATCCTACAATATCACATCTCTATATATTAACTGAGTAGTTTTTGGGATCAATCATGACCCATATGGTAGGTATCATACATTGATTATAATATATCAACCCATGGGGGAAGTCATCCATATAGCCTCACCATTTAAAACTACCAAGAGAAGAGACTAGGGCCTATGGGGGAATTCATCCATATAGACTCACCATCCTAGATATTTGGGAACACATCCTTCTAGAGTGCACTAGGTTTCAATCTACCTAACCGACATGGGTTAGGAAGCATATGAAATTAAAAAATTACAATATATAATATAGATCACAACCACACTATAGGCATAAACCAATCCTTGGCTCAACAACAACTATCATCACTCGGGCATCCAATTACCACTACTAAATACTATATATTCTATAAGAACACAAAAATTATAATATATACATTAAAATTTTATTTCTATTAAAAATTTTAATTTATGTTATTTAATTGATTAGCACTTATTTAAACTTATTCTATTACATTTCATTAACTATTTATGTCATGTTCATTCCCTCTAGGTATAATCCAATAGTGTCCATGGTTTATGAGGATTACCATTAATATACAATTCCTGCATGAACAAACCCTATGAGTTAAAACATTATTAACATTCAATAATTCCATGTACTAATGGAAATCATTATAATAGATCCTAAAAGAGAGATATGCAAACAAGCACATTAAGATTCCTCAAACACTGGGGAAGGGGAAGTAGATAAATAAGAAACATATCCATCCAACCTTTTAAAAAATTCAATAGAAATATACCCTGCCCTTGGAATGAAACCCATAGGCAATCCAAGCTTTAACATGTTCCATTATCCAATTTCCATCACCAACACTATCATGTATATCCCCATGACTCTCCCCATCAAAAGCATCAACTACATTCAACACCTTGGGCCACCCCGCCCATATTTCATTAGCCATAACCAGTTCACATCACATCAAAATAATCATATCCTGAGAAAACATAAGGAAGAAAATAAAAAATTATTGTCAACATGGGATTATATGCCCTAAAACAAGGCATTTGACCTTCACAAGCAACCGGCTCTCAGGACCCCAAACAAAAGGCAACATGACTTTATAAACAATAGACACTCATGGTCCCAATCATTTATCTTTATAAAGAAAGTAGTTTTATTCCATATTTATATAACCAAATCAATTATCATAGGTTCATTCTATGAAGAACCTAAGGTAACAACTATATCAACCTATTAAGTTGTTTAAACTTGCTATCTATCATAAAACTAGTTTCATAAAATTGTGAGAAGAATAATTCTCGATTAATATTACTTATTATTTTTTTTATCATTTACATGTATTCCATATTAAATTTATTTATCAATTAAATTAGCACGTTGAATTAAAACTTTTATTAAACATGCATTCATTATCATTTTTATTTCTATCAAATTATAAGAGTATAAGTATTAGTTAAACATGAATCTTAAGATATTTATCCAACCAAATTAGTTCATGAATTAAATTATTTTACATTTTTCATCATTAATCATGCTAAATGAAGCATAATAAAACGTGATAAATGATATAATAAACATATATAGCACAATATCTATAAAAACAAGATGAAAACAGTTATCATTGTGGAAAAACATGTGATCACTAAAACAATAAACCATTATTTTAAAATAACATGGTTAAATATTTATTATGGTTAATTACACCATCACCCAAATAGCTAAAAAATGCTAAAATTATGATTTTATGTAAAATAATAAGAAATAATGAATCCCCAGCATGGAAGGTAAGTTTTTAACCTCACTCTAACAAGAAAATGTCACAGCCTCAAATGCGAATTCCTACTATTGAAATAGAGTGTCAACCAGACTTTTGGCATTCCTAGAAAACATTAATAGGGTAGGTATTAGTGGACACAAGTGATTATCCATGGTTAAAGAATAAAGATGGTTTTTCAAAAATAAAATAAATCAATAAATTATTGTAATTAAGGGAAATAGTGTTATTAATTTAGAAATAATGGGACTTACATATTGTGATTCAATCATTAATTATGAATCCCATTAAATCCATGTAAAAGAGATATTTAAAAGATTTAATATTTTTTGAAACAAAGGTTATAAGTATCCTATTTTAAAACAGATCTTAATTCTCTTAATTAAGGCCTAAAAATGTATGTAAAAAATATGTAAAATTGGAAAAAATGGAAACATTGAAAAAAATGGAACTTGCTACTACTGGTTTCGACAACCAGTTGCTACCAACAACTTCAAACAACAACTTCTACCACCGGTTTCTACCATCAGAGCAAGTCTACTACCACTAGATGAAACCACCATATTAAATTTATTATGGCTAAATGCTATCGCTTTCTACAACCACCAAACTAAGCCAGCTACCACCAGACTAAGCCTTCTACCTCCAATTACTACAGCTAGTTGCTATCACCAACTTCCACTTCTAGACTATATCTGCTACTAATATCTAGTATAAAAAGTTTCCATCAATAGACTATGTTTACTACCAAAATCTTCTAACTATAGCCTATAAATCTTCCATGGAATCGACAATTCTAGGTAGATGAAAATAAAATGTTCTTAGAAACAACATCATTATATAAGAAGGTGAATTATATTGGTTTATAAATGAGATTCTTAAAAGATAAATATATTTACATATCTTGGTTAAACCATATAAACTTTGTTTTGAAGAATGTTTTTGAAGGATGAATTTTCATTTTTAATGTAACTGATGTTGTATTTGAGAATTAGGAATGAGAGTTTTATAAGAATATAATGTTTAAATTTTCACAAAATAAGGATTATACTCTATCAAAAGTGAACATAAAATATATCAATATTTCCTCTCTAGAGATGGATCATTCCTTTATATTACTATATAAAGGATGTTTTTGTTTAATCCCCTGTTGGCAAGTGATGATTATTTTTATCTTGAAGACATCATGATATATTTATTTTGAACTAGTACAATCTAGGGGACGCCTGTAATGAATTTAGAGCCTAAGAAAAGGGTTCTAGAAAAAATATCTAGGATGGTGTTTCCCAAAATAAGGTAAATTTTAAAATGTTATTTTTTCATATATATACCTTATTTATCTATTAAAAACTTTGGATAAAGTTGATATTTTTTGATACATGATACAACATATATATCATTGTAGTAAAAAGAAGATGATCATTTTTTACCATTTTGGGAGGATAATGATATGCCTAATTATGAAGAATAATATAGAGCTTATTGAGCCTGAGTCTATAAAGTGTCATAATAATTATAATTTATCAGATTCTTTACTTAGAAACATTGGATTAAACTGTAATGGTCATCTAAAAAATATTTTTATTACGAAGAAGAAAAGTGAGAAATAAATAGATAATGATTAGGATGAAGACAACCTTCTCTTATTGAGGTGGAATTTGATAGAGATTTAACTATCTTTCATAGAGATATATCATATAATCTTTATGATATTTTGTATTATGATAAAAATTTTGGTAAACATAAATCTACCCTAGTTGATATAGTTGTTGGAGTTCTTGATGTTAGAGATGGTGTTTTAAAATAATTAGAGATTTATATATCTATAGTTAAAGAGTTTAATCAGGTGAATATATTATAAATTGTTCAAGATGTTATAGAATAATTATATATTTTATGAAAAATCTAGTGAAATTCATTTTTAAGGAAGTTTATGAAAAGAGTAAATGAAACTTCACCATCACTAGTTGGTGATGTTCCAGAAATAAATAAATGAATATCATGTTTTTATGAGTAAGTTTAGATATTTTATATTGTATTATTTTTTTTAATTCAGTTTCAGGAAATATTATATGAATGGATAAAGTTAGAAAAAAAATATTTTAAGGAGGAATTTAAAACATTAGAATAAAATTCCATTTCAAAAACTGACTATGATGGTATAAAATCTCTTATTGGTTTTATGGATGAAATCAATGAGATTAATGTGATTATAAAATCTCAATCATTCATATTAAATACATTAAAAACTTTGAGAACATATATTTCATCATATGTAATGAGTGAGACTAAATTTATTAGAGATATACTTAGGACTATTTCATCAGATCTTTCATTGATTAATTGAAAATTTTCTTATTTGTAGTGTGACTGTGTAACTATATATATCTTTAAAGAAATAAATAAATATTTGTTTAATAAAATAAAATCTCTAAAATTTTATTTAAACACAGATATGATGTATATTTATTGATCCATGATAGCAATAGTTCCTTCTAATGAAGATATCTTTTCTTCTTTAAAGGATCCTCTAGTGTAGAATTTTTTAGAATCTAAAGCTATATGGAGTTTGTTAATGGAATTGATAGGTCACTAAAATATAAATTTTCAGCACCTAGATGATGGATAGAAAACGATTAATGAAATCATTGATAATATGATTGTATCAGAAAATAAATAATATATTAAGTAGTTTGAAAATGAAGAAGGTAGTATTCAAATACAGTCAACTAAAGGAAAAGAAATCGTGGTTTTTTGAAGTCAATAGATCAAACTTACTATTTATATACCAGTTTTTCTTGAAGATAAGATAGAGATTATTATAGTTTTACTAAAATACAATGTAAAGACACATGCGTTGGATAAAATGATACATTTTTAAGGATATTATTTTATTAAAGGATATTGATTTAAACTATTTCTCCAAGGATAAAATAGTGAAGGGATTTAATATGTGTGCAAAATAAATTTATGAGATTCGAGACCATCAAGACATTGGATCTAATATATTTTTAAAATATCATATAGATAAGAAGAGATTTATAAATATTTTTTCACATACAGAATTTTACAAGGGACATAATAAAGAACATTATGACACTTTTCTTAAGAATGATACAACTACAACTAAATCTAGACCGTCTACATATAAATTTTAGTTTTTTTCTTTTGAAAAGTGTGATAGAAAAAGGTAAAATATTTTGTAGTATGAGATCATTTACATTCGAATATAATCTATAAAATAAAAAATAATCCCTAGAGATTATTTTCATCTGTCTCTTCCATCATTTCTTAGACCATGAATCTTTATCAAAGTAGACCCTAAACCACCTGCTACACCTTCTACTAAGCAAAACCTAGATCTTTATAATTAATATTTTTAATGTTTATTGGGATATTTTTTTTGTATTTTTGTTTAATTGTTTTTTATTTTCTTTTCTTTTATATTATTATTAATTTTTTAAATTTTTTTCCACTATTCATATTCATTTCTATGTTATAATTTCACAGTTTCTTATTTTACTATGATATCTTAATGTGATTTACCCACTAATGTATATATTTTTTTGATATAAAAAATGAGGGATAAATAATTGGGAATATAAAATTTCAGTCTAAAATGTTATATTATTTTTAGCCTTATATATAAAATTTATGAAATTTATAAAAATTTCCATTTTAAATTTTATGGATTTTATTGTCATAAAAAATGGGAAGATTATTAGACATTTTAATGTTGATATAACATATATAACTTGATAATATGTTTTGATTCTCACAATGCACTATTTATCTTACTAATTATTATACGTTAAGTTATTTTTAGGCTATTTATTAGTTTTCTATAAAGTAGTTTTTCAATATGGTGTTATTATTTTGAGTTATTTATAATCAAGTTTGATGAATTTTTTATTACAAAATGATCCTTGAAAAGTATCTAATGATCTGCGTAAATTATTAAATAAATAATATTAATTATCATATGATCATTATGAAAATAAATAATTAGATAATTCCCCAAGTTTTGAATATTAAAAAATCAATGAAATATTTATGAAAGCTAGCGTCATCTTTATAGATACTAGAATGAATCTTGTAAAAGTATACTGAATTTGGAATTTTTATTTGTATTGTTCCTTAGAAAATAAATTTGATCTTTATAGTGTTAATTTAAATGATAATTTTGGAGTTAGTGAAAATTTTTCTTAACAGGTCAGTAGAGATGACTCTTATGAAGGATGAATGACACGTACAAAATGGAATATGGAATTTGAAATTATAATTTCTGATAATTTTATAAAAGACTTTATTGTTTCAAATTTATAGGAATTTATTACTCAATATTTTTTTTATTATCAAAATAAATGATCATTTAATGATTCTTGGATAATACTAACTACATGAATATTTTAAGGAAGTATGGAGACTACTCTCAAGGATCATATAGTTAGCAATTTTCAGGGAGTATTGTGTGAAAAACTATGAGTGGGAATATTTCCTAATATCATATATATTTCCCATAAAACGTTTCATGAGATATAAATCTATATATAAGGGACTTTACACACCATAAAAATATGATAAATACAATATGAATTCATGAAGACATATTTTTATAAATATCTATCTATTAAGGTCTTATTTATTCCACCTCACTCAAGTTTTTTTCTAATCATCCATAAGAAGATGAAGTAGTACTCTATTTTTTTCATATGTGAATATTATTTCTATATTTGAATAATTTCTAGAATGGTTTAAATTTCAATCCATAAATTCTCTATGAAATAAATCCTATCATCTATTACTTTTTGTAACTTGCAACCGCAAGATGTTCTATTTTGAATACTGCATCTTTTAATTTTTTCTGTAATGCATGCTCCTTGTACTATACTATGTATTATTCATGTAAAGTGAGATAACAGAAAAAAATATTGAAGCCTTTGTAATAAGTAACAAATAATTTCACTTAGTTGTGTGATCCATTTGAAAAATATAAGAATAAAAATCACTAAACTCACTTTGAGTTTTGTGGAGTGGATTAGGGGATGCTCTTGTATCCTTGAACCACTCTAAAAACAACTAATGCCATTTTATTTAATATAATTTACTTTATATTTCATAAATGATTAATGAAAATTACTTGTTCAATGAATAAAAAGAGGGAATGTTTTATTTAGGGTGAAATTCAAGAAGTCAATTCACCCTTGCTTGAGTCATTATAGAGTAATGATGGAAAACTAGGGTAAAAAGGTATCACTACGAGAATTTGACCCTATAACAATGGAACTATAATAATGGTGTCTGAAAACCATTGGTATAGGTCCCCCTATACCAATGTTTTTTATATAACCATTTGTATAACCTATGTTAGTGATGGATATACTTAGAGTTCTCTATAACTGTTGGGATAAAGGGAGAATTAACAATGATTTTTTTAAAACTATTGGTAAAGAATATCTGTACTAATTGTTTTTTAAAACAATTTAGATAGATATTACCAAATATTCTAGGCCTCCACCCCCTCATTTAATCCTAGAATCCCCGCATTTTAATCCACTGAGCCTGTGATCCCTAGTAGTTGGCATTCAGGATTCTCCCCCTTGGTGGAGACCTCTATTCTTGTTCTTTTACTTCCATTCTTATTCATTATTAAATCATTGAATTGAAAATAATTGTGGTATTATATCAATAAGAAGTTTTATTTTTATTATAGGTCTAAAACACCATGGTAGATTCATTTTTTATCCACATTTAATTACTTTTTATATGATTAAATCATCATGTGGGTGTTCAAATAATTGTTGTCTAAACTTATATTAAAGGAATGTTTTTTTTAATTTTTTGTTTTTTGAATCTTTAATTTTCTTATTTTCTAAATTGTAAGATAGGGGTTCAATAAATATTTTATTTTTTTATTATGGGATATCATGGATCATTCTGAATACAGATTTTTTTATAATATTGGTTTATCTTTGATGTTAATATTAATGAATTTAGCATATCCCAAAGGGCCAGAAGGCCTTCATTTTTATTTATTTTTGATAAAACCCTTTAAATGGATGAGGGGGGACCATTACAAGTCCCATAGGCTCATAAATTACATGGCCCGCAGGCTTAGGAGATTACATGACCTGAAGGTATAAGGGAATTCAACCAGACTATATACAAGGAACTACCCCTCCCCAGCATCTGCCTCATGATAGTAGCTCTCCACCTTCGAATGCTCATCTGGCTAGGCTTCCCGTGCAAGAACATGCTGGTCCTGATGGCATAACTATACCCTCTCATTCTGACAAATCCATTTGGCTCTACTCTGGTGAGTGCATTAATGAATGTAGCATACAAATTCATCCACCATGAGAAAAATGCGGTTTTCTTTATATATTGGATTAAGGTAAATGAATTATTATTCATTTTAAATTTTTATGAAATTATTGTGATTATATTATGAAATAGAATTTATATTAATTTTTTTTGTAATGATGGTCACTAGGGGGTGTTCATTGGATGATTTTTGAATAAAAATTTAATGAAATTATTTTAAATGGATTTTAGTGCAATAAAGAGTTTGGTGAAAAGTTAAATATTAAATACATTGATTTTTTTAGGATTTTATAAAATTTTCACATATATTCACCATTAATTTATAATAAACATCATACACTTTTACCTTTTTTATTCAATTTTTTTTATATATTATATTTTTTATGATTCAATCATTTTGAGGTTTTTTGAATCAATATTACAACAACTAATTTCAAAAAAATTAAGTAATAACCACAATATAGGATAATGGACTAAATATAAGGTTGAGTGATAGATATGTTATATCCCAAAACATTAAAAAACTAAAAATGGAAAATGGATAACACTCTAGGGAATGCGTAAGAGTTATTTAGAAGAAACTGGTTGATGTTATGAGAAGTTATCAATTCTATAAGAGTAACATTACATTTAGTAAGTGTCAAAAAGTGAAGAAATGTAAATTGAAATAGATCTATGGCACCCCAAAAAATAAATGGGAAATTATATATAATATTTGGGTGATCATTCCCTGAGAAAAGGATATATTTTAAAAATATAAAATTCATTCTTCGATAAATTATGGTCAAGTATACTCTATATAAGAGAATTTTGAAAAGGATGGATATGAATGACTCATTTTATAGAATCCAAATGTAAATTTTTGGTGGACTATGAGATGTGGAAAATATTTGAATCATATCACTGAAATTTAAAATCATATTCTTTGGATGTACTTGAATATTATATTGAATTCCTTTTTAATATTCATAAATTTATATAACATTAACATTTAATTTCACTAAATTGATTTTGGGAAAAACAAAAAATCATTTTATTCCTTTTCTCTAACCAAATATGTATGTGCTTGTACAAATATATCCTATCAAAACCTTTTAATAATTTAATATTGATGAAGATCATGGGAATAGATTAAAGTAGGGAAGTATTTTTTATATTCACATTTGAGGAATCTTCACCCTTCAACCAAGACGCATGCAAACTAATAAGAAAGTGATTAAGATAATGAGATAATTGTAATTAATTACATGAAGTAAAATATTATATAATATACATCATGGGAACATGAAATTCATTTTAAATTTATAAGTATTTCTTACCATCCATGTTTGATTATGAATCAGATCGACATCTATGAAGACCACCCCACTAACTGAGATTTCTGAACATTCAACTTTCCAAAATTAATTAAGATGTAAGAAATTGTAGATAGATTTATGGTACTGTTGAATTTTTTTTTTCATTTATTTATTTTCTTTTTCTATTGATTGAACATTAGATCCCTAATATTTAAACCATGGAGACATCCCCCACCCACTAGAAATTTTATTCTTTCATTTAATTGAATTAAATATCCTGGATTTATATTTATAGTATTTTCTTATATATATTGTACTTTTTTCATTTATATTATTATTCTTATATAGACTAGTTTTTTTGTTACGGTTTCATATGAAGTGAAAAATTTTCATTTACTTAAATATATTTTTTAATTAACTTAAATATTATTTAATTTAATTTATGACTTGATATAAAACAATTTTTTAAATAATGGATATCATTTAGATATATGAAACTTATCAGATCTCAATAAATCCTAAAAAATGGAGTGATTTTAGATTGTGCATTTAATAATGCCTTAGATAGTGTTAATATACACTTACAATGTTATAATTGTGTCCAAAGACCTTGGTTAATTCATGTAGAAGTTAGTTACCATATATCCAAATATGGGTTTCAAATAAATTACTATGTGTTTTATCAAAATGTTGAGAAAACGAAATATCAAAAAAAATTTGATCTAAATGAGAGGATTGGATTAAATAATTTATTATATGACCAAATTCCATTTATTCTTCATCATGATAAGGAAAGGATGACGACCCAAGAAGAATTAGATATGAACACACATTATGTTTATAATGAAAATGATGATGTTGATAGGGTGAATAAATTGAGTGATACCGCCACAATTATAGTCTATCAGAAATGTGGTAAAATGAATAAAATATAATTTTTAATCCAGCTGTTTCATGGGAAAACCATGTATGAGATTTCTAATAATATAATAAATTACATTATTACCTTTTTAAGGACATAATTAAAGATGATATATATATTCCCTCAAACCATTATATGGAATGGAATATAGTTGAGGAACATGGATTTTCTAAAATCCAAATTCTTGATTTACCGGAAGACTGCAGATTATTCTAGTAGGAAACTATTGAATGAAATGATCATATAAAATGTGGCACATGAAAATAGAATAAAAATCCTAATAGAACACCATCCCATGTGCCATAGAAATTAATATGTTACTTTCCATTGATTCCCAAAATCTGTAATATTTTAATGTATGATAAATCATCAATAAAAATGTGATGGAATGATTTTGAGAGAAATAAGGTTAATGATGAGTTTTATCATCCTGAAGATATATTTTCATGTCATATATTTGATTTTCAGTATATTGACTTTATAGTTGATGTACGTGATGAAAGGTTGAGAATTTATTGTGATTGTTTTAATCCATTTGGGCATATACTTACTTTTTAAAACAATTGGCCGATTTTTATACACATTTATAACTTTAATCTATTGATGTGTATGAAGAAACCTTTCACATTAATTAATATACTCATATAGGGACCTTCTAATCATAGTAATGATATAGATTAATACATGGAATCTTTAATAAGATATCCTAACCATGTTTAGAATGTGCATGAGCACAAATATGATGGATGTTCTAAAGACAATTTTCATATTCATGCTGCACTTATGTGGATGATAAATGATTTCCATGGTTATGAAATCATGTCCTGATGGAGCATAAAGATCATACTCTCATTTCCTATTTGTGTGAATAATACACCATCCAGAATAATTAAATATCACTGTTGTTTTATTTTAATAGTACATCGACGATTATTTCCAATGGATCATATATATAGTAGTAGTCATCAATGGATTGAAAATACCAGGGAGACAGAAAGTGCACCGTAGTGTATGTTTGTAAATGATACACTCAATGAATTTCAATTTGTTAGTTTTTATTTCTGGTTGGGTTAGAAGAAATATATAATGATGAAGAATGTTTCCATGGAAATTAGTTACAATTGGAAGAATAAAAGTATATTCTTTGAGTTTCTTTATTGGTTAACAAATTTGTTACATTGTTTCTTAGATGCAATGAAAGTTGAAAAAAATATTTGTGAAATATGTCATTCAATTATTATAAATTTCAATGAAATGAGAAAAACTGATTTATGATCTGGAAATGTATTGGTGGATTGGGGCATCAAATAATAATTTCATCCAGTGTGTATTGGTGAAAATAAATAGAATTTTTAAGGTGCTTCTTATGTGATGAAACCTGTAGAAAAAAAAAATCAATTTATGGAAGTTCTAGAGACTTTTATTGTTCCGGATGGATATTGAAGCAACATATAAAAATAGTTCATTAAAAGATAGTTGAAGCTGAAATCTTTGAAGAATCATGATTATCACATCCTTCTACATGATTTGATTCTAATAACAATATTTCATCTTTTATCCAATAATATTAGGGTCTCAGTTATTCAGTTATTCCATTTTTATAAATATATTTGTACTAAGAAGTTTTCCATATATTTATTTTAAAAAATGTTGTTAGAGGTACCATTAATTTGGGAAAGTTAGAGAAAAAAACATTTCCTCCATCATTTTTCACTTGCATAATGCATCTAACTATTCATCTTCCAACCAAAATGCTTCTTAGTGGACCTGATGATTTTCATTAAATGTATCCAAATAAAAGTAATATGTTTAAATTTATGTATTATGTATGGAATATGAATCATGTAGAAGGATCTATCATGAATGTTTACATGGATCAAGCATGTATGGGAATCTATTCATTGTATTTTTTTGATGTGAGTACGAGGCAGAATAGATGAAATGGAAATGATTTAGAATAGTATGATAAAATTGAAACCAATTTTTATTCACTTCCCCAAATAGGGGTAATTCCTAGATCCTAAACATTGACAAGATTATTCCTTAAAGAGAGTGAGATGGCACATCACATAGTTTTTGGACGATGATTTTTCAATGACTATATCATGTAATTAATTTTAACAGGTATATCTTACCCCATATCATATAATTGTTTATATCTGTTTTGAAAATTTCTATTTTTTAGAAGAGAACATAAATAAATGAAAAATAGAAATCACTATTCTTTATCTTTGATAAGGAGAGAGACTTTTTATAATAATGAGTTTTTACTTGGTTGAAATTGAAGGTAGAGTTATTACTATAATAAATTAATAAAATCAATGTTTAATAAATTTTAATATTCATTTATATTTAAGGAATTGGTTTTTTATTATTGACTATCTCTCTATGAAAATAAGAGATTTAGATTTTGGTCATAATTCCATGGTTCTTTAATGAAAATAAATTTTGATTAATGGTTATATATTCATTATTACTAAAAGATATATGAAAATAAGAAGATAACAAGATGGTGTTTTGGTAACTGATAAAACAGAATATTATACCGGTGCATCTGATATTAGTACATGATTTGAAAATGTATCTTATTATAAAGTCATTAAGAAAATACTAATTTTGTATTATTAATCTCATGGTCAAGTCACTATGATGAAATGAAACTAGTTTGATTCGATGATGAGGCATGAATAATTTATTGATGATTGGGGATTTTTAGTTATTTACATTACTCATAGTATTTCTACCAATGGGCCATACGTATTGGAATCAATGGTTAAAAAAGTTTTTATATGAAATATCATCTTAAACCTAAATTTGGTTTCATTATTGAAATAATCCCAAGATTTCTTTTTGATAATGGGGGCGATGGAATTGATAGTATCCTTACTCCCATTAGCCCTGATCCATCTATTACTTATTAAGAATCCTAATATCTATATTTCATGGATATATTTTAGGGTGTTCAAATGTATTAATTTTGGTATTTAAATGATTATTATTTCCAATTATTAGAAAATTTATCTTTTTTATGTTTTATGGGAAGATACAATGAATAATTGGAAAAGGAGAAAAAAGTGGAAAATATGGGAGCTAAAAGACACATTGCACCATAATCGAAGCAAAGTAGTGGGCCATTGGATTTTTTAGGAAAACGAATATCTGGAAAACTAGAGTATAAAATTAAAACATCTTGTAATTGATGTACACATCATTATTTCATCAGGAGAAGCATCATCTTCATAAAAATTCGTGCAGTAATTATATGTTGTGAAAAGAATTTACATGTCGTGAAAGATCATGAAAGGAAAGATGTTAAAAATCCATTTCCAACATGGATTACAAGTATTGTAAAATATTACACAGTTTGAATGTTTTGAAGGATAGATAAATAAAGATGTTGTAATATTTGGGTTGAAGAAAACCTTTATTAAAAGAAAACTTGGACACATATCACATGGGGTCTAAGATGGATGTAGCTGAAAAAACGATCACTATAACAAGGTGCATGCACAATGTGATGATCTGAATCCCTACTTCACTATCTTTCTGCATCAATTATACATACTACTTGTTCCCATATTTCCTTGCATGTGTGAGTAGTTTTATTTTTGGTTAGTGATGTGATTATATGGGATATACTGATTATTTATTATTTCTATATCTTATTCTTGTTTTAGATTGATGCACCACCATTTATCTATTCTAATTCATCTTATTTTCATATTTCATGACCATTGATGTGTTCTGGGGATTATCATTTCATTGAATACATTAAATTCCCAATTTTTTGTATGACCATTATGCAGTCTAGGTTATTTAGGATGAAATAGGGTTTTGGATTTCCATGTTTTGTGATTGCATTTAGTAGATGACCATTGCAACGGTACAATCACATGATTGGTGTAGGGTACTCAGAAAGATGATCCCTACTAACTGAATTTTGACACCAAACCTTTCTAAATCCATTACCAATTGATTACCAAGGACACAAACATGAATATCTCTTAACCTAGCATGCCTCTCATGTTGATATTAAACCAACCATTACTACAGTCTTTCTCATTTCTCCAATCAATCAAAAAATTACAATATAAATTTATTTAATTAATTTACAACATACTGATTTTCCCTGTAGGTTCAACACTTGAGATTTACTTGCAATATATTTTTAGATAGGTTGTTTGAGTTTTATAAATAATTAATTTTTTGTGGCCCCGTAAGAAATTTACCACACCATATGGGCTGTCAACTCTAATTTTTCAATTGTTAGATTTGATTGTAAACCAGATGTTGTGGTGAGAATTATAATGAATAATCCATTTATGTTCTTAATTATTTTTTTAGCTCAAATTTTTATTTTAATGTTGGTACTATTCCAATTTATTTACTATTAACTAAAAATATTTTGTATCCAACTTGACCATCATATGAATTTTCAATATATACTACTTGAAGTTTTCATTTAGTTAAATTTCCTAATATTGAATTGAAATTTATTAGAACCTTCCAAATAAAATGAAATAATTATATGGGAATAAAAATCTAGATGAATTGAATTGGACATTATAAAATAAGTAATATTAAAATCAAATCAATGAAAATAACAACCAAACCAAAAAAATGGAAAATTAACTTATCCTAAAATATGAACCAAATGACCTAAGAAAAATAAAAATTTAAAAATGACATAATCAATTGAAGAAAATGAACCAAATTACCAAAGGAAAATAAAAACGGACAAATGACCAAATCAATTGACCAAAATTAACCAAATGACCTACCAAAGCTGTATTGGATCGAATTAAAAATAAAATAAAACTATATCATACCCATTATAAACTTTTTATTTTTAGTATATTGATTTTATATGACATTCATTTTATGTTTTGAAATTATTCACACTTAAATATAGATTTATTTTGTTATATCAATCTGTGTCCTTTATTTGGTTTGGAAATTGTTAATCCTTATTTAAGTCATGTCTCATCTTCTTTTTTGATTGGTATACTCCTTAGTTATGAATTTCTAATTAATTAAATATTTTTTTTAAAATGTTAGAAATGAAAAACATTAAAGAGATACAAAGAAAAATGATGATAGACAACAATCACTAATTGAGAGAGATGGGTGTCCCTCCTTTAGTGCTTGTTGTGAGTATTTTATTTCATATATATATATCAACAACATATATTGTCATGTTATTTTTTATCTTTTAATTATGATACATCACCTAGGAGATAGTGAGTATCTCCCCAGCCTGATGGTACGAGTCCTCATCCATATAATATGGGGGGGGGGGAGGGGTACGAGAGCTATGTGCTCTACTCAATGTACCTGATCACACCTTTTCCCTTCCCCTAAAATAATATCAAGCACACATTCTAATCCTATAGTGTCATTAGAGATACTTAGGATATATAGGCTACCTATATTTTCACCACTATTTCTATACGAGTCTCTTATCCTATCTTTCCATTATCTGATGATGGATCTTACTCCCCATCCATATTATGAATTTCCATAGACATCTATTCCATATTGTTTTCATTATATCTCCATCTCATTGGGAATCTAAATTGTTTCTCCTTCAACTTATACTATGACACATTATGATCCTTCAGAGCATACATTAGGTCCCACTCCATCTGTACACGTTGATATTCCTTCAGAGCTTGGGGATCTAGTGACATCAACTGATCAGACTGACTTATTTATATTTATAGAACTCCAATAATTTTTTTTGAACACAATTAATTTTCATTATATGATGTATTGATATAATATTTCTTTATTTAATAAGTTCATCAGTCTCTAGGAGTCATGGGAATACACAAATTACTGTATTATGGAACTACCAAACAAAGATGATTGTTGAGTACAATGAGGAAAATCAAATTTATTGGAAAAAAGGTGATAATTTATGTGTTTAATGGAGGATATTTCCAAATACCATGACATCATTCTCACCAGGACACTCTTCTAGAGACACCATTCAAATGAAGTTAAGGATAATTCCTGGGAAAAAATATGGGTAAGAAAACTCATTGGATTAAATCATATTATTATTATTATTATTTTTATATGAATTAATATTTTGGTGCTAGCTTCATTTTAATTTTCACAACAGTGAGGATGTGAGGATAACATAGCTCATGGAATTATGTGAGTTGTGAAGATAATATAAGCATGATTTTTATAGTGGA
Organism: Viscum album; assembly: GCA_963277665.1. Lineage (NCBI taxonomy): Eukaryota > Viridiplantae > Streptophyta > Magnoliopsida > Santalales > Viscaceae > Viscum > Viscum album. Next base: position 558,396,121 of record OY728120.1, on the reverse strand, counting down.
TGTCCTTCTAGGGTTGGTAAAAATTTAGTGGGCACACCTATCAGGGATGAGTTTCTAATACCATATTATCAAGAAATTATTGAAAACTATATGAGTACTGAGTTTATGGTAATAAAAAAAACTATGTTTTTGAATGGGAATTGCCATGATTTTCATTAATACTGAGTTTTGAATTATTGAAATTTATTTTTAGGAATAGTTTGGAAGAAATAAAATAAATTATGTTATGATATACCTCCAAACCTTGGGTAGACTATAATGTCAGATTGTGAGAGGCATCATGTAAGACAATAGTTTTTTTAATTTATCAGTTTAAATAAATAATGGACATAAAATTTACTCAATTTTACCTGAATGTAATGTTTCATAGATTAAATCATAGTTCTTTATAAAAAAAATAATATTTGACATAGTTCTCTAATTGAAAAAAAATTAATCTGTGAACAACATGCTTCCCATCCTCTCCTCTAATACACACTCAAAAACACCTCAAAGTATCATCATCTAATTTGAATTTGTTTTGGGAATGTTTTCACAATATATATTATCATATTCTAATGTTTCTTACTTGGATTACAATCTATCAAATCTATATATGAATATTATGGAACATATGGATTTTTATTTTAAGCCTCCTATTTTTAGGGTGATAACTTTTAAGATTATAAATTTGAGATTGTTGATTATAAAAAAACGTGTATATATGGTTTTATAGACTATATCCATTTTTATTTTGATCAGAAAAATAATTCATAGGGGGTTTATAATGAAAATTCCATGAATATTTAGGTTGATGTTTTAACTGAATAGTTATGTAATAATTATCTTTATTTTTCTATAACTTTAGATACATGGAAGATTTTAACACATATATATATATAGATACCATGTTAAATTTAAATTAAATGAAATATTCTATAAGTATTGATGAATATTATTTTATTCCTTTAATAAGTGGTGAACGTAAATCTGTCAAAAAACATTCCTTCTTTATACAGAAAAAATAAAGAACAAGAATATGAACAAGGTGTTCAATGAAAATGGTAATCTGAAATAGATGAATAAATTTTATATTATTTATTCATTTATAGCTAACACTCATTCAGACATTTCATTAAAATTTAAGATGTCATATTATAATACGTGATTAAAAGATATGATGATATTATGGAATATGAATAAGTAACAACAACACTTGGTTTCCAATCTGGAGAATGTTCTTGCAAAAATCATGATGAGCTTCAATACTAAAGAAAAAACGTTTAATATCAAGAAATTAAAATTAATGAATGTTTTTTGATATTATAGTTATCTCAATAGATTACAATTCTTGATCATAATGATTTTACCTTGAAATAATTTATTTAAAGGATAAATTTTAAGTTCAAGGAGAAAAGTAAATTTTTAGTTGAAATTTATCATAAAATGGAAGAATAAATTGATGAGGAAAAGGTATTGAATTTAATGTGATCTCTCTAAAAAAATATAATGAAGAGTATGTGAAATATAGAAAAGTAGATAATCATAAAATATAAAAAGTAAGGAATCTGAAAATATATAAACGTATATAATCTGGTAAATCTAATGCAATGTATAATGAATATGGAAATTCATATTGAAATAAAGAAGGATAACATAACATAATTAGGAAATTATTATAGTAGTATCCACGTATAGACAGGAAAACAAGAAGTGGGAAGAAGATAAATTTTATACTTATGAGAAGAGTTCATTATTTCAAAGTGGTATGAATATTTTCTAAAAATGAAATATGATATGATCAAATACAAGTGATATTATAAATTGAAAATGGAGGAGTATAACATTAATATGATGGATCAAAAAAAATTGAAAAGAAGAATTTATTAGTTCTTTATCTTTTTATTACTCTTGGTATCATTTTTTCTAAGATACTTCATTATAATAATGGTTACCATCATTGTATAAAAATTTCTAGTTTCTTTTTGAATTGTTTCACAACATGATATTATGATTTAAAATTTTATTTTAAATTAGAAATAATGGTAAAGTGAATGTTTTTCTATAAAATGGTATCCCTTCACCTCTAACTTATTCGGTGGGTTTTAAGCTGAGGAAATTCATGCAATTGAATTATTAAATTGATTTTTCCTTAACATCCATTTTTATTTCTATATTCCACTTGATATTTGGATGAACAGTGAAACATTCAGAGTTCATTTTAGCAGTTCAAACCCTTATCTTCAAAGTTATGGTCTTTGTAAAAAACTATCTCTATCACTATTGGTATACTCACATCATAATTAGTTTTTGGATTCATCCATTTCTATGTGAATGTGATTCTTCCATTTAAATTGAATATTTTTTTTAATCATTACTTTCTTGTTTTAGTTCATTCCTAGTTCTTTAAAATTTCAAAACATAATGGGTTATTTAATTGTACGTGTTTTTATCTTGTTAATGGGGCGATTTTTATTCTAAACTATTAAAATATGTGGTTCCCTATAAGAAATTGGGAAAATTCTATAAATAAATGGAATGGGGAAGCTGTAATGGAAATGGAAAATGGAAGATAAGAATAGTTTCCTTATAATTCCATGGTTAATCAAATATTGAATATGTGTTTCAAACATTATATTACTTCCCAAGTGTAATGGGATCTACTATTAAAATGTATATGAGAAAGGTAATATAGAATGATGTGCATAGATATGAAAAGGTTATCATGTTCAGCTAAAACTTTATTATCCCACTACATATTGTTTCTGCTCGATTATATGCTATTATCTTAAAATGATTCCATGATACTATTTTATATTTTCATGTATTGATGCCAATTATTGATAAAGGAATATTTAAATGGTACATTCAATTAGTAAATAAGGAATGGATGGTAGATATGTATAAATATAGAATGTTAATGAAAATTTGAAGGATTATTTATGAGTCTTAGTATTAAGGTCTTGTTTAAAATTTATTCTATTGTGTTAAATTGATATTTTTATGTTGAATTTTGTGACTATGTGCTACCATATTATATCGAGTATATTGATTATATTATGGTTATAAAATTCATTATTAATAACCTATTTTCCATTATGGTTTTCTACATTTAATTTCATTATAGAGGGAGGTTTTTAATAATGAAGGATGTGTGCCTCGGGAAAAATTGTTTTTCTCAAGTAGAAATAAGAAATATGGAAGCAAGGAAAATGATCTTATACAATAGATGATTGTTTGTTTTAATTTGTTCATTTAAAATTTTAATATATATTTTTAACTAAAAAATCCATTTATATTTTTAATACAGTTCTTTGGAGGCCCTTGATGACCAGGAAACTAAAAAATTTAGACGAAATGATAACTTACATAAGGTTTTGGCTGATGAGCAGCATGGATAAGTATGATGTCAACTAGGTAATAATATTTTATTGAATAAATATTGTCCCACTTTAGGTGCCCATTTTGGTAACACCGAGTTTGAAAAATCTAATGCATGGGAATCTTAGTATCAGGCCCAGGAAGAAAGGGCTGAAAAAGGTCATAAAAGAGAGTGAAATGAGTCAAAGGTACAATGATTAATTTCTACAATTTATGAAAGTCTTATGTCCAGAAATTCCACAATATACCTCCATGTATTTTTATTCATATATATAAAAATGGATAATATATATTGTTCACTAGGAAGTGGTCCTAGTGGTTGTCAAGACAATGATGTTCTTGGAGATGGTGATGGCGATTGACATGGAAAGGATGATGGAAAGGATGATGGTGAGGATAAGGAAGTGACTAACGGAGAGGATGAGGGTGGGGATGGGGGAGTGGATGAGGGTGAGGATAATGGAGAGAATGATTGTGTAGATGAAGGTGTAAATAATAATGGTTATGGGGGAAATATTGGTCATTTATATTTTGACTGATATTTATTTAATTTTATGTTTTATGATTAGTTATTAATGAAAATATGTGATATTTTTATTGTGTGTCCTCACTGGTTGGATGGATTAATTTTATTATTCTTGTATCACTATTTTTATATTGGTTGGTGATGTTTTCTTGTAGGTAATTGACCAAAGTGGGGCGATGGTTTGACATTTGGTGGCTGTTTGAGAAGGTTATGTTGGCTATTGAAGGGTCTATTGGCTGTCTGGGGGTGATGAAGGTCTAGAAACTGGGGGGGGGGAGGTCTACACTAACAGTTTTAGAAAATTTGGTATAGGGCTATACTGATGGTTCATTTGGAACTATTGGTATATCTATAAACAAAGGTTTCCAATTGAACCATTTGTAAACAAAGAATTTAGTAACCCTATACCAATGGTTCAAAAAAAACTGTTGGTATAGGCCTTTCCAAAAAACCATATACCAAATTGTTTGGAGAGCAGTTGGTATAGTCTATTCCAATGCTTTTGAACCATTTTTATAAGAAATAATTATTGCCATGTATATCTCCATTATATTTTAATTTTATGAATACATAGGAGATATAAATAGGGATATATCATGAAATTATTATCATTAATTATTATGAATCAATATTATTATAGAGACCCAGTCTTAGCATACATGGATATTACATAATTTTAGATGAAAATTTAGTATGTTTCAAAAATAATTTAAAGGCCCGAAAATTTCAAGGAAATTTTTTTCTTAAATACTTTGGAATTTATGAGTCTACGGTTTCTGATGGCACCTGATTCCGAGGCCTGGTGTGCCCGAAATCAATTTCTGAAGTTTTGTATAGGTACGTTTAGTAAATGTATGTGTGAGTTTTTCTGTCTTTTGAACTGGTTCTTGGAATTGAAATCCGAGGGCAACAATGAACTCGCAACATAGATATTCTCTTAAGGGGACCTTAACCGCATTTGCGTTTGCTCGGGAGGAGAAGTTAATTTTTGGGGATTTATAATAAATAAAAAATAACTGTTGTACACAATTTTATTTACATCTGGTGATTATTTCCTACAAGGGGAAGTTAGAGGTGGGGCCCACACCCACATAACCTCCCATAAGAGGATAATGTGAGTTACGGCCCACACGAGCCCCTAACCTTTCAACTTCCCTTAAACTCTCCATTAACTACCCTTATTCTAATGAAAACTCTTCAACCCCCTTTTTTTTGAAACTCTTGGATTTACCATGAATTAATGAGGCCACCTATTCTCTCATAAATTTTGCCAACCCAAATAATTAATGACAACTTTAATTAACTTGGGCGTCAACATTTCTTTTTGAATTGTTTTGAATTGCATGGAAATTCTAATATGATGGGAAGCCTTATTATAATATTTTCCTAGGAAAATATTTTGGTTGGGGGAGGCTCTGGAGAATTAGAATAAGGTGTTCCTCTCCGATGAAGAACACCCTTCTTCAACGAAGAAAAACCCCGATGAAGATCATGAGGAACACCTTCATCCTTTCTTCTTCCTCCATGTCAAGGGTGAAGACACCGCTCGTGAGGAACTTCATCTACGACACGGAATTCCAACATTGACGGGACGACACTGTTCTCCCTGACATCGTTCTCCACGATGTCGTCTTCCACGACACCTGACTACTGTGACGCTCTTCTTCCACGGCTCGTCGGCGAACGAACCACAATTACGAGGTAGGGGGTTTGCTTCAATTTTAATTGAATAAAATTGTTCTTCGTTATTCGTTGAAACCATGTTTTATCTTCTGCCATATGATACCTCCTAATGCGGAGGGTGGGGGCAGAACCAACATGGCCCAATGACCCTCCATTGATCCTTGTTTTATTACGATGGAGCTGATGACAGAAGAGGTTGCGGAGACCTGAGGAAGTGGCGGCCGCATGCCGGCCTCATGGAGAAGAACCGCGGCCCACATCCACGGGCCACTCGGCCAAAGAAGAACCGGCCAGTCGAAGCTGACCGGGCTGGAGGACCGCGACACCTCTAAGGCGCTGCGCTGCGGAGAACCGCGGCCGAGCTCCGCGGGCCGCTTCGACGGTGAACCGACCAGCTCGTCAGGTGGCTGGGTTAAAGAGGCCACGAAACCCATAGGTGCCACGTGGGAGGACAGCGGCCCACCTGTGTGGGCCGCTCACGTCGGGAAGACCAGCCGGCTTCGGCCGGCCGGATAGTAGGGGGGCGCCGCTAGTTCGATAAGTTGGGGGGCCGCACCGGCTTGGCCAGCTGGCCGAGCCGCGGCCAGACACGGGCCGGGACGCACCCCACCGGGCCGGGCTACACATAAATGAGCCGGGCTGACCCCTTACCTGGGTCAGACCCACCGAGCCAGAACGGGCCGACCCGCTAGCCCACCGGGCTTTGACGGGCTGGGCCCGTTTTGCTGAAATGCGAATAACTTCACGACAGTGAATCCGATTGACGCACCGTCTATGATACTGGGACCCTCGTGATGAAGAGGTCCTTTTGAGATACTCTAAGTGAGTTTTACATGACTTTGGAAAATGGCCGGGTTTGGAACGAGCGTATTTCAAACCAGACCCCTTGAATGGAAAAGACGATATCTCTCAGACCAGGTGTCTAATTGACGCGCCGTCTGTCGTGTTGGGTTCTTTTTAACGAGACAGAACTTCGGGGTACATAAAATATGGACATAGTGATAGTTTATGTGACGAACCCTTTGCTCGAGGAGAGGACCCTCCTGGAATCGAGCGTGCTGTGTGCGGGAACCCCAGAGCTGGCTGTGACTGTAACGACTACCGTACTTGAATCCTCCGTGGTTTCGACGATGACGAAAACTGTACTGGAATCCTCCATGGGTTTGACAGCGATGAATACTGTTCTTATATCCTACATGGGTCCGATAGTTTGACTTCAGTTCTAGTATCCTACATGGGTCTGACAGAGTAGCTGGTCTAGTATCCTATGTGGGTCTGACAACTTAGCTGGTCTTGTATCTTACGTGGGTCCGACAACTTAGATGAATCTGTAACTATATCTGATCATCTCTATCATTATACGATAGATTTATACAGGTGTGAGATGAGTCTTGACTTTCAATCATTATCATCGATGTGATTGACTTGCTTTCCTGTGTGGACTGTGGTGTGCTTGGGCTCGAGAGTTGGAGTCGAACTGTGATTGATAACTTAGGTATATTTATGGGCGTATACCTATGTAGAGTTGGATGATACTTCATGATTGTATCTTTCTTCTGTGGTTTATCCTTCGTGTATTTTGGGAGACCTTCAGGGGTCTCGGGGTCCCTATTGAGTATCGTATACTCACCCCTGCACGGGCTATGCCCGCAATACGTTGTATTGGATGCGGATGAAGGAATACACTGATCGAGGTGGAGGCTTGTGGAGATGGATGGTACTCGGAGGTGGACCACTTGGGGAGATGTACTCGGAGCGGATGGCCGAACCCAAGGTGCTGAGCAGTCCATCTATACCCATCTTTCAGGTGGTATTCCCAGAGGATGACTTAGTGGTTGGTGTATTACTTTACTGTAGATGTACTAGATTTTTAGTTGTATTGTACTTACAGTTGGTCTTCTATTTTGAGCCCCTTACTCTTAATTTTGTATTCAATATTACTCAGTGCCTTCTTCTATTGCGTACTCTGTTGTGGTTGTTTACTTTTATAAAGTCAATGCCTTCTCTTTTTATCAGGATTTACGCCTTTGGTGCTAGTCGCTAGCCCCTAGCCCATGGAAGGAGGGCTTGGGGTAGTCACGACATGGGCCCCGAGGACGGGTCATGACAAATTGGTATCAGAGGAGTTGGTTCTACCGTAGAACGTAGGACTCTGATCTGTCTTACTATGAAGAAATAGTGTTAAGAGTATTGATTGTGGTTTTTAGTCCAGGGAGTCCAGTGTTGGTGTGCCGACCGACATATCCACACACCAGGACCCTAACCACTGATTTCCGACTCAGTACACGAAAACACTGATTGCATGTGTGTTTCAAAATTTTTCTTTGTGATTACTTTGTGTCAGCTCACCAGGTATACTGTTTGACCATGGAGAACCTGTTTCTTTTCAGTATGGACCCATGAAGGCAGCCAACTAGGGTTCTGAGTTATGTATGGGATAGTAGCCCACCGAGCGATGAGGCCTCGGTGTAGGGCCCCATCACAGCGGAGGCACCAGCGGTACCACTACCCACTGGGCCACCGATACCACCAGCCCCAGAAGAAGAGAGTGCATGCCACCTGAGTGTGTTGCATGAGATCTAGCGATAGAGGCCGCCGAGGTTCTGCAGAGAGACGGACCTACAGGAAGCTGAGGATTGGCTGGAGGCTATCGTCAGAGTTTTCAGATTAGTAGGGATACCAACTGACCTTATGGTGATCCTTTCCACGAGTCTCCTGCACGCAGCAGCAGGTAGATGGTGGAGCCTGGTGCTCCAGGTGCATGACGAGGCATCTTTACTTTGGACGGACTTCGAGTGTCTCTTCCACTAGGAGTTTGTTCTAGCCGCATGGACACGTGAGTTACTTCATCTGCAGAAGGGTAGTATGACAGTAGCTGAGTACTCCGCGAGGTTCATCGACCACTCACGCTACTCCACGGACATGGTATGAGACCCATTCTTCGGGGCCTGGGCCTTTGACCAGGGACTCATACATGAGATCAGGGCTTCGATGATCTCCCTCAGTTTTCCGATGCAGGCGGGAGTACTGGAGCGAGCCCTTCTTGTGGAGAGCTTTCTGGCTGAGCCGACACCAGCTGCGAGACCCATCGCAGGATGACACATAGAGGAGTCTTCTCCAGACAGCAGTAGACAGTTTATGTAGAGTTCCAAGAAGACCAGGCCATCAGGTGGGTGACCTCAGGATACAAGTTCTATTGTGTGGGGCACAAGAAACCGATCCAGCTATACGAGGAGCAGGCAGTACTATGAATGCGGCGGGCACGGTCACATGGCTCGAGACTGCCTGAACCGCTATGCAGATGAGCATAAGATAGTAGAGGGATCTCCCAGGGAGAGGCAGAGGTTTGACCATGGTGGTCCACTAGGACCGGGCAGATGAGGAAGAGGAGCTGGCCTAGTAGTGGGTGGTGGATGACGTTTTGAGGATATACCACCACCACCGCCAGGAGGTCCACCCCGACCATAGGGAGCTGGCAGACAGAGGCGGGCTCGGCTCTAGTAATTCGAGGACCATGACCACGGAGCACCTGAGATGATTCAAGGTAATGTCCGTTTCTACTCCACCCTTTCTGCAGTACTTATAGACACAGGTGCAAGTAATTATTTTATTGCCGCTGCCCTTGTTCGGAGCTCGAAGATTCCGACGGAGCCTTTGGCTCGATCTTTACGGCTAGAGACTCCTACAGGAGCAGAATAGATGATTAATCATTGGTTCCAGTAGTGTGAGATTACTCTAGGAGGCGAGAGCTTCGGCTAGGATATTCTTGTAGCGGCATCGAGGCCTTATGAAATCATCTTGGGTATGGACTGGTTGTCTACAGTCCATGCTTATATTTACTGCATTAGGCGCAAAGTGTGGTGTGTCCGAATAGATGGTACTAGTTTCACCTTCACCGGTGATAAGGAAGCCTTTGCAGCACAGGATGGACTTATGAAGGGGAGAGGGCAGCCGATCACACATCAGTTGGATAGTCTCATCCTTGGAGTGGTTGATGTGCGGAGTCCGAGTTTTCCTATTGTGGTGGATCAGTATGCGGACGTTTTTCTAGATGAAATTCCAGGACTACCTCCTCACAGAGAGGTATAATTCTACATAGACTTGTACCCTGGGACAACACCGATATCTAATCCAGCATATCATATGGCTCCCATCATGCTTCGTGAGCTGCGGGTACAGTTGGAGGACTTGCAGGGGAAGTGATTTATCCGACCCAGTGTTTCACCCTGGGCATCTCTGATTTTGTTTTCCAAGAAGACAGATGGGTGCTTGCGACTGTGTGTCGACAACCGTCGCCTAAATCAGGTGACTGTGAAGAAAAAGTACCCACTCTCGAGGATTGACAACCTCTTTGATCAAATCATGGGAGCATGATGGTTCTTGAAGAAAGACCTTAGGTCAGGCTATCACCATATCAGAGTTCGAGACGAGGAAGTGAAGAAGACGACATTCAGGTGTCGGTATGGCCAATATGAGTTCTTGGTTATTCCCTTCGGCGTAACCAACACTCCAGCGGTGTTCATGATTCTCATGAACAGTATCTTCCAGCCTTACCTCGATCAATTTTTCATAGTTTTCATTAACGATATACTAATTTACTCGACTACTAAGGAGGAGCACGCCTACCACTTGCGGGTTGTACTGGATACACTCCAAGAGCACCAGCATTATGGTAATCTCTCAAAGTGTCAGTTCTGGATTCGAGAGGTTCACTTCTTGGGAAACGTCATCTCGGAGGCTGGATTTTCAGTGTATCCAGTGAAGATCGAGGCCGTACTTTCTTGAGAGCCACCCAGGAGTGTGACGGAGGTGTGGGGTTTCCTGGGTCTGGCTAAGTACTATTGAAGATTTGTGCCAGACTTCTCCAGGGTTGCAGCACTTCTTTCATTTTTGATGAAGAAGGGGAAACCCTTCGTGTGGTTAGATAGATGTCAGCAGAGCTTTCAGGAGCTGAGACAGAGACTGACCAGTGCGCCCATCTTGATGCAAACAGAGGAGGGCATTGGGTACGTAGTTTACTACGACGCATCAGGGACCAGACTCAGGTGTGTCCTGATGTAGGAGCGAGCAGTGATCGCGTATGGTTCACGGCAGTTGAGATAACACGAGAAGAACTATGCTACCCATGACCTGATGTTAGAAAAAGTGGTCTTCTCCTTGAAGATGTGGAAACACTATCTGATAGTCCAGTGCTTTGTAGTCTACTCTGACCACTAGAGTCTCAGGTATATCTTCTCGCAGAATGACCTGAACCTGAGACAGCAACGATGGCTCGAGTTCCTCCTGGACTATGAGTTTGAGATAGTCTATACTCCTGGGAAGGGGAACATTGTAGCTGATTCTCTCAGCAAGAGATCAGACATTCAACTGATAGGAGATGCGACTGAGCAACATGCCGCGTTACAGATATCCTTTGTGGATATAGATGGAGAAACCTTTCTTCAGTCTCTCACAATAACTCCTCCACTTCTTCAGCAAGTCAGGGAGGCACAACATGGGGATGTTGACTGTGAGACGTGACATGCTTAGATATCTATAGGGTTGGCGCCTGGTGGATTTTCTGAAGGAGGGGAGGACATCATCCTCTTCAGGGGACGTACTATGGCACCCGTTTCATTAAAGGAGGAAGTACTGAGGGTGTTTCACACTTCCCCTATTGCAGTACATCTAGGAGTGGAGAATATGTATCAGGACCTCAGACGACAGCATTAGTGGCCAGGTTTGAAGAAGGTTGTAGTAGAGTTTGTATCACAATGCCTCACTTGTCAGCAAGTGAAGGCAGAGCACCGGGTACCAGCAGGCTTGGTACAGACCTTAGAGGTCCCAAAGTGGATGTGGGACGGTATATCCATGGATTTCATGATGGGGATTCCACATACATACATAGGACACTGTCACGACCCGCCCTCAGGGCCCGTTCCGTGACTACCCCAAGCCCACCTCCCATAGGCCAAGGGCTAGCGACTAGCACCAAAGGCGTAAATCCCGATAAAAGGGAAGGCATTACCATTATATAAGTAAACAAACACAATAGAGTACGCAAGATGAAGTAAAAACTAAGTTAACTGAGTACAAAAGTAAGTGCTCAAAAGTAAATGGGCCAGTATACAAACCCAACAGAAAGTATAATACAAATGAGAAAAGTAATGTAAAATAGTTGTAAAGTAAAGAAGCAACCACCAAGACGTCCTCCAGAAACTCCACCTGAAGGGTGGGTATAGATGGTCTCCTCAGCTCCTCGAATCCGTCCGTCCGCTCCGTGTACGTCCCTCCTGATAGTCCACCACCAGATACCGTCCCGCTCCACAATCCTCAACCACGGTCAGTGCTGTCTGTCGTCTGCAACCAACACAACGTAGTGTGGGCATAGCCCATGCAGGGATGAGTATACGATACTCAGTAGGGATCCCGAGACCCCTGAAGGCCTCCCAAAATCCACAAAGGATAAACCACAAAGGAAATATACAATCACAAAGTATCAACCAACTCTACTTAGATATATGCCCATACATATTCCTAAGTCATCAATTCCAGTTCGACTCCAATTCAAGAGCCCAAGTACAACCCAGTCCACACAGGAAAGCACAACTCAGTCCATACAGGAAAGCAAGACAATCATATCAAAGATAATGATTGAAAGTCAAGACTCAGCTCACACAGGTATACTACTCAGGAATAGGGGTGAAGATGATTAGATGTAGCCTCTGAATCATCTCCTCTACTAAACCCACGTAGGATCCAAGTACATAAGTCGTCGCTTCCAAACCCACGTAGGATCCAAGTACAATAACTATCACTGCCGAACCCACGTATGATCCAAGTATAGTCGTCATCACTACAGAACCCACGGAGGATCCAAGTACAATCGTCCTCGCTGCCGAACCCATGTAGGATCTAAGTACAATTGCCATCATCGTCGCAGTCACAGCCAGCTCTAGGGTTCCCGCACACAGCGCGCTCGATTCCAGGAGGGTCCGCTACACGAGCCATGGGTTTCGATACATCAACTATCACAAAGTCCAGAGTTAATGTATCATAATGTTCCGTCTCGTCATTAGAAACTCAATGTGACAAATGACACATCAATCGGACGCTCGGTCTGGGAGATATTGGCTTTTCCGTCCAAGGGGCCCGGTTAGAAATACGCTCGTTTCTAACCCGGCCAATATCTATAGTCGTCCAAACCATGAGTGGAGTAATCCAAAAGAACCATCTCACCAAGAGGAATTCATCGTATTTGATGGAAAGTCATTCTGACATCATGTCCTTAAGTTATAAGCATTTTCGCTCCAAGGGACCAGTTGGTTTCAGGTTCGAACCAACCCGGATATACCAAAACTTTGCCAAAACCTCGAGTGTAATATAACAAAATGACCGTCTTGATCCAAGGATCCCTATAAAACTGACGGTGCATCAATCGAAGGTTAGTAGCCCATGATATGGGTGTTTGAATGAACCTAGTCCGAAAATAGGGGGTCTGGACCCGGTTCGACCTGGGCCAATACCCCCTGGGTCGGCCAGAACTGGGTCAACCTGACCTGGGTCTAGGTCCGGCCCGATTGGGCACGGTCCGGCCCGGCATGCGCGGCCGGCTCAGCCCGTGCGACATGTGGCCCGTCTCGGAAGCCGGTCGCGGCTCGACGCTGGCCGAGCAGTGTGCACCCCTCATTTCTGGAAACGGCAGACCCAGTGGGGTCCACCCTAGATGCTGGTCGGGGGGGGGGGGGGTTACACCCCCCAGTTTCCTGGTAACGGCCGGCCTTTAGGGCCGGCCGGTTGAGCCGCAACGGGACTGTTCAGGGTCCCGCCTCCTGGAGACGCTGGAGGCCGGTTGTCCGGCCACCCCTGCCTGGTCTGCCGCGGCATAAGGCCACGACCTGTCTCACCGGCACAACAAGATGGCGCCGCTCCCCACCACCACAGCCTGCTCCTGGCTGCGGTCCTCTTCATTCCCGCACAGTGCAACAACACCGCGTCGCCTTCGTCTCAACCATCAACGAAGAAAAACAAGAAGAAGGGGAGGAGAATCGGCCGTGTTTGTGTGGTATGATGTCCTCCTGTTACGATGATAAAATTCAGCCAATTATTGAACAACAAAGGATGATTATTAAACTTGAACAAAATAATTAACCCATACCTCAACAATCGATGTCGTTTACTGGGCATCGTGGAAGACGGTGTCGTGGGGTGAGGTTTTGAAGATGGCATTGGCGTACATCCAAGGAGGAAACAAAGTCTCCACACTAGTTGCAGAGAGAAAAAGGAAAGGCACGTCATATCTCTTTGCGGTGACAGCGTTCTTCATCGAAGAGGAGACATTCTTCGCGGGAAGATGAAGTTCTTCAAAAAAAAACTAGAGTTCTCCCCAAATCCTCCTCACACAATAATTCTAACCCAAAATAAAATAAGATACTCCATATTTTATTTTTCTTTTCCATGAATTTCAAAAACAGAAAATTCAAACACTTAGTTAAATTAATTTAAGAGGTTTAATAAATTAATTTAGCATGTGTTGGCATGAATTAAAGTGGGAGAGGATGAGTTACTTAATTAAGATCAAGGGTTTTCCAACATTAAACACAATGAGTATAATGGGGGGTTTTAGATAATATTAAGGGTTGGGGCTCGTGTAGGCCCCACCTCACATTTATCCTCACATGGGTAGTTAGTATACTAGTGGGTCCCACCCTAACTCCCCCATGTATGATAAAACCAACTTAGTTAGAAATAAAATTGTACCACAATTTTATTCACTTTTTATTTAAAACACTTTTTTTAACAAGTCCTCCCAAGCAAAAGTATCTTTGGTAAAGGTCCTCCTAAGCAATTAACGGGGCTACGGTTTCATCAATGCCCTTAGATTTCATTTTCGAGTACCGGTTCAAATGATAGAAAAACCCGCTTGTTCGTTCATTGAACGTACCCGAGCTAAACTTCAGAAATTGATTCCGGGCACACCGGGCCTCGGAATCAGGTGCCTTCAGAAACTACATACTCATAAAATCCCAAGGAATTTAAGAGAAAAAAAATTTCCTTGAGATTTACGGGTCTTTACATTACTCCCACCTCAGGGCTTTACGTCCCCGCAGAACTACATCATAAAGTAGGGAAAAAATGAGGGTACTGTGCATGCAGCTGAGCCTCCCGCTCCCATGTGCTCTCCTGGAGGTTCTCGTGCTGCAACCTGATGCGCACTAGAGTAATCGACCATTCACGTAGGACCCGCTCTTGTCGATCCTTGATCTCCACTGGGACCTCCGCAAATGTTGCCCCATCATCGATGCCCAGCTCTCTGTGGTCGATGATATGCGTCGGGTCGTACACGTATCTCTCCAGTTGAGATACGTGGATGACGTCATGGACCCGGTGCAACTGAGGTGGAAGAGCCAGACGATAATCCACCTCGCCTATCCTACTGAGAACCTAGAATGATATGATGAAGCGCGAAGATAACTTGCCACCCTGGCCAAATCTCTGTAATCCATGTCGAGGTGAGACCCGTAAGAAAACGTGGTCTCCATCTTCGAACTCCAGTGGTCTCCGCCTCCTATTAGCATAGGACTTCTGTCGGCTCTTTGCAGTCCTCTTCTGCTCCTGGATGATCTGCACTTTCTCTATCATGGCCTGGACCATCTCTGGTCCTACAAGTGATGACTCCCCAGGGTCAGTCCAACACAAAGGTGATCTGCAAGGTCGGCCATACAATGCCTCATATGGTGCCATCCTGATGGTGGAGTGGTAGCTGTTGTTGTATGGAAACTCCATAAAAGGTAGGCGATCCTCCCAGCTACGACCAAAGTCGAGGACACATGCATGGAGCATGTCCTAGAGAGTCTGAATGGTCCTCTCTGTCTGGCCATCCTTCTGAGGATGAAAGGTGGTGATCAGGCGTAGCTGCTTCCCAAATGCCTCCTGCAACCCCTTCCCAAACTGGGAAGTAAAGCGAGTGTCTCGACCGGAGATGATAGACGATGGAACACAATGAAGCCGTATGATCTCATGAACGTAGAGGCGTCCCGAGCTCTCCACTAATCCCTGCTCTCTGATAGGTAGAAAGTGGCCCAACTTGGTGAGTCGGTCGATGATCACCCAGATGGATTTTTGTTGTCTGGAAGTACGTGGAAGTCCCGTCACGAAATCCATGGATATCCCATCCCACTTCCACTCCGGGACCTCTAGGGGCTGTACCAAGCCTGCTGGTACCTGGTTCTCCACCTTGACTTGCTGGTAGGTGAGGCATCGTGAAACGAACTCTGCCACAACCTTCTTCATACCCAGCCACCAGTGATCTCGTCTAAGATCCTGGTACCTGTTCACTACACCTAGATATACCGCCAATGGGGAAGTGTGAAACTCCCTCAGCACCTCCTCCTGTAATGCAACTGTTACCATGGTACATCCCCGGAAGAGGATGACGTTCCCCCCACCTTCAAAAAATCCATTGGGTGCCAGCCCTGAGGATATCTGAGCACGTCGTGCCTCACAACCAACGTCCCCACGTTGTGCCTCCCTAACCCGCTGAAGTAGTGGAGGAGTGACTATGAGAGACTGTAGAAAGGCTGCCCCATATCTATCCACGAATGATATCTGTAAAGCGGCTAACTGCTTTGTTGCCTCTCCAAGCATTTGAATGCCCAACCTCCTGCTGAGAGCATCAGCAACTAAGTAACCCATCCTAGGAGTATAGACTATCTCAAAGTCATAGTCCTAGAGGAACTCGAGCCATCACCGCTGTCTCAGGTTCATGTCCTTCTGTGAGAAGATGTACCTGAGACTCTGGGGGTCAGAGTAGACTGTAAAGCGCTCACCTATTAGATAGTGCCACAACATCTTCAGAATGAAGACCAATGCTACTAACTCCAGGTCATGGGTAGCGTAGTTCTGCTCGTGCTGCCTCAACTGTCGTAAACCATAGGCAATCACTGCCCGCTCCTGCATCAGTACACACCCGAGTTCGGTCCCTGATGCATCACAGTAAAAAACGTACCCTACGCCATCCTCTAGTAGCCTCAAGATGGGTGCACTGGTAAATCTCTATCTCAGCTCCTGGAAGCTCTGATGACATCTGTCTGACCACACGAAGGGTTTCCCCTTCTTCGTCAAAGCTGAAAGTGGTGCTGCAACTCTGGAGAAGTCTGGCACAAATCTTTGATAGTACCTAGCCAGACCTAGGAAACTCTACACCTCCACCACGCTCCTGGGTGGCTCCCAAGCTAGTACTGCCTCGATCTTTGCAGGATCCACCGCAACTCTTGCCTCAGAGATAACGTGCCCCAAGAAGTGGACCTCCCGAATAAAGAACTGGAACTTTGAGATCATACCATATATCTAGTGCTCTTGGAGTGTATCTAGTACCACCCACAAGTGGTAGGCGTGCTCCTCCTCAGTAGTCTAGTAAATAAATATGATGTCGATGAAGACTACGACAAATCGATCGAGGTAAGGCTGGAAGATCCTGTTCATGAGACTCATGAAAACTGCTAGAGCATTGGTTATGCCAAAAGGCATAACCAAGAACTCATAGTGGCCATATCGACACCTGAAGGCTCTCTTCTTCACATCCTCGTCTCTAAATCTGAGCTGATGATGGACTGACATGAGGTCCATCTTCGAGAACCATCATGATCCCTTGAGCAGATCGAAGAGGTTGTCAATCCTTGGAAGTGGATACTTGTTCTTCACATTCACCTGGTTCAGGCGACAGTAGTCGACACAGAGTCGCAAGCTCCCATCCACCATCATGGCGAATAAAATCGAAGAAGACCAGGGTGAAACACTGGGTCAGATGAATCCCATGCCCTGCAAGTCCTCCAACAGTACCCGCAGCTCATGAAGCTCAGCGGGAGCCATCCGATATGCTGGTGTAGATATCGGGGCTGTCCCGGGGAACATGTCAATATAGAAGTCTACCTATCAGTGAGGAGGTAGTCTAGGAACGTCGTCAGAAAAACGTCCACATACTAATCCACCACAACAAGAAAACTCAGACTCCGCACATCAACTGCTCTGAGGATGAGACTAGCCAATTGATGGGTGATCGGCTACCCTATCCTCTGCGTGAGTCCATCTTGCGCTGTAAAGGCTTCCTCCTCGTCGGTGAAGGTGAACGTACTCCCATCTATGTGGAAACACTGCACCTTGCGACTAATACAGTCGATCTAAGCATGGACTGTAGACAACCAATCCATGCCCAAGATGACGTCATAAGGCCTCAACGCCGCATCAAGAAGATCCAAGTTGAAGCACTCTTCTCCTAGAGTAATCTCACATAGCCAGAACCAGTGTGTAATCATTGAGTTTTCTCCCGTAGGAGTCTCTAGCTGTAAGGATCGAGCCAACAGCTCTGTTAGAATCTCCGAGCTCCGAAAAAGTGCCGCAACAATGAAAGAATGACTCTCTAATGTGTCTATAAGAACTGCAGCAAGGGTGGAGTAGAGACAGATAGTACCTCGAATCATCTCAGGTGCGCCGTGGTAGTAAGCCTCCACTACCTGAAGCTGAGCCAGCCTCTGTCTGCCAGCTCCCTATGGTCGGGGTGGACCTCCTGGTGGTGGTGGTGGTAGAGCTTCGAAGCATCGTCCACCACCTACTACTCGGCCAGCTCCTCTACCTCATCCACCTGCTCCCTGAGGACTGCCACGGTCGAACCTCTTCCTCTAATTGGGTGGTACCTCAACTGTATAATGCTCCTCTGCATGGGGGGTTGGGCGGTCACGCGCCATGTTGCCCTGCCCACTGCATGCATAGCACTGTCTGCCTCTCGTATGACTTGCTCTGCTGCATTGGCCCCACACATCGGAACCAGTATCCTAAGGTCGCCCACCTATTGGCCTGGTCCTCTTGGACCTCTGTGACATCTGTCTACTGCCGGCTACAGAAGACTCAGCTACGTGTCGCCCTGCGGTAGGCCTCGATGTTGGTGTAGGGTTAGCAATAAGGCTCTCCACAAGAAGGTCTCGCTCCAGTACTCCTACCTGCGTCGGAATGCTGAGGGAGATCATCGAAGCCCTGATCTCATGCCTCAGTCCCTGTTCGAAAGTCCGGGCCCGGAATAATGGGTCTTGTACCATGTCCGTGGAGTAGCGCGAGAGATCAGTAAATCTCGCCGAGTACTGGGCTACTGACATGCTGCCCTGCCGCAGCTGTAGTAACTCCTAGATGCGCACCGCACGGAGGGTGGCTGGAACGAACTCTGAGCGGAAGAGGCTCTAGAAGTCCGTCCAAAGTAGAGATGCATTGTCATGCACTTGGAGCATCAGGCTCCACCATCTACCTACTGTTGCGTGCCGGAGACTCGCTGCAAGGATCACTATAAGGTCAGCTGGTGTCCTTACTAATCTAAAGTCTCGGGCGATAGCCTCCATCCAATCCTCGGCTGCCTGAGGGTCTGTCTCTCCAGCGGAACCTGGGCGGCCTCTGATGCTGAAACTTGTGCAGTGCACTCAGGCGACGTGCACTCTCAGCTGCTGGGGCTGGTGGCATCGGTGGCTCGGCGAGTAGAGGTACTGCCGGTGCCTTCGCTGTAATGCGGCCCTGCACTGAGGCCTCATCGCTCGGTGGGCTGCCATCTCGCACAAAGCTCGGAACCCTAGCTAGGTGCCATCGTAGGGACATCCTGAAAATTAACAGGTGCGCCATGATTAGTACAATATACCTGATGAGATGACACAAGGTAATCACAAAGAAAAATTTTAAAACACACATTCCATCAGTGTTTTCGTGCACTGAGTCAAAAATCAGAAGTCAGGGTCCTGGTGTATGGATACGTCGGCCACCGCACCAACACTGGACTCCCTAAAATGATAACCACACTCAATACCCTTAACACTATTGCTTCAAATTGAAGAATCTATTAGAGTCATGAGTTCTGCGGTAGACCCGACTCCTCTGATAACAATTTTTCATGAACCATCCTCGGGGCCCATGTCGTGACTACCCCAAGCCCACCTCCCATAGGCCAGGGGCTGGCGAATAGCACAAAAGGCATAAATCCCAATAAAAGGGAAGGAATTTCCTTTATATAAGTAAACAAACACAACAGAGTACACATGATGAAGTAAACACTAATTAAACTGAGTACACAAGTAAGTTTTGGAAAGTAAATGGGCCAGTATAAAAACCCAACAGAAAGTACAGTACAACTGAGAAAAGTGAAGTACAACAGCAGAAAAGTAAAGCAGAAACCATCGAGACGTCCTCTAGAAACCCCACCTGAAGGGTGGGTAGAAATGGTCTCCTCAGCTCCTCGAACCTGTCAGTCTGCTCCGTGTATGTCCCGCCTGATAGTCCACCATCAGATACCGTCCCGCTGCATAATCTTCAACCACAGTCAGCGATGTCCATCGTCTGCAACCAACACAACGTAGTACATACATATCCCGTGTAGGGGTGAGTATACGATACTCATTAGGGACCCCAAGACCCTCTAAGGCCTCCCAAAATCCACAAAGGATAAACCGAAAAAAAGATACAATCACGAAGTATCAACCAACTCTACTTAGGTATATGCCCATACATATACCTAAGTCATCAATTCCTGTTCGACTCCAACTCAAGAGCCCAAGTACAACCCAATCCACATAGGAAAGCACAACTCAGTCCACACAGGAAAGAAAGACAATCATATCGAATATAATGATTGAAAGTCAAGACTCAGATCACACAGGTATACTAATCGCGAAGAGGGGTGGAGATGATTAGATATAGCCTCTGAATCATCTCCTCTACCGAACCCACGTAGGATCCAAGTACAGAAGTGTCACTGTCGAAACCACGTGGGATCCAAGTACAGTAAACATCATTGTCGAACCCACGTAGGATCCAAGTACAATATTCATTACTGCCGAACCCATAGAAGATCCAAGTACAGTCGTCCTCGCTGCCGAACCCACGTAGGATCCAAGTACAGTCACCATCGTCGTCGCAGTCGTAGCTAGCTATAGGGTTCCTGCATAGAGCATTGTCGATTTCAGGAGGGTCCGCTCCATGATCCAAGGGGTTTGATACATCTACTGTCACGAATTCCAGAGTTGATGAATCAAAAAGTTCTGTCTCATCATTAGGAACTCAACGCAACAGACGACACATCAATCGGACACCTGGTCTGAGAGATATTGGCTTTTCTGTCCCAGGGGACCAATTAGAAATACGCTCATTTCTAACCTGACCAATATCCATAGTCGTCCGAACCTCTAGTGGAGTAATCCAAAAGAACCATCTCAACAAGAGGAATTCATCGTATTTGACGGCATGTCATTCGGACATCCAATCCTTAAGTTACAAGCGTTTCCGCTCTAAGGGCCCATTGGTTTCAGGTTCGAACCAACCCCGCCATACCCAAACTTCACCGAGACCTCGAGTGTAATATACCGAAACTACCGTCTCGATCCACAGATCCTTATGAAATTGACGGTGAGTCGATCAGAGGTCTCTAGCCCATGTTATGGGCATTTGAACAAACCTGGTCCGGAAATAGGGGGTCTAGGCCCGGTCCGACCCGACCCAATACCCCCTGGGTCGGCCAGAACCGGCTCAACCCAACCCGAGTTAGGGTCCGACCCGATTGGGCGCCGCCCGGCCCGGCTGGCATGGCCCGGCCTAGCTGGCGCGGCCGTCCCAGCCCGTGCGGGCTACTGCCCGGCTCGGAAGCCGACCACGGCTCGGTGTTGGCCGAGTGGGGCGCGAGGGGTGCGCACCACGTTTCTGGAAATGGCATACCCAGTGGGGTCCACCCTAGATTCTAGTCAGGGGGGGGGGGGGTTACACCCCTGCGGTTTCCTGGTAACGGAAAACCGGTTGAGCTGTCGTGGGACCCTTCAGGGTCCCGCCTCCTGGAGACGCCGGTGGCCGGTTGTCCAGCCGCCCCTTCCTGGTCCGCCACGGCCTAAGGCTGCGGCTTGTCTCACCGGTGCAGTGCGACGGTGCCCCACACCACCGCCGCAGCCTGCTCCGGCCATGGTCCTCTTCGTTCCCGTGCGGTGCAAAGACACCGCGCCGCCTTCGCCTCAACCATCAACGAAGACCAACAAGAAGAAGGGGAGGAGAATCGGCCATGGTTTTGTGGTCTAATCTCCTCCTGTTATGATGATAACATTTGGCCAATTCTTGAACAATGAAGGAAGATGATTAAACTTTAACAATAGAAGTAACCCCTACCTCGACAATCGATGTCTTTCGCCGGGCGTCGCAGAAGACGGCGTCGCGGGGTGATGTTTTGAAGACGGCGTTAGCGTGCGTCCAAGGAGGAAGCGAAGTCCCCAAACTAGTTGCAGAGAGAAAAAGGAAAGGCACATCATCTCTCTTTACGGTGACATTGTTCTTCTTCGAAGAGGAGACGTTCTTCACAGGAAAATGAAGTTCTTCAAAAAAACTAGAGTTCTCCCCAAATCCTCCTCACACAACAATTCTAACCAAAAAAAAAAGCTACCCCTTATTTTATTTTGCTTTTCCATGCATTTCAAAAACATAAAATTCAAACAGTTAGTTAAATTAATTGAAGTTGTTTAATCAATTAATTTAGCATGTGTTGGCATGAATTAAAGTGGGAGAGGGGGAGTTAGTTAATTAAGTTCAAGGGTTTGCCAACATTAAACACAAAAAGTTTAATAGGTGGGGGGGGGGGGGGGTTAGGGGGTTTTATAGAATGTGAAGGGTTGGGGCCCGTGCGGGACCCACCTCACATTTATCATCACATGGGTAGTTAGGATGCTAGTGGATCCCACCCTAACTCCCCCATGTAGGATAAAACCACCTTAGTTAGAAATAAAATTGTACCACAATTTTATTCACTTTTTATTTGAACAACTTTTTTTTAACAACTCCTCGCAAGAAAACGTATCTTCGGTAAAGGTCCTCCTAAGAAATTACCGGCACTACGGTTTCATCGGTGCCCTCAGATTCCATTTCCATGTACCGGTTCAAAATATAGAAAAATCCGCTCGTTCGTTCACTGAACGTACCTGATCTAAACTTCGGAAATTGATTCTGGGCACACCAGGACTCGGAATCAGGTGCCGTCCGAAACTGCGTACTTATAAAATCCCAAAGAATTTAAGAGAAAAAAAAACATTCCGTGAAATTTACGGGTCCTTACAGACACGACTCTATTTTGGTGATCATAGACCAACTCACCAAGTCGGCCCACTTCTTACCGATCAGAGAGCATGGCTCAGTAGGGAGATTGAGACGCCTCTACATTCAAGAGATCATACACCTTCATGGTGTTCCATTGTCTATAATTTATGATCGAGATGCTTGATTCAATTCCCATCTATGGAAGGGGTTATAGGAGGCTCGTGGGACGCATCTACGTCTGAGCACCACCTTCCATCCTCAGACGGACGACCAGACAGAGAGAACCATTCAGACTCTCAAGGACATGCTTTGTGCATGTGTCCTCGACTTTTGTTGCAGCTGGGAGGATCACTTAACCTTGGTGGAGTTTGCATACAACAACAGTTACCACTCCACCATCGGGATGGACCCTTACGAGGCACTGTATGGCTGACCTTACAGATCACGTTTGTGCTGGACTATCCCAGGGGAGTCAGCACTTGTAGGACCAGAGATGGTTCAGGCTACGAAAAAGAAGGTGCAGATCATCTAGGAGAGGATGAATACTGCACAGAGCAGGCATAAGTCCTATGCTGATAGGAGACAGAGACCACTATATTTCAAGGATGGAAACCACGTCTTCCTACAGGACTCACCTCGACAAGGTCTATGAAGATTTGGCCGGGGTGACAAGTTATCTTCGAATTTCATCGGACTATTTTAGGTCCTCTGTAGGGTAGGTGAGGTGGCTTACCGCCTATCCCTTCCACCTCAGTTGCATCAGTTGCAAGACATCTACCACATATCTCAGTTGAGGAGATATGTGCAAGACCTGTCCCACAATATCGATCACAAGGAGATGGACATCAATGACGGGGCGACATTCATGGAGGTCCCGGTGGAGATTGAGGATCAATAAGAGTGGGTCCTACGTGGATGGTCAATTCCTCTAGTGCACGTTCGCTGGCAGTACGGTAACCTCAAGGATAGCACATGGGAGCGGGATGCTCATATGCGTTCACAATACCCACTTTTGTTTCCCTAGAGTGTGTTGTAGCTTTATGGGGACGTAAATCCCAGAGGTGGGAGTAATGTAAAGACCTGGAAATTTCAAGGGAATTTTTTTCTTAAATTCTTTGGAATTTTACGAGTCTGTGGTTCTTGACGACACCTGATTCCAAGGCCCGGTGTGCCTGGAATCAATTTCTGATGTTTTGTTCAGGTACGTTCAGTAAACGTACATACTGGTTTTTCTATCTTTTGAACTGGTGCTCGGAATTGAAATCCGAGGGCATTGATGAACTCGCAGCATCGATATTCACTTAAGGGGACCTTTACCGCAGTTGCGTTTGTTCGGGGAGGAATAGTTAATTTTTGGGGATTTATAATAAATTAAATAAAATTGTTGTACACAATTTTATTTATATCTGGTGGTTATTTCCTACAAGGGGAAGTTATAGGTGGGTCCCACACCCACATAACCTCCCATGAGAGGATAATATGAGGTGGGTCCCACACAAGCCCCTAACCTTTCAACTTCCAATTAAATCTCCATAAACTCCCCTTCTTTTAATGTGAACTCTTCACCCCCTTTTTTTGAAACTCTTGGATTTCCCATGAATTAATGAGTCCACCTCTTCTCTCATAAATTGTGCCAACCCAAATAATTAATGCCTACTTTAATTAAGTTGGGTGTCAACAATTCATTTTGAATTGTTTTGAATTTCATGGAAATTATAATATGATGGTAAGCCTTATTATAATATTTTCCTTGGAAAATTATTTGGTGGGGGGAGGCTCTATAGAATTAGAAGAAGGTGTTCCTCTCCAACGAAGAACACTGTTCTTCAATGGAGAACAACTCCGACGATGATCGTGAGGAATGCCTTCATGATTTCTTCTTCCTCCGTGTCATGGGAGAAGGCACTACTCGCAAGGAACTTTGTCTATGACAACTGCTTCCAATGTTGATGGGACAACACCGTTCTCCGCGACACCATTCTCCATGACGCCATCTTCCACAACGCCTAACTACCGCGACACTCGTCTTCCGAGGCTCGCCGACGAACGAACCTCAATTAAGAGGTAGGGGGTTTGCTTAAATTTTAATTGAATGAAATTGTTCTTCGTTCTTCGTTGAAACCATGTTTTATCTTTGGCTATATGATACCGCCTAACACGAAGGGTTCGGGCCGAACTAACATGGCCCGACGAACCTCTGTTGATCCTTGTTTTATTACGATGGAGGCGGTGACAGAAGTGGTGGTGGCAACCAGAGGAAGAGGTGGCCGTATGCCGACCATGTGGAGAGGAACCGCGGCCCACATCTGTAGGCCACTCAGCCGAAGAAGAACTGACCGGCCAAAGCCTGCTGGGTTAGAGGACCGAAACCCCTCTAAGGTGCCGCGCTGTGGAGAACCGCGGCCCGTGCTCCGCGGGCCGCTTCGGCGGCGAACCGGCCTCCTTGTTAGCCGGACAGGTTGAAGAGGCCGCGAAACCCATAGGTTCCGCGCAAGAGGACAACGGCCCGCCCGTACGGGCCGCTCGGGCAGGGAAGACTGGCCGGATTAGGCCGGTAGGACAGGAGGGCGGCGCCATTCGGCGCTGCTGGTTCTGGAAGTCGGGGGGCCATGCAACCCGCACCAGCTCGGCCAGCCGCTGGCTGGGCCGCAACCAGCCGGGACATGCCGCGCATTAACGAGCTGAGCTGACCCCTTTGCTGGGTCAGACCCGCCGAGCCAGAACGGGCCGACCCGCCAGCCCACCGGGCTTGACGGGTTGGGCCCTTTTTACTTAAATGTGAATAACTTCATGACTGTGCGTCCGATCAACGTGTCGTCTACGGCACTGAGACCCTCTCGATAAAGAGGTATTTTTGAAATAATCTAAGTGATTTTTGGATGACTTTGGAAAATGGATGGGTTTGTAACGAGCGTATTTCCATCCGGGCCCCTGGAACGGAAAATCCAATATCTCTCAGACTGGGGGTCCGATTGACGCGCCGTCTATCTCGTTGGGTTCCTTTTGTCGAGACGGAACTTCGGGTACATAAACACTGGACATCGTGATAGTTGATGTAACGACCCCTTTGCTCAAGGAGCGGACCCTCCCGGAATCGAGCGTGCTGTATGCAGGAAACCTAGAGCTGGCTGCGATTGTAACGACTACCGTACAGGAATCCTCCGCGGGTTCGACGACGATGACAACTGTACTGGAATCCTCCGTGGGTTCAACAGTGATGACTACTGTTCTTGTATCCTACATGGGTCCAACGGTATGTCTTCTATTCTAGTATCCTACGTGGGTCCGACAGAGTAGCTGCTCTAGTATCCTACGTGGGTCCGACAATTAGCTGCTCTAGAATCCTACTTGGTTCTGACAGCTTAGATAAATCAGTGACTACATCTGACCATCTCTATCGTTATAGGAAATATGTATACCCCTGTGAGCTGTGTTATGACTATCAATCATTACCATTGATCTGATTTACTTGCTTTCCTGTACGGACTGGTTTGTGCTTGGAATCAAGAGTTGGAGATGAACTGTGATTGATAACTTACGTTTATGTATGGGCCTATACCTATGTAGAGTTAGATGATACTTTGTGATTGTATCTTTCTTATATGGTTTATCCTTCGTGGATTCTAGGAGACCTTCAGGGGTCTCAGGGTCCCTACTGAGTATCGTATACTCACCCCTACACGGGCTATGCCCACACTACGTTGTGTTGGATGTAGATGATAGACAACACCGATCTAGGTGGAGGATTGTGGAGCTAGATGGTACCCGGAGGTGGACCACTTGGTGAGACGTACATAGAGAAGACGACTGGACCCGAGGTGCTGAGGAGGCCATCTGTACCCACCCTTTAGGTGGGATTCCCGGAGGATGAATCATTGGTTGCTATTTTACTTTACTACAGTTGTACTAGATTTTCAGTTTTACTATACTTACTGTTGGGCATGTATTTCTAGCCCCTTCCTTTCAGCACTTACTTTTGTATTCAGTATTACTCAGTTCCTTCTTCTATTGCGTACTCTGTTGTGGTTGTTTACTTTTATAAAGGCAATGCCTTCTCTTTTTATCAGGATTTACGCCTTTGGTGCTTGTCGCCATCCCGTGGCCTATGGAAGGCGGGCTTGGGGTAGTCACAGCACGGGCCCTGAGGACAGGTCGTGACAAATACATGAATAAGGACTATAATAGTTTAGTTTCATTAGAGACATGGAGACAAAGTCCTCTCTCCTGGTGAAAGATCATAAAAAAATCCCATACAGATCTCCATCTTTAGTATTTATACCTAAACCTTTCTTCATAACTTCAAGAAAGGAAACATAAGAAATGGGCAAGCATAGATGCTCAGTAATGGTAAATAAAATAAATTCATAATCATGACATGAAAAAGGGTATGGAACTTGAGAATAACATTTTAAGATCATAACCTACATATACGGGATCATAATAATGATTGGCAGTTCATATGATATGGGTAATAAGAGAATTAGGAGAATAATTCATAAAATCATAACAGAGGAATAAGTCAAAGAATTTGTGGTGTTCACATTTGTGTATAACTTTGTGAACATGTAAAATTAGAAACTAGTTTACTCATTAAGACAAGGACATAAAATCAGGCCCCACATCAACTTATGGAAAAGAAACTAGGTCCATGCATGAAATTGTGAACGTGTATTCAGGTTCCTGCATAACCTTATAGACATTTAACCCATTCCACACATAGCATTATGAACATTTAATCAGGTTCAAACATAACATTGTAAACATGTTAACACATAAGCATATGTTCATTTAGCAGGTCTATAAATAAAATTGTGAAAACGTAATAAGGTTCACACATAACATTGTGAAAGCGTAATCAGGTTCACATATAAAATTATAGACATGCAACTAGGTCCATGCATAACATATTGAACATGAAACCATGTTCATGCAAAACATATATACTAATTATTCCTCCATAATTACCCAATGCATTGGAAGGAGATATAGGTCCCTCCCATCTCATGATAATATCATTCATACATGTTCCACAAAATAAAACTTTCACCATACCATGACCCATAAATAAATATAGGTTTTGTAAACACCAAGTCATAACCCATGAAATGAAATGGGAATCATTAAAATTTCATCAAATAATAAACTGTTAAAGGATATAATATTTTTAATCACTTCATGAAAGAATAAACTTTGAAAAGAAGTAGGTTTCAAAAGAATACAAGTCATGGTAGGGAAATTAGATTCATAAACATCATGAAATAAAATAATAAAATATTCATAGAAAGAATTTGAATTGAGTCATTATATTATTTCCTATAAAGGGATGAGTAACATCAATATATGTCATCTTATTTGGTATATAGTTTTGAAAGTTATTCTAAAAATATTTAATGGGTAAAATATCCATTCTTCTTGAAAAATGATTAAAAAGAATAAAACCTTTTGAAAACCATTTACATGAAATAAACTTGAAAAATTATAAAGAAAGGTTTGAAATAATTTTGGAAAAATTTTTCTTTGAAAACATATAAAGAATGATGGAATTTTTTAACCATTTCTTAAACATAAACATTATGTAAAAAAAATTTCGTTCAAAATAGATTTGAAATATTTCAAAATAATATTTTAAAAAAATAAAACACTTTTAAAATAAATTTTCCGTGAATTTTTTTTCACGTATCATTTGAACATATTTTTTAAAACATGGTTTTTGAAATAAAACAGATTTCTGACCGAAGAGAGAAACACAATCGAATTTTATTAAAAACCAATTTTTTTTAAATTATCTAATGTACCAAAGAGTGAAAAAATGGGACTAATACATGGATATTTCTTGAAATAATAGAGTATAAATAAAATAATGAGTTTTTTGAGATATGGATCACAATATTTCATCACATAATAATAATTATTGACACTCTCAAAAAGAGATTATATCGATTCAATAAAATCTTATCACTCGGTAACTTGGGATCATACTTTCCATGTAAAAAATTTAAATTAATTGAAGCTTAAAATATCAATAAAATAAGTATATTCATGATATAAAATGCAATACCAAACATGAGTCTCAAAGAAGGAAAATTGAGACAAAACTATTTTACCGATTTGAAAACTTTCGAAAAATGAACCCCATAAAATAAAGAGAATAAAATGGATAATTAAACAACCATAAATTTAAATATAATAGTCATAGAATACATCTATTTTTAGTATTCACACCATAAAAATAGAGTGGGTGTTGAATAAATCATTTATCTCATGAAAATAAAAAGTGAGAGGGAATCTCATTACCTTGTCTATTGACTCTCTTCATACTTATGCATGATTCTTGTAAAATAAATGAAAATTTATTAAAACTATTTTATAGAATGAATTTTTATATCTATTACCATATTTGATTTTATTAAGACCGTATATTTCCTACTTGTTAACGAACCTAGGTTAAGGTTTCACTTTGAGTAATATTCACTTTCTTCTTGGAATGTGTCTTAATTTGTATATATTTGGACCTTATACTAATATCATGATTTATTGAATGTAAAAAATTATATAAATGTCATGTATATAAAGTAAATTTTTGTTATAATAAACTATTCAATATATATG
Source organism: Viscum album (assembly GCA_963277665.1). Classification (NCBI taxonomy): domain Eukaryota; kingdom Viridiplantae; phylum Streptophyta; class Magnoliopsida; order Santalales; family Viscaceae; genus Viscum; species Viscum album. The sequence goes on along the minus strand of OY728120.1, from coordinate 558,366,870 downwards.
TATGAAATAGAATACACTATTCATGGAGGCGGTAATCCATACATATGTATGAACAATGTTTTCATTTTTATTGTTGTATTGAAAGAAAGAATGAAAATGATATATAAATAAATTTATAAAAATGTTTATTAATCATTATTATAGTATAATTACTATATCATATATATCCTATATGTTCACTAAAACCATCTATAATACATTCCATGTATTGAGTGAATGAATCACATCTATTAGAGGGGGTGGTAGTCCACACTTCATCAATGAAAATTGTCATATTTACATCAAATAGAATGTAAAAAGGAATGCGTTTTAAATGGAATATAGAAGATTAAATACAAAATAATATATAATATATTAAATATATAAATATACTGTCCATCATAATTCCCACCATGATATGTGGTAAAGAAAAAAGGAACATTCACCTTTTAGTGAGGTGATATTTCTCCGTACACATAAACAATACGTTTGTTACCCATTAGAGGGATATGTGTGTAAGTATAGGTATAAACCAAAGAATAAAAACATATTATCTTATTCAAGATATTTTTTTTATAAAATCATGTGATAAAGAGAGTGGTGGGGATTGATAAAGGAAATAAGGAAATGAGTTTGAGAGAAGGTGTTACCTCTTAATTTGGTAACTCATTTTGATTTGTGCCAAGAGGATTCCTTGGATTTATATTTTCCCTAGGGGAGGATTCATGGAGTAATTGAGTTATGTTGGGAAGTGTATTGTGTATATTTTTTTACAAATATTATTTTTTTTATAGGTGTAAAGAACATGGAGAGGTGGTGTCCTTGTATAGGTAAGGGAAAAGACACACTTGGAATTTTTGAAAACAAGTTAGGTGGACCCACATTTTTATCTAAAAAAATCATAAAAAAACAAAAAAAAACTCAATAATGGAAGGTTAATGGCTGAATAATTTTTAGATAATGGGTTTCTGAATGTTTTATAGGTTGTTTTGTGTCTTAAATTTATGTTTTAGTAGTTTACTAACCTAATTTTTCTCCAAACCATTGTAAATAATATTAATCACATTCACTAATAAGTATAGAAAAAACCTTTTTTACCACATTAGAAATTATAAATTATTCTGATTCCAAATATGGTATCCATTTTTACAAATTAAAATAACATAATTGGTAGAAATTAAATTAAAATCTATCCTGATGATGGGATAACGTTGCATTTTTTAATGTAAAAACGTCTAAAAGATTGCTATGTTATTTTACCCAATTTTCGGGTGTAATTGATTACAATATCCTAAATTAAATTAAATGATAAAAATATGATATAATAAATCTTTCAAAAAAATAACATATAATTTATCGTTATAAATTAATTAGATGAAAAAATAGTTTTGAATTAAAATCGGGTATTTTACATTATTCATAAAAAAATGATGTTTCTTAGAAAAATCCCAAAAAATAACCCTAAGATAATTTCAACATTTAAAAATCATAAATGAATTTTATTTAACCAAAATAAATTCCTAATTCTTTCTAAAATTAATTTTTACAGTTTTTCTCAGAAGGACATTAAAAGCAATTCATTTGAGAAAATAATATTTTTAAACATATAAGGACTTTATCCAAAATGATATCATTCATTCTGAATATTTTTTATTTATATAAAAACTCTATAAAAAATATTTTAAAAGTAGTTATTACTATTAATATTAATATTTTTAATGACTAGTTTATATTTATCTTGTTTTTAATAATTATAATATTAAAATGACGATTCATAGAAACATAGTGTTGTGTTTAACATATGCCAAGTCAGTGTCTCATGTAATATACACTAGGTCGATGTTACATGTAACAAACACTAAGTTGGTTTTTAGTTTAAGAAATACCAATTCGGTGTTTCATGTAACATACACGAAGCCTATTCCATGTGAAAGGAATGTTTGAATTAGTGATTTAATATATAAAAAACTATTTTCAGTATTGAGTCAAATGTAAAATATCAAAAAGTGTAAATTAATTTGAAAAAAATATTTCACAAAATCCTTGAGTGTTACATTATAAACCCCTTAAAATTAATTTCTCCCTCTAAATTCATCTAGGTTATCAAATTTTTAATACCCAAAAGTTCATAATATTTAATCCCACATCATAAAAAAGAACATTAAAAGTTACTTTAGAAAAAGAAGGTTGGAAACTTAACGGTTACCCAACGTATCACATAACTAGGTTTCCACATAGCAGAACATAGATGGTAAGTGAATATTTGGTCTTAGTGGAGACACATAAATATTCATAGGGAGTGATTGAGTTCATAAACCACAAATACGTGAATGATCAATGAAAAGATGAGGGAGCCAAAGTCATAAATCTATTATGATTTAAAATTCCATAGGTTCAAAAAAAGAAATTTACTAGGAAAAAAATTTATTTCAAGATTATTTTACTAAATCTGAAATTTTTTCATGAAATTATATAATTGCACGATTTCTGGACAATCTCACCCTTTATTGTTCCTTGATCCACTTCACGTCTTTCTCAAAAAAATAAGGTGACTTTTTAATTCCTAAATTATTAACAGATCATTAGATCCATGATATTCCATCTCATTTTTCATTAGTTATCATCAACACAATGTGTTTAGATCAGTTTATCCAATATGAATAAATCCTCATATGGACAGATAACAATTTAATCTTACAGAATTCATATAAATTACAGCATAATATTTCCATAAATGGTTAACCTTATAACCCATATGAAATATGAAAATTAAAATCTGTTGAAATAAATTCATGAAATCAGATTAAATTTGATGTACCATATATCACAAAGCATATCTAGTCTGTCACATTCCAAACATGTGAATACCCTCATCATATATTCCCTTGAAACATGGTAAGAACCTTAATTTACATAAATACTTTAGGAAGACATGCATTCTTACTTATTATAATGATTATTGGATATATTATTTAAATGAAATAATTTTTAAACATCATCCTAGATGACATAGATTTTTTTTCAACCAATCAATAATCTGACCTTGGGTAATAAGTGTTATCCAATTTACATTATCCAAATAAATCATCTCTTTATCCAAGAGAAGCACAATTTTCTATACATCTTGATCACATAAAAGGTTACCATCCCTTAATAAAAGAATCTCTTTTATATGTATTAATAAATATTAATCATATCCTTTTCAATCAATAAGGAATAAATTATACTGAAAATACTTATATATTTAATGATTCATATAACATAATCTTTGAATTCCAAAACATAATTTCTTTATTCATCAAAATTTAATCTTATACTATTACTTAGGATTCATAAACTTATTCCTTAATACCTATTTCCTATAATATTAAATATGAATCGTGTATTAAGGTTTCTCAACCTAAATCTAATCATGATTATTATGATTATTGTAAACAATAATGGAAGAACATCACATACCTTTCACATGTAATTTTCAGTATTTTTATATTCAGTAGTAGAAAAAATACTCATACCACCTTAAAAATTCTCTATTTGATATTTTTTACTTTGGAAATAAATTTTAATAATTCTTATACTTTGCATATATAAAACATTCAACTTTAACCATGTTACTTTTTGTCCTCTCTGTTGACTAAAACTAGAAATCATGAGGTGAAGAAGACATATCATAGAAGAAAATCACATAATCGTAAAAAATATATATAAGATATCTAAATCATGAAACCTTCCTTAATCTATGCCACCCTAGATTTATCTATGTTTATTCATATGAAACTTCCATTTAAATCCATCATGATTTTTTGTTATGAGTTCGTGAATTCCCAAAGCATATCCCCCGGGAGTGTCAAACCAGATGTGCAGAAAGGCCCATTGTCATGTACTAGATTACCCAGAGTCAGGCAAAGAACATCTTGCTTGAGTTGTTATCTCTAGTTACATCTATACCAGACCCACATCCCTTTGTACTATATATTCATGGATATATTGCTAGGAAACCACCGATTCTACCGTTTAACAAAATTATATCACATTTTTCTAATTGTTATGTCATCCTTATACTTATCATTAGAGACATCCCTAGATATATAATTAGAAATATACATAGGGATAACACTATTGTTTCCTCATCCTAGATACAAAAGGTTGACTAAATTATTCCTTTTATACCAACTATAGAGACCCAGGATTAACATACATGGATATTATGTTATTTAAGATGAATATTAAGTATATTTAAAAAATACATGCCTGAGGACCGTAATATTTTAGTGGATTTGGAAACTTGTAAAAAAAATATTCAATCCTGGTGAAACATATTCAAAAACTCCCATAATGATCTACAACTTTAGTATTTCTACCAAAAACCATTCTTCATAACTCTAGGAAAGGAAAAATAAGAGAGGTGTGAGATCGATTCCCATTAAGGATTAATAATGGAAATGTGTAAGAATAACATGAAAAAATGGTATGTAACTTGAGATTAACATTTGAAGATAATACCCCGAATATTAGAGATAATAATAAATATTTTAATTGGTAAGACATGTATCATAAGATAATTAATAGAATAATTCATGAAATAATAACATAGGAATAAGGCCTGGATGTTGTGGCATGATTTTTTTATAACTTTGTAAACATTTATAAGTAGAAACAAGATCACTAATTATCTTAAGGACATGAAATAAATCCCCCACATCAACTTATAGACATGAAATGAGGTCTACATATGACATTGTAAATGTGTAATTAGATTCAAACATAAAATTATGGACATATAACTAGGTCCATGTATAAAATTGTGAAAATGTAATCAAGTTCACACATAACATTGTGAACATATAATTAGGTTTAATACTAAAATTATGGACATGCAACAAGGTCTATGCCTAACATTGTGAACATGTAATAATCTTCACTCATAACCCTGTGAACATTTAATCGGATGTACGCATAAACTTGTGGACATGTAACTAGGTCTATGCATAACATTGTGAACATGTAATGAGGTTCACACATAACATTATGAACATGAAATAAAGTTTATACATAACATATAAACTCATGAGTCCCCTGTCTTTAACCAATGTATTGGAGGGAGATATAGGTCCCACCCACCTCATATTAACATCATTCATATAGGTTCCACAAAATAAAATTTTCATCATAGCATTAACCATAAAAAGATATTTGTTTTATAAACATAAAATCATTCCCCATGAAATGGAATGGGTATCATTAACATTTTATCAAATAATAAAATATGAATGGATACTAGTTTCATAATCACTTCATGAAAGCATAACCTGTGAAAAGAAACAAGGTTTAGAAGAATAAAACTCATGGAAGAGAAATAGGCTTCATAAACATCATGACATCAAATCATAAACCATTCATAGAAATAATATTAATGCAAACATTATACCTTTTCCTATAAATTCATGAGTAACGTTAACAGACATTATCTTTGTTGGGAAATAATTTAAGAAGACATTTTTAAAAAATTTCATTGGGAAAAAATCATTTATTATTGAAAAATTATTTTTAAAAAATAAATCCTTTTGAAAATAATTTATTTGAAAATAAACTTTAGAAATTACAAATAAATATATGAAATAATTTATTAAAACCTTTTCTTTGAAAAAATATTTAGAATTCTTGAATTTTTTTAAAAAATTTAGTAGGAAACAATTGTTGAAAACCATTTTATTTGAACATATATTTGAAATATTTTAAAGGAATTTTTGAGAATAATAAAAAAAATTAAAAAAAAATTCATTAAATTTATTTTAAGGATCGTTTGATTTTTTTTGAAACCATGGTTTTTGAAATAAAATAGATTTCCAACTAAAGAGAGAAATACAATCAAATTTTCTTAAATATGATTTATTAATTATCTTAAGTATTAAAGAGTGTAAAATGGTACTAATACGTGGATATATTATGAATGAATATAGGATAGATAAACTCATCAGTGTTATTTATATATGGATCAGAAGATTTCATTAAATAAAAATAATCATTAATAATCATGAAAAATGATGGGATTGTTTCAATAAATTCTTATCACCAAGTATCTATGAATCATACACTCCATGCATGAAATGGATATTAAATGATGATTAAAATATCATTAAAAGAAGTATATTAATGATATAAAATGTATAATGGATGTATATAAACTTCGAAAAATAATTTAGGTTCATAACCAAACATGAGACTCAAAGAAGGAAAATTGAGACAAAACTATATTACCAATTTGGTAAATTTTGAAACATGAAACCCATGAAATAAAGATCATAGAATGGATATATAAATACCCATAAAATTTATTATAAGAATAATATGATAAATCCATTGGCAGTATACACACCACCCAAAAATAATGGGTGGTTAATAAAGCATGTATCTCACAGAGATAAAAGGTGAGATGAAATCCCCTTACCTGGTGTCTTGAATCTCTTTATACTCAAGAATACTATATAATAAATATAAATTTATTATAAATATTTCAAAGAAACACATTTTTATATATAATACCACATATTTTTTAATTTAGACCTTATATTACCTACTTATTAACAATCTTATGGTAAAGTTTCACTTCAGGTAATATTTTCTTTGTTCTTCGCATGTGTCTTAATTGGTACATCTATGGTCCTTATAATTATATCATGATTTAAATAATGTTAAATTTGATATAAATATAATTTATATATAGTATAATTTTATTATAATAATCTATATAATATATAAGTGTGAAATTGAAAAAACCATTCATAGATACGGTTACCCGTACGTACGCGTGAACGTTGTTTCCGTTTTTTTAACGTAGTTAAAAAATAACTAAAATAAAATATAAGTATATATATGTATATATATCATTGTTATAGTTTCATTATTATATCATATATAATATATAATTTCACTAAACCCATCCTTAATACATTCCATGTAGTGTGTGAACAGATTCATATCAGTTTGAGGGGGCGGTAGTCCACACTTCCTCGAACTGAATTATCATATTTACACCAAATGGAATGTAAAAATGTATGACTTTTCAAAGGAATAAATAATATTAAAGACATAATAAATATAATACAAAACATATATAAACATAGTTTCCAACATAATTTCCACCATGAGAGGCGGTAAAGGAAAAATTAACAATCTTTGGTTTGTTAGATGTTATATCTCTGTACACATAAACAGTATATTTGTTACCCATTAGATGGATGGATGTGCGTGTATGTTTAGGTATAAAACATAGAATATAAAAATATTAGTATAATTAATATACATTTTTTGTTATACAATAATGGAAAAAAGATAGTTGAGGGGGTGATAAAGGAAATAAAAGAAAGAATCTTGAGAGAATGCATTACCTCTTAATCAGATATCTCATTTTCGTTTGTTCTGAAAGGCATACTGGGATTGAGATTTGAAAACATGAGGCTTCAAGGAGGATGCGAGGTATTTAAAGAAGTTTATTGGGTATATATTTTCTGAATTTTAGTGCTTTGAGAGTCGTAAATAAGAGGGGGGTGGTGGTGGCCTTTTATAGGGATGTGAAAACACACACTTGGAATTTTGAAAACAAGTTAGGTGTACCCATGATTTTACCTAAAAAAAGTCATAAAAAACCCCAAAAATAAATAATGGATAGTAAAAGGCCTAATTATGTCTATAAATAGGGTTTTGGGCAAGTTTATATGTCACTTTGGGTCTTAAATTTAAGGTTTAGTACTTTATCAACCAAAGATTTCTCTTAACCATTGTAATTAATTTTAATCACCTTCACTAAAAATTGTAGTCAAAAACTAATTTTACCATATCAGAAATTATAAATTATTCTTATTAAAATAGTGGAATACATTTTCCAAATTATAATCATAGAAGTGAAAAAATTAATTTAAAATTAATCCCGCTGATGGGACGACAATGTAGGTATTTAAAGTAAAAGAATCCAAAAGTTTTCAATGTTTTTATACCCAATTTCCAAATTAAATCGATTCCAATAACCTAAATTGGATTAATTTATAAAAATAATTCTAGTTAAAATTTGAAACCAATTTAACATTCAATTAAACCATATAAATTAATTATACAGAAAGACTGTTTGGATTAAAATCCTGTATTTTTCATTGTTCATCCAAAAATGATGTTCCTCAAAAAATAGGAAAAAATCACCCTAAGATAATTTAAAAATAATAAATTTAAAAAATGAAGTATATTTCCTCAAATTAACTCCCCAAATGTGAAAAAATTAATTTTTATTATATTTCAATAAAGGATATTAAAAGTAGATAATTTTAGAGAATATTATTTTTAAACATGTAAGGACTTTACCAAAATCTATATATTCCATTCTCAATATTTTTTATTTATAAAAAATGATTATTAAATTTTTTTTAGAAGTATTTATTATTATTCATATTACTATTTTTAGTTTCCTTGTTGTATTTATCTCATTTTTAATAGCTATAATCATAAAATGATGTTTCGTAAAAACTCAGTGTTGCGTGTAACATATGCCAAGTCAGTTATGCATGTAACATACACCAAGTCAGTGTTTCTTATTTGTACACCAAGTAGGTGTTTCATATAAACTACACCAATTCATTGTTTTCATGTAACAAACCCCAATTTTATTCTATCTGAAATGATTATTTAACTTAGCGATTTAATATATATATATATAATAATTTTTAGTGATGCTTGAAAAGAAAAATATCAAAAATATCAAATTATTTTTTAAAAAAATAACAAAATATAATCATTTAACAATTATTGAAATGAATAATTTAGTATCACTTTACTGTATCCACTCGGTGTGTTTTCTAGTGAAAACTTGTTCCAAACTCTACACATGGTGTTTATGGTTTCACTTCAGACTCCTTGGAATGAATGACAACATGATTAGAACTATAATGTAATACGTATCATAGTGGATGCAAAAATAATTTTACACCTTTAATGGACCCTCTATGGTATAATAAATTTGGGATCCTTAGGGTTATTTATTCCATCATCACCACAATATGTTTTGGGGAACATCACATCATGGTTTCATATATACTTAATCTTTATATTCATCTTTTTATTAAGTGATCTAATATAATTATTACTTACAGAAAACATAAAAAAAACATCATAAATTAAATACACCAATATTTATTTTATAATAAAAATAAAATTTTAAACTTCTTGAACTTTATCCTTTTATAATTATATGGAGAAAAGGGATAAATCATGGGGGTAAAAAGTGGGGAATACCAAATGTGTCCCCCTTAATGACCAACATACAGTTGTTAAGAAGGGAACTGGTGAAAAAATAAATAATACTAGGCTCTTTTGGGCCCCCTTTACATACCATAATATCTGTTGTGAAGTAAGCTTCTCTCAATATGTGCTTAAATTTTTTACCTTGATGTATAAGCCTCATTCTCTTCTGAATTAAATACACCAATTCCCATGGAATGTTATCATTTCCTCATATGAGGTGCACCAAAACATTGGTGTAAGACTCCACCTATTTTATGTCAACATTATAAACCCTACACATCATAAGGCCACTTAGAATGACCCTTTCTTTAGCTCTTATGGAGTTACACGGACCATAATAGCTGCTAAAACCAAAGATAATCAATACTCTTATTCTCAGTGGTCCACAAACATGTTCATTAAAATAAATGCTCTATTTCCTCCCTCAACTCATCTAATTTTTTCCTCTTTAATTTTCAATGGAATTTATGTGTAGAATAAGTCTAGAATCCAAAAAACTACAATTTTTGATATCCCGAAAATAATAATTATAATAGTAAAAATAATATCACATTTCATTTATTAAATATCATTAAATAATCAAATATTTATCCATTAGTATTTAATTCAAATGATATATGATCAATGTAAGAACAATAAAAATTATCTTATAAATCAATTCCACCCAAAAATAATGAAAACTCCTCATATTATTCTCATTATTGATAATATTTGTCGAGAAACCATATATCAATCCAATACCCCTTTCACCATTTAAAGTAAATCATGCAACAATACCAAATAATATAAGGTTAGAATGTAAAATATGCTTATAATGTGGATTATCTATAAGTAAATTCAATGTATTTATGGGATTAAAAGAGGTAAAAACCAGTTATTTACAGAGGTTAAATTTAACAATTGTACCATAATGGCCTCAATAATATCAACAAAGTTAAAAAAATTCATTTTTTTAAAAGATAAAAATGTAATTTTTTTATTGATGTATATCCTAAGAATCTCTCTGAAAAGAGGGTTCTAGAAAGAATACGTCAAAGGGGCTTAGAGTGCATATTGGAAATGGGATTTTTGTTTTTGAAAAATCAATCATCTCATTAATAAAAATTAATAATCCAATAAATGATAGGTAACTAACCCCCGCAATGACCCACAAAGGATCTGACCCACAAAGGATCGATAGGTAACTAACCCCCGCAATGACCCACAAAGGATCTGACCCACAAAGGATCGATAGGTAACTAACCCCCGCAAAGAACGACACAGGATCAGACCCACACAGGATCTGTAGGCGCTGGCCCATACAGGACCGCTAAGTGCTGACCCACACAGAATCGGGCCCACACAGGGTCTGTTGCACTGATCCATGTAGGATTGCTGAGTGTTGTAGTCATCGTCATCAAATCCACTGAGGATCTCTGTACAGTCGTCGTCATCGTCGCAGTCGCAACCAGCTCTAGGGTTCCCGCACACAGCAAGCTCGTTCGGGAGGGTCCGCTCCATGAGCCGAGAGGCTGATACATCAACTGACACATAGTCCAGAGTTGATGTATCCAAAAGTTCTATATCGTCAACATGAACTCAACGACATAGGTGGCGCGTCAATCGAACGCCCGGTCTGAGAGTTATTGGATTTTTCGTCCGAGGGGCCCGGTTGGTTTTTAAGTCAAAACCAACCCGACTATACTCCACCTGCATCCAAACCATGGGAAGAGTAAGCCAAAAGATCCGTCTCACTTAGAGGAATCCAACAAAATCGACGGTACGTCAATCGGACGTCCAGAGCTCAAGTTATAAGCGTTTCCGCTCCGAGGGCCCGGTAAGTTTCGTGTACGAACCAACCCGTCCGAACCCATAGTTCTCCAAAACCGTGAGTGTAATATGTCAAAAGGACCGTCTCGATCTAAGGATCACATCGCCACTAACGGTGCGTCGATCGGAGGTCTGTATCCCAAGATACAGGCAAAAGACTGAAAGAGGTCTGAAAACGGGGGGTATGGGCCCAGACCGACCCAACCGGGGTCCGACCCGGATGGCGCGACCCGGCCCGGCCGGCGCGGCTCGGCTGGCACTGGCCGGGTGGCTAGCGGTCGGCTCGGTCATTATGGCCGAGCGAAGCAGGGGGCGTGCTGCCCCCTCGTGGAAAGACCGCGGCCCCGAGTGGGGCCGTCCTTGCCAGCGGACGCGACCGGTTGCTGCATCCCACACCCTCAGGTCCTGTGAGGTTGCAGGACCATGGCCTGCCGCCACGAATTCAGCCGCGACGGCTTCTCCCGGCGGCACGCCGGGCACCACCGCCACCTGCCGCCGTGCCAACGAGGCGCACTGGCGGGCCGCTCCGCGGACCATCGGACGAGTTCCGGTGGTCGGAATTGCGTGCCGTCTTCACCAAAGGCCCTCCCGGGGCCCGTCCATCACCGCAAGGACCTCACATCGCCTGTGCAGCCTGATTTGTCGTCGCCTGCCTATCCGCTCCCCAAGAACTAAGAGGCGGTGGGTTCGAACTTGTTCGTTGGTCCGCACCCACCGTGTTAGCGGTTTTAAAAAGTCTTCCGACAAAAAAAATTTAGACATACGCCGTGGGTATAAAAATCAAAAAGATTTCAATGCACCATTGAATTCATGCCGAGGATATAATTCACAAAGAATTAAAAGAACCACAATCCTCTATCTCAATCGGTTGTTGATCGATGATTGTCCCGGGGAAGGAAAGTCGCAGAAGAAGCGTCACGGAAGGAGAATTTGTCGGCGTCGCGGTACACGGTGTCATGTCGTTGATCTCAGAGGGTTTGGCATTCTTCGTCTCCCTTCGTTGGAGGCTGGCGTTCTTCGCATTCTTCACGTTCTTCACGAAGGAGGATGAAGATCTTCAAGCTTTAGAGTTTCTCCAAATACCCTCAACAAGCCACCCCCTACAAACCTAGTGTTGGTCTTATTTTATTCCCATGCCAAAAATTTGAAATTCAAAGAAAAGTAATGAAAAATTAATTCAATGAATTAATTACAATGAATTAACCACCCAATTAATAGGGGCGTTTAGTATTTAAGTAAACGCACAGGTTGACTTTATTTAAAAAGGGGGTTTTTGCGGGTGCGTTACATAGAGGGAAAGAAACGGTGGGGATCGTGCGGGCCCCACCTCACAAATATCCTACCAAGTGGGTAGGATATTGTGGGTTCCACCTTATCCTCTTAACTTAGCTTAAACCACTTAAGTAAAATAAAAATAAAAAGTCGCACCACTTTTAATTTTATTCCTTAACTTAGACCCAAAAATTAAAAACCACACTCGAGAAAACGCAACTTCAGAAAAGGCGTTTCTAAGAAAATATCAGCGCTGCGATTCCATCGGTGTCCTCAGAATTCGATTCCGAGAACCGGTTCAAAAGTTAGAAGACCCCACTTGTTCGTTCACTGAACGTACCCGAGCTAAACTTCGGAAAATGATTCTGGGAACACCGGGCCTCGAAATCAGGTGCCGTCAGAAACTGCGTTCTTGTAAAATACCAAAGAAAATTAAGAAAAAAAATTCCTTGAAATTTAAAGGTCTTTACATCACTCCCACATCAGGGATTTACGTCCCCGTAAAGATACATCATAAACTAGGGAAACAAATGTGGGTACTGAGCACGTATCTGAGCCTCCTACTCCCAAGTGCTCTCCTGGAGGTTCCCGTGCTTCCATCTGATGCGCACTAGAGGAATCGCCCGTCTGCATAGGACCCACTCCTGTCGATCCTCAATCTCCACCAGGACCTCCGAAAAAGTCGCCCCATCATCAATTTCCAGCTCCCCATGGTCAATGATGTGCGTCGGGTCGTGCAAGTATCTCCTCAGCTGAGATACGTGGAAGATGTTGTGAACCCGGTGCAACTGAGGTGGTAGGGCTAGGCGATAAGCCACCTCGCCAATCCTACTGAGGACCTGGAATGGTCCGATGAAGCGTGGAGACAACTTGCTGCCTCGGCCAAATCTCCGTAATCCACGTAGAGGTGAGACACGCAAGAAGACGTGGTCGCCATCCTCGAACTCTAGTGGCCTCCGCCTCTTGTGAGCATAAGACTTCTGCCGGCTCTGAGCTGTCCTCATCCGCTCCTGGATGACCTGGACCTTCTCTGTCGTGGCCTGGACCATCTCCGGTCCCACAAGTGCTGACTCCCCAGGGTCGGTCTAGCACAAAGGAGATATGCAAGGTCGGTCATACAATGCCCCGTATGGTGCCATCCTGATGGTGGAGTGGTAGCTATTGTTGTATGAAAACTCCACCAAGGGTAGGTGGTCCTCCCAGCTGCGACCAAAGTCGAGGACACATGCGCGGAGCATGTCCTCGAGAGTCTGTATGGTCCTCTCCATCTGACCATCTGCCTAAGGGTGAAAGGCGGTGCTCAAACGTAGCTGCGTCCCGAATGCCTTCTGCAACCACTTCCAAAGCCGGGAAGTAAAGCCAGCATCTCGATCGAAGACGATAGATGATGGCACACCATGAAGACGTACAATATCTTGAACGTAGAGACGTCCCAAGCTCTCCACTGAGCCCTGCTCTCTGATGGGTAAGAAGTGAGCCGACTTGGTGAGTCAGTCGACAATAACCCAAATGGAGTCGTGACCTCTGGAAGTGCGTGGAAGTCCAGTCACGAAGTCCATAGATATCCCATCCCACATCCACCCCGAGACCTCCAAGGGTTGTACCAAGCCTGCTGGTACCTGATTCTCTGCCTTCAGCTACTGGCAGGCGAGGCATCGAGAAACAAACTCTTCCACAACCTTCTTCATGCCCGACCACCAGTGCTGTCGTCTAAGATCCTAGTACATCTTTTCCACTCTAGGATGTACCTCCAAAGGAGAAGTGTGAAACTCTCTCAGCACCTCCTCCCGTAAAGAAACTGGTACCAAGGTACGTCATCTGAAAAGGAAGTCGTGCTCTTCTCTAAAGGAGAAACCATCAGGTGCATGTTCTGAGGATATCTGTGCATGACGCGTCTCACAGTCAGCGTCCCCACGCTGTGCCTCTTTGACCCACTGCAGTAGTGGAGGGGTGACTGTGAGAGACTGAAGGAAGGCTGCTCCATCTCTATCCACGAAGGATATCTGCAAATCAGCTAGCTACTCTATCACCTCCTCAGGTAGCTGAATGCCCATCCTCCTGCTGAGAGCGTCGGCTACTACGTTCCCATTCCTAGGAGTATAGAGTATCTCAAAGTCATAGTCCTAGAGGAACTCGAGCAACTACAGTTGTCTCAGGTTCAGGTCCTTCTGAGAGAAGATGTACCTGAGACTCTGATGGTCAGAAAAGACTGTAAAGCGCTCGCCCATCAGGTAGTGTCTCCATGTCTTCAGAGCGAAGACCACTGCTGCTAACTCCAGGTCATGAGTAGAATAGTTCTTCTCATGTGGCCTCAACTGGCGTGATGCATAGGTGATCACCTCCCGCTCCTACATTAGGACACATCCAAGCCTGGTCCCTGATGCATCGTAGTAAACTACGTACCCTACTCCCTCCTCTGACAACCTCAAGATAGGGGCGCTGGTCAATCTATGTCTCAGCTCCTAGAAGCTCTTCTAACATCTGTCTGACCACACAAAGTGTTTCCCCTTCTTTGTCAAAGCTGATAGTGGTGCCGCAACTCTGGAGAAGTCTGGAACAAATCTCTGGTAGTATACAGCTATTCCCAAGAAACTCTGCACCTCCATCACGCTCCTAGGTGGCTCCCAAGCTTGCACTACGTCGATCTTCGCAGGATCCACAGCAACTCCCACCTCAGAGATGACGTTTCCCATGAAGTGGACCTCACATATCCAGAACTAACACTTCGAGAGCTTTCCATAAAGTTGGTTCTCTCGGAGTGTGTCTAGTACAACCCGCAAGTGGTAGGCGTGCTCCTCCTCAGTCGTCGAGTATATCAAAATGTCATTGATGAAGACCAGAACAAATTGATCGAGGTATGGCTGAAAGATCCTGTTCATGAGGGCCATGAACACTACTGGAGCATTAGTTATGCCGAATGGAATAACCAAAATCTGATAGTGGCCATACCGACATCTGAAGGCCGTTTTCTTGCACATCCTCGTCCCGAACTTTGAGTTGATGATAGCCTGACCTGAGGTCTATCTTCGAGAACCACTGTGCTACCTTGAGCTGATCGAAGAGGTCATCAATCCTCGGTAGCGGATACTTGTTCCTCACTTTCACCTGGTTCAGGAGGCGATAGTCGACACAAAGTTTCAATCTCCCATCTGCCTTCATCGCGATCAATATTGGGGAAGCCCAGGGTGAAACACCAGGTCGGATGAATCCCTTGCCCTGCAAGTCCTCCAACTGTACCCGTAGCTCTCAAAGTTCGGCGGGAGAAATTTGATATGTTGGGGTGGATATCGGGGCTGTCTCGGGGTACAGATCAATATAAAAGTCTACCTCTCTACGAGGAGGTAGTCCTGGAACATCGTTGGGAAAGACGTCCGCATACTGATCCACCACTACAGGAAAACTAGGACTCTGCACGTCAACTGATCCTAGGATGAGGATAGAAAACTGATGAGTGATGGGTTGTCCTCTCCTCTGCGAGAGTCCATCCTATGCTGCGAAGGCCCCCTTTTCGCCGGTGAAGGTGAAACTGTTCCCGTCGGTGCGTACACATCGCACCTTGCGCCTAATACAGTCAATCTGTGCATGGACTGTAGATAACCAATCCATGCCCAAGATGACGTTGTAAGGCCTCGACGCCGCTATAAGAAGATCCCACCTGAAGCTCTCGCCTACTAGAGTAAGCTTACATTGCCAGCACCAGTGCGTAATCATCGAGTCTACTCCTGTAGGATTCTCTAGCCGTAAGGATCGAGCCAACGGCTCTGTCGGAATCTCCAAGCTCCGAAAAAGTGCAGCGACTATGAAATAATGACTCACTCTTGTGTCTATAAGAACTACAGAAAGGGTGGAATAGACACAGATAGTACCTCAAATCATCTCAGGTGCGCCGTGGTCGTAGGACTCCCCTTCCTGGAGCTGTGCCTGTCTTTTCCCACTAGCTCCCTGTGGCCGGGGTGGACCTCCTGGTGCTGGTGGTGGTAGAGTCTCAAAGCGTCGCCCACCACCTGCTGCTCGGCCAGCTCCTCTGCCTCATCCGCCTACTCCCTGCGGACTACCACGGTCGACCATCTGCCTTTTCCTGGGTGGCCCTTCAACCGTCTGCTGCTCCTCGGCATAGCGGGTCGGGCAGTCATGAGCCATGTGGCCATGCCCGCCGCATGTGTAGCACTGCCAGCCTCTCGAAAGATTGGATCCACGCTGTGTGCCCCGCACTGCTGAGCCAGTGTCCTGAGGTCATCTTCCTGAGGGTCTGGTCTTCCTGGACCCATGAGTCATCCGTCGGCTGCCTGCTGCAGAAGACTCTACTACGGGCCGCCCCGTGGTAGGTCTCGCTGCTGAAGAAGGCTCAGCAAGGAAGCTCTCGATCAAAAGGGCTCGCTCTAGTACTCCTTCCCGAGTCAGAATGCTGAGGGAGATCAGCGATGCCCTGATATAATGCCTCAATCCCCACTCAAAGGTCCGGGCCCGGAAGAATGGGTCCCGTACCATGTCTGTCGAGTAGCGCGAGAGATCGGTAAATCTCGCTGAGTACTGGGCGACTGTCGAGCTGCCCTGCCGCAGCTGAAGAAGCTCCTAGATGCGCACCGCATGGAGGGTGGCTGAGACGAACTCTGAGCGAAAGAGGATCTCAAAGTCCGTATAGAGAAGAGATGCCTCATCGTGTACCTGGAGCATCAAGCTCCACCATCGGCCCGCTGCCGCGTGCAGTAGGTTCGATGCGAGGATCACCATGAGGTCTGCTGGTGTCCTCACTAACCTGAAAACTCGTACCACTGCCTCCAGCCAATCCTCGGCAGCCTGGGGGTCCGTCTCCCCATGGAACATGGGCAGTCGCTGGCGCTGGAACTCGTGCAGTGCACTAAGGCAACGTGCATCATCAGAGGATGGGGCTGGAAGCATCGATGGTTCGGCGAGTAAAGGTACCGCCGGTGCCTCAGCTGTCAAAGGGCCATGTACCGAGGCCTCGTCGCTTAGTGGGTTGTCATCACACACAACTCTCGGAACCCTAGCTGGCTCCCATTGTGGGGCCATCCTGAAAAGAAACAGG
Organism: Viscum album; assembly: GCA_963277665.1. NCBI lineage: Eukaryota > Viridiplantae > Streptophyta > Magnoliopsida > Santalales > Viscaceae > Viscum > Viscum album. Next base: position 558,349,475 of record OY728120.1, on the reverse strand, counting down.
TGTTCCACGGTCAAACAGTATACCCGGTGAGCTGACATAAAGTAATCACAATGAAAACTTAAAACACACATGCAATCAATGTTTTCACGCATTAAGTCGGAAATCAGAAGTTCGGGTCCTGGTGTACGGATACGTCGGCCGCCGCACCAACACTGGACTCCCTGGACTGATAACCACACCCAATACGCTGAACACTATTGATTCACATAGAAAAATATCAGAGTCCAAAGTTCTGCAGTAGAACCGAACTCCTCTGATACCAATTTGTCACGACCCGTCCTCGGGGCCCGTGCCGTGACTACCCCAAGCCCGCCTTCCATAGGCCAGGGGCTGGTGACTAGCACCAAGGCATAAATATCGGTAAAAAGGGAAGGCATTGACTTTGTAAAGTAAACAAACACCACAAAGATAACAAGTAGTAGAAGTAAAAACTAAGTAAAAACTGGGTAAAACAATAAGTGCGGAAAAGTAAGTGGGCCAGTATACAAACCCAAACTGAATGTAAAGTACAACTGGAAAGGGAAAACATCAACTGAAAGTAAAGACACAACATTGATCCGTCCACTGGAAGTCCCACCAGAAGGGTGAGTACAGATGGCCTCCACAGCTCCTGGGGTCTAGTGGTCCGCTCCGAGTACGTCCCGCCCAGTGGTCCACCTCCAGGTACCGTCCTGCTCCGCTAGCCATAACCATGATCAGCGCTGTCTGTCATCTGTAACCAACACAACATTGTGCGGGCATTGCCCATGCAGGTGTGAGTATAAGCTACTCAGTAGGGATCCCGAGACCCCCGATGGTCTCCCAAAATCCAAAAAGGATAAACCACAAAGGAAAGATACAATCACGAAGTAACATACGACACTGCTTAGGTATATTCCCATACATATACCTAAGTCATCAATTCCAGTACACTCCAACTTCCGAGCCCACGTACAACCCAGCCCACACAGGAAAGAAAAACGTAAATCCACACAGGATAGCACAACACAATCCAAATAGGAAAGAAAAATAGGATTCATCTCACATAGGTATACTTCTTCGTATGATGATAGAGATGATCAGATATTTCCACTGATTCATCTAAGCCGTCGGACCCACAAAGGATCGATAAGTACTAACCCCCACAATGAACCACAAAGGATCTGACCCACAAAGGATCGATAGGTATCTAACCCCCGTAATGACCCACAAAGGATCTGACCCACAAAGGATCGATAGGTAACTAACCCCCGCAATGAGCCACAAAGGATCTGACCCACAAAGGATCGATAGGTAACTAACCCCCGCAATGACCCACAAAGGATCTGACCCACAGAGGATCGATAGGTAACTAACCCACTCAAAGACACACACAGGATCGGACCCACACAGGATCTGTAGCACTGATCCACGTAGGATCGTTGAGTGTTGTAGTCGTCGCCGTCGAATCCACTGAGGATCTCTGTACAGTCGTCGTCATCGTCGCAGTCACAACCAGCTCTAGGGTTCTCGCACACAACATGCTCATTCGGGAGGGTCTGCTCCACATGCCGAGAGGCTGATACATCAAATGACACATAGTCCAGATCTAATGTTTCCAAAAGTTCCGTATCGTCAACAGGAACTCAACCTCACAGGCAGCGCATCAATCGAACGCCCGGTCTGATATTTATTGGCATTTTTGTCCCAGGGGCCCAGTTGGTTTTTAAGTCAAAACCAACCCGAACGTACTCCACTTGCATCCAAACCTGGGGCGGAGTAAGCCAAAAGATCTGTCTCACTTAGAGGAATCCAACAAAATCGTCGGTACGTCAATCAGACGTCCGAAGCTCAAGTTATAAGCGTTTCCGCTCCGAGGGCCCGGTTGGTTTCGTGTACGTACCAACCCTATCGAACCCAAAGTTCTCCGAAATCATGATTTTAATATATCAAAACGACCGTCCCGATCTAAGGATCACAGCTCTGCTAACGATGCGTCGATCAGAGGTCCGTAGCCCAAGATACGAGCAAAAGACCAAAAGACATCCGAAAAAGGGGGTCTGGGCCCGGACCGACCCGGCCCAACCCCCCTGGGTCGGCCCGAACCGGGGCGACCCGACCCGGGACCGAGTCCGACCCGGATGGCGCGACCCGGCCCGGCCTGGGCGTGACCCGGCTGGCGCGGGCCGGGTGGCCAGCGGTCGGCTCAGCCGTTACGGCCGAGCAAAGCGGGGGGAGCGCTGCCCCCGCGTGGAGAGACCGCGGCCCTGTGTGGGGCCGCCCTTGCCAGCGGATGTGGCTGATTGCTGCATCCTGCTCCCTTCGGTCCCACGCGGTCGAGGGACTACGGCCTGCCGCCGCGGCTGAAGCCGCTGCGGCTCCTCCCGGCGGGGCGCTGGGTGCCGCCACCACCTGCCGCCGTTCCGGCGAGGCGCGCCGGCGGGCCGCTCCACGGACCACCGGACGAGTTCCGGTGGTCGTAATTGCGTGCCGTCTTCGCCAATGGCCCTCCTGGGGCCCGTCCTTCACTGCGATGACCTCACATCTCCCTTGTGGCCTGCTTTGTCGTCGCCCACCTATCTGCTCACCAAGAACGAAGAGGCGGTGGGTTCAGACTTGTTCATTGGTCTGCACCCACCGTGTTAGCGGTTTTAAAAAGTCTTCCGATAAAAAAATTTTAGACATACTCCGTGGGTATAAAAATCACAAAGATTTAAATGCACCATTGAATTCATGCCGAGGATATAATTCACAAAGAATTAAAAGAACCGCAATCCCCTACCTCAATCGGTTGTTGATTGAAGATTGTCGTGGGGAAGGAACGTCGCGGAAGGAGAATTCGTCGGCATCGCGGTACACGACATCGCGTCGTCGATCTCCGGGGGTTTGGCGTTCTTCGTCCCCCTTCATCGGAGGCCGGAGTTCTTCGCGTTCTTCGCATTCTTCGCGTTCTTCGCGAAGGAGGATGAAGATCTTCAAGCTTTAGAGTTTCTCCAAATCCTCTCAACAAGACACCCCCTACAAACCTAGTGTTGGTATTATTTTATTCCCATGCCAACAATTTGAAATTCAAAGATAAGTAACCGAAAATTAATTCAAATAATTAATTGCAATGAATTAACCGCCCAATTAATAGGGGCATTTAGTATTTAAGTAAACGCACCGGTTGAGAATATTTAAAAAGGGGGTTTTTGCGGGTGCGTTACTTAGAGGGAAAGAAACGGTGGGGCTCGTGCGGGCCCCACCTCACAAATATCCTACCAAGTGGGTAGGATATTGTGGGTTCCACCTTATCCACTTAACTTAGCTTAAGCCACTTAAGTAAAATAAAAATAAAAAGTCGCACCACTTTTATTTTTATTCCTTAACTTAACCCCAAAAATTAAAAACCACACCCGAGGAAACGAAACTCAAGAAAAGGCGATTATAAGCAAATATCGGCGTTGAGATTCCATCGGTGTCCTCAGAATTCGATTCCGAGCACCGGTTCAAAAGTTAGAAAACCCCGTTCGTTCGTTCATAGAACGTACCCGAGCTAAACTTCGGAAAATGATTCCGGGCACACCGGGCCTCGGAATCAGGTGCCGTTAGAAACTGCGTTCTTGTAAAATTACAAAGAAAATTAAGAAAAAAATTTCCTTGAAATTTACGGGTCTTTACAGACGTTCTGTAAGAGTCTTTCATGAAGAGAAGTGGGAGCTTGGGTGGGTTTATATAGGAAAAGAGAGTGGCATTCTATAATAGTTCACTAACTTAGGTTCTGGAATCTAAATAATTAAATATCCAAAACCACAAAACAACCAAAGGTTTTTGCACATTGTTTTTTCCAAAGGGGAGTGGAAAAAATTATTTAATGTAGACAATGAACAAAATTATTAAAATATTTGGCTTTCTTATGTGTAGGTGAGTCACACTCACATGGAAATCATTTTAAAATGTTATAAAAATTTATAAGTCTTGGAGGGTCCACTAAGGAAATGTAAAATTAATAAAAAAATATAATCAAATTATTTTAAATGAAAAATATATATTGGAATAATATACCTTTTATAGTATTTTATTACATCACTATTAAGTCATTTTGATGTTATAAAACCCTTAACTATTTAAACAGTGTTTAATTTTTACCCAAACATTCGATTGTCTCAGAGAATAATGAAAAATTCACTGTTAGGTAATTTTGATGTATTGAATCAAAAAATAATATTCATTTTATGTAAATAACTGTCTAAATATGTTAATTTTCACTTTTAAAATACAAACCGACATTTATTGAAAATTCATGGGTAAAAAAAAAACAGCTTTCAAACCTGAATAAAAATTAAAATTGTTTAAAAATTATGTGATCATTTATATTTAATAAAATTTAATATAGTAATAAAATTTTATAAAATATTATTTAATTCTAAAATCCATTAATTTGTAAAAATAGATTTCTTAATTGAATATTAACTAAAAATAATATTTGTGCTTTAAAAACCATTTAAAATGTATGAATAATAAAATGAATGTATATTCTTTATTCTATATAAAAAATACACTTAATCATAGTGATAGGGTCTTTTTACATAAGCCCTTATAACTCCTAAATAAGACATAAGGGTAAGGTGTGTGATGGCGACAAACTCTTGGGTGGCTTGGATAACATCACTTGGGTGGTAATCTCTCTTAACATCCACTTCTATTATAGGTAATTCCATTTAGGTTTAACATGTTGAAACTCAGATTAGGATTGGTCCAGGGCAAAGCCCAGTTATTCTACCTCCTTCCTGACCTTCGAAAAATGGGATTCGTATATAGGAATTCTACTTGATGAGGCCATCACTTCATTTGTCTATGTAAATTGGATTTTTAAAGCCTTTTATTTATACTACTCATCTGATAACTATTCAATAGCTATATTAGCAATAATAACAATTCATAACTGTATTTTAAAATAAAAAAACATAAAACCAAGGAACTGAATATGTTTTATATAACTATTTTACATAATAAAATATTTAATTTTATGAAGTGGAATTTTCATAAATAAAATATTTGGTCGTTTCAATCTTCCCCCTTAAGAAATATCACCCTACAAATTCCCTTTTCCCACCCTTAAACAGATGTGGGTAACTCCGCCTCATCACTTCCTCCTGTTTCGACACTTCTTCTTAAAACTTGTGGATTCTTTAAAACAATTTGACAAGGGGAATTATCTTATTTTGTAGAACTTTCTCTCAATGATCTAAGATCTTCCCTGGATTCTCTTCATAGCAGAGGTCATTCTTTAATGGTATCACCTCTGGAATGAGTACATGTGATGGGTCAGGTATGTACTTCTTTAAGAGTGATACATTGAATAAATCATGTAATTGAGATAGGTTTGGTGAAACTTCTAGTCGATAAGACACTACTTCAATGAGATCAAGGATCTCAAAAGGTCTGATATACCTTGGACTAAGCTTTAACTTCTAAAAAAATATGGTAACTGTCTTCCACGGTGATATCCCGAGGAATACCATGTCTCCAACATCAAACTCCAGGTCTTGTCGACAATTATCAACATAACTATTTGTTGACTCTGAGAAGTGTTAATGTACTGCTGGATGGTCTTAACTCTCTCCACCATTTAATTTAACATTTAAGGACATAGGAGTTCTCAATCCCTAACTTCATCCCAACATGTTGGTGTTCTTCACCTCTTCCCATAAAGGGAATCATAAGGATACATTTGGATGCTTGAGAGGAAACTGTTATTGTAAGAGATCTTAACTAGAGGAAGATTTTTATACCATCCTCTTTTTAAGAACATTGAGAATGATCTCAACATATACTCATGTGTTTGGATAGTCCACTCATATTGGACATCAGTTTGAGGACAATAACCCATACTGATGTTCACCTTAGCATTCAGAGCTTGTTGAAGAGCATTCTAGAACATAGATGTGAATCTTGGATCTTGATTGGATACAATTTAGAGTGGTACCCCATACACCCTTACCACTTTTTTGATGTATATCCATTCCATTTGATGCAATGTGAAATCCTATGATACTACAATGAAGTGTGCAGTCTCTGTGTGTCGATCCAAAATAACCCAGATAGCATAGTTTCCTTTGGATTTCTTTGGATGTCTGGTGACAATGTCTATATTGATGTTATACCATTTCCTTGTTGGTATAGGTAATGGTTTCATCATCCCCTTAGAATTCTAACTAATATTCTTCACCTGATGACATACCAATAACTTTTAAGTATCATCAATGATCTCTTTATTCATGTTATCCCACCATTAATTATCTCTAATATCTTGTTACATATTTGTGCTTACTTGGTGAATTGAGAAATTCGAACTATGTGCATCATCCAAATGTTCATTCATTAACTCCAGATTTGATGGAACACATATTCTTGACCCAAATATCACAATTCCTTCATCATAAAAATTTATCTCTAAGGATTTCCCTTTTCTAATATTTTCCACTTTCTTCTGAATTCTGACATCATCCTTTTTCTCATCCTTTAACCATTACAAAAGAGATGATTGGTAATTTATTTGTGAAAGGATTGATTATGTTCCCTTCTTAATTATTCTCATGTCCATCTTCATCAAATCTAAGAAGATTGGATCCATTTAAATTCTCATCAATGATAGAATTTCTAGGACCTTTCCACTTAGAGAATATTCCACCTTGTTCACTTTCCTAGGATAGTAATGGATTGAGAATTCATAGTATTTGATCCACTATGACCATCTTCATTAGTTCATATTTAACTCTCTCTGTGTGAATATATACTTGAGGATTTTGTGATCTGTACATATTTCACAGTTCTCACCATAGAGGTAATGTTTCCAATATTATAAAGCAATGATTACTATAGCCATATCATGATCATTTGTTGGATAGTTTTTCTCATGGACTTTCAATTTACTTGAAGCATAGGCAATGACTTTTTCAGTTTGCATCAACACAGAACCCATGCCCTTCTTCGAAGCATCGCTGAATACCACAAAAGTTCTCCAATTGTGGGTAGTGTGAGAACAAGTGCAGTGATAAGCCACCTTTTGTAATCCTTGAAGTTAACTTCTCATTTATCACTCCAAGAAAACTTGAATCCCTTCCATGTTATCTTAGAAAAAGGGTTTCACAATTGTGAGAAATTTCTCACAAATTGGTGATAATATACAGCTAACCCAAGGAAGCTACGAATATCTGTCACAGATGTTGGCCTTGACTATCCCTTAATTTCCTTTTTATTGGAGGGATCCCCAAATATCCCATTTCTTGTGATTATATTACCCATGAATGAGACCTCCTTCAACCAGAACTCACAATTTTTGTACTTTTGATAGAGCTTATCCTTTTTCAAGGTCTCTTGTATAGTGCTTAGATGCTCCTCATGCTCTCCCTTGGTTTTAGAGTATATTATAATATTTTCAATAAAGACTATAAAAAATTTGTCAAGGTAATCTCTAAAGACTCTATTAATCAAGTCCATTAAACTTGATGGAGTATTAGTGTGTCCGAAAGACATTACTAGGAATTAATTGCACTCGTACCTTGTACGAAAAGCGGTATTGGGGATATCCTCCTTCTTCACCCATACATGGTAATATCCTGACTGTAGATCCACCTTGGATAAGAACATGTCATAAATTCGTGGTAAAGGATACTTTTTCTTTATCATGATTTTTTGAGATCTCGATATACAATGAAAAGGCGCATTGACCCATCCTTCTTTTTGATGAAGAGGACTGGTGAACCCCATGGTTAAGCACTTGGGAGTATAAAACCTTTATCTAGATTATCTGGTAGTTGTTTCTTTAGCTCCTCAATCTACAAAATAGCCATTCTATATAGATTTGTGGATATTTGAAAATCCCTGGGTATAAGATCAATCGTGAATTCAATATCTCTTCTAGGAGGAAGACCTGAAATTTTTTCGAGAAACACATCAGCAAATTAGCTCCTAATAGGAATGTCTTCAAGGATGGTTGCTTCCTTAGACTCAATATTCTTATTAGGATACACGTGCTTATAGATTAGTGATATACACTATTGAGATTATGGTTCTAAAGAAAATTCATCCTCCTCGTTGCACTTGTACAGAATTGGGGGTCTATTTTCTATATAGAGAGTTACTTCCCTCTCACGTCAATTTATGTTGGCTCTATATAGGGAAAACCAATCCATGACAAGAATTTCATCAAATTCCACCAAAGAGAGAATGATGAGGTTCACCAGGAAGTTAAATCCACAAATTGTGATATGGGAGGAGTTATATTCATGGGATGCAATAATTTCACCATTTTCCATTATCACTAACATCTTTAATTCCATGATTTTTGGTGGTTTTGGGATTTTTCTACTAATCTTTCGGGATATAAAAGAATGAGTAAAACCAAAATCAAAAAGTAAATTCTATATTGTTGAATGAATAACTAGCATACCCATAACCATTTCATAGTCAGGGATCAATACAACTGTAGTAATGGTAAAAGCTCTCCCTTGCTACCTCAGAGGTTGTTGGTTGCCTCCGAAAACCCTTGGCTTAGGTCACTTTTTTTCAAAGTGCCCATGTTCTTTATAGTTAAAGTAATGAACAATGTGTTGAGGGTCGAATAGAGAATTCCTCTCCTCCATCAAAATAGTAGGGGTTTCTTGTCATCATTTAATGGCTAGGTTCCCTTCTCTTCCACACATTAATCAATTCCTCATTCCCTTTAGGTAATTTACTTGGGGATTCTTTCCACACCTTTGGAAAGTGTGTTGGTGGAATTTCTTAACACCATTGGATTTATACATCAGACCAGCAAAATAGAAGTCCACTTTCCGATTCTTATCCCCATGATACAACTGATATTCAACGATCTCCATTTATTCTTTGAGGGCACATCGTGCGATTTCTTTATAGATATCAAAGTCACAGATCACTAGGGATTTTCATAGGTAAGGTTTTATTACACCAAAGAAGTGTTCGACCTTGCATTTGAGGGTAACGAAAAAGAATGAGGTGTATCGTGCAAGCCTTGAGATGTTTTCCTCACAAGATCCAATGGATTCATCATCTTTTTTCTTGAGGACATGGAAGTCCATTTAAATTTTAATTCATTGGGTGCAAGGAAAATATTTATCAAAAAACAGTTTCCAGAATTCATTTCATTCCAATGACTTGATCTCTTCCTCAGGCTTCATGTTTTTGATCAATGTCCACCATTGGCCATATTCACCCTCTATACGATAAGAATATATAATAAACTTCTCTTGTTCAGAACATTTAAGTATGGAGAAGATATTTTCGATGGAGTTGATCCATTGTTCAATGATTAAGGGATTAGATGATCCATTGAAAGTAGGCGGCCTTTGTCTTATTACGCTCTTGATTGTGTGTTGCTATTTCATTGGGGGGGGGGGTTGTATATTCTTATTGACCCATATTTATAATTCCCTAGCCTTAAACATTTCTTAATCTTGAGTTACTTCATGAATACACGTTGAGGATCTTTTCAGGTTTAGAGTTTTAGAGAATTAGATCATAAATCATGCATTACATCCCACATTTAAACAAAGTGGTTACAATAAAAGATAGTATTCATTTTTACCCATCAACGGAAACATATTTAAAGTAAAACATGGATTCTTTCTTGACACTTCCTTGAAACTATCATCATATCATGTACCTTTCCCTTGACTTGTGAAAAACATTTCAAAAACTTGGGAAGAGCATAAAAATCTCAGTAAGGGATATAAAAACATGGAAATGAAACATGAGTACATGAACACATAAGAATCATTGAAATTATACTTTACTCATAAAACATAATCACTTTAACATACCTCATAAAATCTTGAATAAATCATAGAAATCATAACACATAAAGGTAACTTGAGGCATTCATAACATTCTTACGTAGGGAGTAACCCTCTTGGTTACGTTTGGAATACCCTTCACAATATATTCCCTAAATCTCTTCGGAGAAACCTTAACATTTAACCCCTTCGTGTTACCCAATGCATTGGAGAGCTATATCGGGCTCACCCTCCCTTAGTTTATCACGGAACCACCTGTCTTCATAACAATTCCCAAGAACCATAACATAATCATATCACATAAAACATGCATAATGGAAACATAACATTTCCACACTTCAATCTCAAGATATCAATACAACACATTGATATAATAAAAACATTATGAAAACCATTTTCAATAACAAAATAAAATAAAAGTAAAACATGGTATTTATTTTTCATTTAAAAAAAGGTATGGCTTGTAGAGGAAGCCGAAACTCAAATAATGGTCACGGCGGCGGAGAAGTCGTTGTCGCCACATACGTACGACAAAGAAACATTCCTTTTTTCGTTTAGTAAACGCTTCGTATAAAAAAATTTCTTTTGAATAAATGTAAAAGTGAAAGGTATTTATACACCATATAAAAGAAATATGTCTATAAAACAAAATATGCCTCAATGAAAGGAGATTGAAACGAAGTCCCATACCTCGGGTCCGACTTGACTCGATCGTTCTTTAACGTCCTGGATCATAAACTTGAGTTAATTTCTACTTTCTTAAGAACCTTTTGCAAGTTCATTATTCCTTTTATATCACTTATTACCATGTTATGAACACTATATATTTATTTAAGTTAATAATGGTTGATTTGTCGATCATTGGTACTTGAGTCAAAAATAAACTCTTTATAATTACAAGTTGTTCATGTGGTAAAATATCCATTATATCAAGAATTATATTCATGATGTAGATATCATATATATAATATATATCCAGTATATACGTGCATTTATAATATTAGGTAATTATTTAGAGGTAACAAATGAAATGCCCCGTTCATGGAGACGGTAAGCAGTACGTACGCATGAATGCTACTTTCATTTCTATGTCATATTAATTGAACTAGAACTAAATGAGAGATATGTATATTTTAATTCCAGAATTATATACATCATTTAGATGTTATATACATCATATATGTCAATTATATATATGTACTTATAATAGTACATTACATTTGGGGATAAGAAATGAAATGCACCGTTCATGGAGACGGTAAGCTGTACGTACGCATGAACGCTACTTTCATTTCTATCTCATACTTTAATGAAAAGAAATAATAATGATATAAAGGTATATTATAATTCAATTATATCATCATATATAATAACTTTAACTCCATCCTTTATACGTCACACATATGGAATTAACGAATCAAATAACTTTGAGGGGGCGGTAGTTCGCACTTCCTAAAATGAAGATATCACGTTTTCCCATAATGGAAACCATAAAGGTATGCCAGAAATGAAAAATACATAAGATTAAGTAAAACATAAAAATATTATATATCATATATAAATATAGTGACATCTTAATGGCCACATTTGAAGGTGTTAGAAGAATATAGAACAATCATCGTTTCGCGAGGCAGAAATTCGCCATCCATGGAAACAGTATGCTTTTTAATCATTAAATGAAGGTGTGTGTAAGTGTAGCTCGAATAATTATTATAAAAACATGCTAGTATATTGAGGATACTGGTTTTGTTACAAAATAAATTAATAAAAAGAGTTTAGGGGGTTGTAGAAGCAAAATAAAACATAAGAACACAAGAGAAAACACTAACTTTAAAACGGGTAACTCTTTTTGATTTGAGATCAAAGGCTTCCTTGGGTAGACTTATTCTCAAAGTGAGGATTATAGGAGTAAGAGAGGGATGTGAAGAGACAAAATGGTCAGGATTTTGCCGAGACAAAGGCTTGAGGGGTGTGGGTAAGGTGGTAGAAGTGGGAGCCTTTTATAAGAGGAGAGGAGGGGCACTCTTCAAAAGTTATAAAAGGTAACATTATTTTCAAATTAGTTTCGGATTTTAATGGTCCCACATTGATGTATTTCGAGGATAAGGTGATAAGGGTTCTAAATAAACTCATCCAATAGGTTTTGGAAAAGTTTAAGTCTTATATTTTACATTATCTTTTCATTTTATTTAAATCGTTCATTAATGAGGTAATCGCTGCATCATCATGATGTCATAAATAATTTAATTTATTTAATCACTAAAAATTATAAACAAAATACTATGATGTAGGAAATCGTTTTAGCTTTACAATGACTGCTTATAGTCCAATAGATCATTTATGTTGAAAAAATTAATTTTTTTTTACTCAGGTGATACATTCTTTGTTATATTTAACTTTCTTTAAAAATAAAAAGACAAAAAGTCACTTTCACACAAAAGTGATTCCATGGGGTCCCCAAGTTTGGAACAAGGCATCCCATGGTTGGATATGAGACAACCAGTAGCATTAGATCACATGTTGGTGTCATTTTTTATTATTATGATATTATTTTATTATCCTTAACTACCCGATTACTCATTAATCAAGATAATTAAAGATAATTACCGTCGTTACTATTCATAATGCCAAACAAAAAAAGAGTATTAATTACATAATTTTTACTTTATGATTCCAAATATGGAATCAATTTTACCAAATTCCAAACATATAAATTGCAATAATTAATTTAAAAATAATTCCCGTTGTCAAAACAAATAGCGGGTTTTTTTGAAACAATATCTATGAAAAGTTTGGCACTTGTTTATGGAAAATTACAAAGTGAAATTAATCCAAATGACCACCATTGGATTAAATGGTAAAAAATATTCTATTTACACTTTAAAACCAATTAAAAATATAATCTAACCATATAATTAAATTAGATGAAAAAGCAGTTTTGATGTAAAATGCAGTATTTTTCACTATTCATTAAAAAAATGAACATTGTCAGAAAAATACCAAAAAATTATCCAATGTAAATTTAAATGTACCAATCATAAATAATAAGTTTATTTTGACAAATAGAGATTATAAATTTGTGAAAAGTTTGATTTAAAAATGGTTTTCCATCAAAAGGCAGTAAAACAATCTTTTAAGAATATTAGTGTATTCCATGCTTAAGATTGGATTTATTCTAATTTTAAGCCTCTAAAACACTATATAATTCATAAATAGACATAGATAATAATATCTATTATTCATTACTTACTTGGGATGTTACATCCTTCCCCCCTTTAGAAACTTGTGTCCCCGCAATTTATTTACATATCGAATAAGTGGGGGTATTTAGCCCTCATTGCATTTTCAGATTTCCATATTTCCTCTTCAATCATGTGGTTTTCCACAAAACCTTTACCAGATGAATCAAATTATTCCATAACACTTTCTCCCTTTGGTCAAGAATCTGGACTGGTTGTTCCTCATAAGATAGGTTCTCTTCCAGCTGAACTACCTCTGGACTCAAAACATGAGATGGATCTGGGATGTACTTCCTTAACATTGAAACATGAAAATAATTGTGTACCTGAGATAAACTCGGAGGTAAAACCACTCGGTAAGCAACTGATCCAACTTTGTCCAGAATTTCATATGGTCCAATGAACATTGGACTCATCTTTCCTTTATTACCAAATCACATCACACTTTTCCATGGCGAAACTTTGAGAAAGTCATGATCACCTACCTCGAAAGATAGATCCTTCCTCCGGTTATCCGCATAACATTTCTGTCTGCTCTGAGCTGTTCTCATGTGTTTATGAATCAACTGAACTTTTTCCGCCATCTCTTCTACCAATTCTGGTCCCATCTGCCTCCTTTCACCTATTTCATCCCAAAAAGCTGGAGTTCAACACCATTTACTATATAATGCTTCAAACAGAGCCATCTCTATACTGGAATGAAAACTGTTATTATATGGAGTCTCAACCAAAGAAATATGTTGGTCCCAACTTCCCTGATAATCCATAGAGCAAGCACATAGCATATCCTCCAAGGTCTGAATTGTTCATTCTGACTGCCTATCTGATTGAGGATGAAAAGCTATACTAAAATTTAATTCATTACCCAATGACTTCTGAAGGCCTTTCCAAAAGTTTGAAGTGAACCTGGGATCATGGTCAGATACAATGGAGAGAAGAACTCCATGTAACCTGACTATCTCTTTAAGATACAAGTGGGAAAGTTTATCTAAGGAAAAATTATCTCGTATAGCAAGGAAATGAGTAGATTTAGTCAAGCGATCAACAATAACTTAGATTGCATTATTACCTCGAGGTGTCTTCGACAATCCCCCAACGAAGTCCATGGATATATTCTCCCATTTCCACTCTGGTACTAGTAAAGGCTGAAGCATCCCTTTCGGCAACTTCCACTCTGCTTTAACTTGTTGACAAGTCAAACACTTCACAGTAAAATCAGCAATGTCTCTTTTCATTCTGTCCCACCAGTAATACTCTCGAAGATCTCTATACATCTTAGTACTTCTAGGATGGACAGAAAATGGGTAACTATGAGCTTCACATAACAACTCTCTCTTCAAATATTAATCACAAGGCACACACAATCTCTTCCCAAATCTCAAAACACAATCATTATCAATATTGAATTTAGGTAACTTACCCTTCTGAACCAGCTATACCTTTTTCTGCAACTCACTGTCAATCTTATGTGCTTGCTTAATTCTTTTTAATAGAGAAGATTTCACTGATACCTAAAACAAAATAGAAGGACATCCCGCACCAACAACTTCTATGCCAAATTTCATAAAATACTTAACCATAGGATCACATTCCAAACGCAACATTGTTAATGAAGTATTACTTTTTCGACTCAAAGCATCAACCACTTTATTTGCTTTTCTCGGATGGTAATGAATTGCACAATCATAATCCTTGATTAATTCTAGCAATATCCTCTGTCTAATGTTCAACTCTTTCTGAGTTAATATATACTCTAAACTTTTGTGATTAGTATATATTTCACACTTTACTCCATTCAAATGATGCCTCCAAATTTTTAGAGGAAAAACAACATCAGCTAATTCCAAGTCATGTCTAGGGTAATTTACCTCATGATTTTTCAACTGATGTGAAGCATATGCAATTACCTGATCATTCTGCATAAGGACCCAACCAAGTCCCTTCATCTAAGAATCACTGTATATAACAAACTCACCATTCCTGGAAGGAAGTGCCAAAACTGGAGCATTCACTAATCTTCTTTTCAACTCCTTCGGTAGTAACCTGAGTCAACAAATCCATCATTGCAACAAACTGTTTAGTTCTGATTCTGACCATCTCAGGATACTGATTTGAAAGGTCATTTCCCTCTGTAAGCCTTCCTAGAAAAGCTTTTATGTTTCCTCTATGAAAAACCATTCTTAACACAGATCTATCTTAGGCGAAGCAATATTGTAATATTTAAATTCTATATCATTTAAATCTGACCATAAATTTTTTTTGGATAATCATTTAATATAATTATAACTCATAAAGTTATCTAAACCGACCTCTGATACCAACAATAAGGCCCCAACCTTAATCATTACTTAATCTCGAGTTACTTCAAGAATACACATTGAGGATCTTTTCAGGTTTAGAGTTTTAGATAATTATATCATAAATCATGCATTACATCCCACATTTAAACAAAGTGGTTACAATAAAATATAGTATCCATTTTTCCCCATCAACGGAAAAATATTTAAAATAAAACATGGATTCTTTCTTGACACATCCTTGACACTATCATCATATCATGTACCTTTCCCTTGACCTATGAAAAACATTTCAAAAACTTGGGATGATCATAAAAAGCTCAGTAAGGTATATAAAAACATGGAAAGGAAACATGAGTACATGAACACATAAGAATCAATGAAATCATAAATTACTCATAAAACATAAGCAATTTAACATACCTCATCAAATCATGAATAAATCATAGAAATCATAAGAGATAAAGGTAACTTGAGGAATTCATAACATTCTTACATAGGGAGTAACCCTCTTGGTTACGTTTGGAATACCCATCATAGTATATTCCCTAAATCTTTTCGGAGAAACCTTAATGTTTAACCCCTTCACGTTAACCAATGAATTGGAGAGCTATATCAGGCTCACCCTCCCTTATATTATCACGGAACCACCCGTCTACATAATAATGCCCATGAACCATAACATAATCGTATCACATAAAACACGCATAAAGGAAACATAACATTTCCACAGTTCAATCACAAGATATCAATACAACACATTGACATAATAAAAACATTATGAAAACCATTTTCAATACCAAAATAAAATAAAAGTAAAACATGGTATTTATTATTCATTTTAAAAAAGGTATGGATTGTAGAGGAAGCCGAAACTCAAATAATGGTCACGGAAGCGGAGAAGACATTGTCGCCGCATACATACGACAAAGAAACATTCCTTTTGTTGTTTAGTAAATGCTTCGTATAAAAATATTTCTATTGAATAAATGTAAAAGTAAAAGGGGTTTCTACACCGAATAAAATAAAGTTGTGTATAAAACAAAATATGCCTCAATGATAGGAGATTGAGACGAAGTCCCATACCTTGGGTCCGACTTGACTCGATCGTTCTTTAACGTCCTGAATCATAAACTTGAGTTAATTTCTACTTGCCTAAGAACCTTTTTCAAGTTCATTATTACTTTTATATCACTTATTACAATGTTATGAACACTATATAATTATTTAAGTTAATAATGGTCGCTTTGTCGATCATTGGTACTTGAGTCAAAAAGAAACTCTTTATAATTACAAGTTGTTCATGTGGTAAAATATCCATTATATCAAGAATTATATTCATGATGTAGATATAATATATATAATATATATCCAGTATATACATGCATTTATAATATTACTTAATAATTTAGAGGTAAGAAATGAAATGCACCGTTCATGGAGACGGTAAGCCGTACGTACGCATGAACGCTACTTCCATTTCTATGTCATATTAATGGAAATAGAACTAAATGAGAGATATGTATATTTTAATTCAATAATTATATTTATCATTTAGATGTAACATACATCATATATATCCACTATATATATGTACTTATAATAGTACATTACATTTGGGGATAAGAAATGAAATGCACCGTTCATGGAGACGGTAAGCCGTACATACGCATGAACTCTACTTTCATTTCTATCTCATACTTTAATGGAAATAAATTATAATGATATAAAGGTATATTATAATTCCATTATAGCATAATATATAATAACTTTAACTCCATCCTTTATACGTCCCACATATGTCATTAACGAATCAAATCACTTTGAGGGGGCGGTAGTCCGCACTTCCTAAAACAAAGATATCACGTTTTCCAATAATGGAAACCATAAAGGTATGCCATAAATGAAAAATACAGAAGCTTAAGTAAAACATAAACATATTATATATCATATATAAATATATTTACATCTTAACGGCCACATTTTAAGGTGTTAGAAGAATATTGAACAATCATCGTTTCATGAGGCAGAAATTCTCCATCCACGGAAACAATATGCTCTTGAACCATTAGATGAAGGTGTGTGTATGTGTAGCTCGAATAATTCTTATAAAAACATCATTGTATATTTAGGATACTGGTGTTGTTACAAAATAATTGAATAAAATGTGTTTAGGGGGTTGGAGAAGCAAAATAAAACATATGAACACAAGAGAAAACACTACCTTTAAAACGGGTAACTCTTTTTTATTTGAGCTCAAAGGCTTCCTTGGGAAGATGTCTGCCTAAAGTGAGGCTTCTAGGAGTAAGAGAGGGATGTGGAGAGACAAAATTGGAAGGTTTTGGCCGAGAAAAAGGCTTTAGGGGTGTGGGTAAGGTGGTAGAAGTGGGGGTCTTTTATAAGAGGAGAGGAGGGGCACTCTTGGAAAGTTATAAAAGGTTACTTTATTTTCAAATGAGTTTCGGATTTTAAAGGTCCCACATTGATGTATTTCTAGGATAAGGTGATAAGGGTTCGAAATACACTCATACAATATGTTTTTCACAAGTGTAAGCCCTATATTTTATATTATCGTTTCATTTCATTTAAATCATTCATTAATGAGGTAATCACTGCATCATCATGATGTCATAAATAATTTAATTTATTTAATGTCTAAAAATTATAAAAAAAATACTATGAGGTAGGAAATAATTATATATTTCCAATAACTATTTATAGTCCAATATATAATTTATTTAGACAAAATTAAAAATGTTTTACTTAGGTGATACATTCTTTGTTATATTTAACTTTTTTTAAAAATAAAAAGATAAAAAGTCACTTTCACACAAAAGTGATTCAATGGGGTTCCCAAGTTTGGAACAAGGCATCCCATGGTCGGCCATGAGACAACAAGTAGCATTAGGACACATGTTGGTGTCATTTTTTATTATTATGATATTATTTTATTATCCTTAACTACCCGATTACTCATTAATCAAGATAATTAAAGATAATTACCGTCGTTACTATTCATAATGCCCAAAAACAAAAGAGTCTTAATTAAATAATTTGGACCTTCTGATTTCAAATATGGAATCCATTTTACCAAATTCCAAACATATAAATTGCAATAATTAATTTAAAAATAATTCCCATTGTCAAAACAAATAGCGGGTTTTTTTAAACAATATCTATGAAAAGTATGGCATTTGTTTATGCCCAATTCCAAAGTGAAATTAATCCCAATGACCACCATTATATTACATGGTAAAAATATATTCTATTTAAACTTTAAAACCAATTAAAAATATAATCTAACCATATAATTAAATTAGTTGAAAAAGCAGTATTGATGTAAAATGCATTATTTTTCACTATTCATTAAAAAATGAACATTGTCAGAAAAATACCAAAAAATTATCCAATGTAAATTTCAATGTCCCAATCATAAATTATAATTTTATTTTGGAAAATAGATCTTATAAAAGTGTCAAAAGTTTTATTTAAAAATGGTTTACCATCAAAAGGCAGTAAAACAATATTTTAAGAATATTAGTGTATTCCATGCTTAAGATTGGATTTATTCTAATTTTATGCCTCTAAAAAACTATCTAATTTATTAATAAACATAGATAAGAATATCTATTATTCATTACTTACTTGGTATGTTACAATATTTCTATTCAAAACATGAGTTATGTGAGAGAGTATCATGATAACTTTTGTGATTCCCGCTCCCATCGAATTTGGCATCTCATTAGAATAGTCATCACAATGATCTTCACATCGGTTGTTATCTGGAGTCCTCCTATTACTCTTTATTGGATATAATAAAAGGAAAGTTATGGGTAACAAATAAAGGGGAATCCATGAAAAAAGGTATAATATATAAATTACATTTATTTCCTTAACTTATGAATTGATAGGATTCAATCTATGTTATCCATGATTTACTTCCCAACATAGATTCGTAGGGGCATTTTTTTATTCCATTAACAATGGTTCATACCAAGATTATGAATTTACCAAAGTATATCCCCTAAGAGTGTTGAACCAAGACTATTTCAAGGCCTGTTGTCAGGCACCAGTTCATGTTCAAGTCTTTCTAAAAGTGGTGTTTTTAGGTTTTACCCCAAGATACATATGTGGAAGAGCCACCTCTACTTGTTTGTATTCAGATAGAGATGTATTTTCTTGATAAACCACTTACTATATACTCACCAAAATTTAGTGATGCTTTTATTACACTTATTTTTATCCATAAGGCTTTCAATAGGGTTTTCTAATCCTAATCCCAAAAACAACTAAACCTATCCTTTTATACCAACTATAACAACCCTGCTCCTTATTACTCACTTAAACGTGATTTATTACATAAAAATGAACTGAAGACAAATCTGAGGATCGATAGGTGTAGTGTCTTAGGAAACATGGAAAATTACATGACAACTTAAAATATAAAATACAACATCTTTATTGATAAATTCTTTTACATGACCACAACATTCCTTCTTACTTAGAATTTTATTAAATAAATAGAGGACATACATACGAAAAGGGTGAGATATAAAGCCCAGTAATTGAGTGAAAAAGGAATAAAATGAAGGATACAATATATTTTAGGAAATAGGAATATCAATGGATCATAAGATAAATTTTAAAATAAAGGAATGATATAGCATGATTATCATAAAATGGAGATATGGAAAAAAAAAAATTAACATTATATTAGCTTGAGAAAATCCCCATTTCACATGGAGCATGGGTACAAACTCATTTCACATTAATTATCATTATTAAACCCTAATATCACATGAATTAAAATTATTCAACACTCATTTCACGTGATATATCATGATACTATTCTTTACCCAGTGCATTGTAGTGCTATCAAGGCACACCCTTCTTAATCATTTCATTTCATGTATAAGTGTGCCGCATAGATCATACAACATGGATTCATTAAACATCATAATTTTTTCCACAAATAAGATATATGGAATAAATAAATTTTTTTCCTCAATAAACATGTACATGTGCCTAAAGTTGAATAACCTTGATAGAGAAATGGGTATGGTATTCACTTTCATGATGAGTTTGGAATGGGAAATTTTTTCGTAACTTCAGCAACATAACGACGTCATATAGAAATTGTAAAATGGGTTAATGAGAGAGAAATAGGTTTATAATAATTTATAAATGAAATGGATAGTAATGGGGTCATGAAAAATAATATCCCAACATATTTAATAGAATTATGATGTATAATATAAAAGAATTTCTTGAAAGTAAATAAGGGGAGAGAAATCCCTTACTATATTTTGGCATGGTAACAGGTGTACATGAGAGGTATTAATGAGAAAAAAAAGTTAATATAATAATTAAAACATAATTAGGGAAGTATCTGTGAGGTTATAAATCATAAAATAAAATTTTAATCGAAAACATAAGGGAATAACAATATAAAGAAAATTTGACATTAATTAGGTAGGAAGGAAAGTGAGGATCCATTACTCTAGTGTGTGGATTAATGAGCTTTAGGAGGGGATTATTGAGAGCTTGGGTCACCATGGGAAGATTCTAGAGAGAGGAGGTCAGATTAAGGATGTGATACAACGGTTTTAGTTAATATAAGTTGGATCTTGGGTGGGTTTATATAGGAAAAGAGAGGGGAATTCTTTAATATTTCACAAACTTATGTTTTGGAATCTAGATAATTAAATATCCAAAACGACAAACCAACCCATGGTTTTTGAAGAAGGGGACTGAAAAAATTATTTTATAAGGCCAGTGGACGAAATTATTAAAATATTAGGCTTGCTTATGTGGAGGTGAGTCACACTCTAAAGGAAATCATTTTAAAATGTTAAAATATATTATAAGACTTGGAGGGCCCACTAAGGCATTGTAAAATTAATTAAAAAAAAATATAAAATCACATTATTTTAAATTTAAAACATATATTTTCAGAACAATCATTTAATAGTATTTTATAACATCACTATTGGGTCATTATGATGTCATAAAAAACATTATATATTTTAACGGTATTTAATTTTTACCTAAAAATTCGATAGTCTCAAATAATTGTGAAAATTTCACCATTAGATAATTTCGACATCCTAAATCCAAAAATAATTTTAATTTTATATAAATAATTTTCTAAATATGTTAATTTTCCCTTTTAAAATAAAACCCAACATTTATTGAAATTCATGGGTTTTGAAAAAAATAGATTTGAAACAATAATAAAAATTACAATCGTATAAAAATTATACAATCATTTATATTTAATAAAAATTATTTTATTACTAATAATTTTTTTAAAATATTAATTAATTTAAAAATACATTAATTCATCAAAACAGACTTTTTAATTGAATATTAACTAAAAATACTATCTAGGGTTTAAAAACCATTTTCAAAGTTACAATAATAAAATTAATGTATATTATTTATTCTATAAAAAAATAATGCACACAATCCTAATGACAAGGTCCTATTACATAACCCCTTATAAAACTCACATTAGACCTAAGGGTAAGGTGTGAGATGATGAGATACTCTTAGGGCAGATTTTATAACTTCACTTGGGTGGTAATCTCGATTAACTTCCACTTCTACCATATGTGATTCCGTTCAAGGTTAACATGTTGAAGCTCAGATTGGTCTTGGTACAGAGAAAAGACCAATGATGCTACCTCCTTCCCAAGATCTGACAAATGGGCTTCGTATAGAGAAATTATTCTGGATGTGTCCATCTCTTCCTTTGTATGAGTATATTGGATTTATTAAAGCCATATATTTATACTAATCATGTGATAACTGTTCAACGATTATATTAGAAATGTTAATTATTATTAATGGTATTTTAAAATCCAAAAACATAAAACCAAGTAAGTTCATATGTTTTTTATAACCATTTTAAATAATAATACATTTAATTAGATGAAGAGGAATTTTTATTAATAAAAGTTTGGATCATTACAGTTCAATCATAAATAAACTATCCATCATAAGTACTAAGTGAATGAATGAAAAAATGGATAGAATTTTTAAAGCCTAAAACAATGATATGTGAATGATTAAAATGAAATAAAAATTACATTATTCGATGAATAACTATAAGATAGAAGGCTGTATTTTGAAAATTCACTTCAAAAACAAAAGATAACTACAAAAAATCAATGAAAAATCTAAGAGTTATACTAGGCCCATTAAAAATATAATGGATAGAATATTTATAATCATATATATACCACTGAATAATATAAAGGTGTGGTGTTTCAATGGTCATATCCAAATCTAAAATAATGTATTTGTTACTATGTTGTTATTAAAATTAATAAAAATTTTCATATCTGATAGGCCATGATAATGACCTTTTCATGTCCATATCATATCTCCTCGTTTTATTAAAATTTTCTGAATACTTTTAAGATATAAATAATAATATATCATTGAAATTTTATTTTCGATTTTCCAGAACTGATCCTTTAGAAAAGGAAAATCCAGGATCACTATTACATATTTACTCATTGTGGTGTTCCTGTGAAAATGGGTTCGATACTCTATCCATTGTATTAGAATGTTTCTCATTAGATTTATAGGAATTAATTTCACCATGATTTAGATTATTATAAAATATAAATATTGTAGAAAATATAAATACCCTTTACACTTGTATTTTTTAATCTATGGTATAAGGATTGTATAATCATTGATGTTATTTATACCGACATATCCATGATATACTCTATGGAACACCATTTCGTGGTTTCATTAATATTCTTTATATTACTAAGATGTTCTTGAAATTTGATCCAAAAATTAATAATTATAAAAATCATAAAAAATATTACAAATAAGTAATAGTAATCACATTTTTATAACAAGGATCTAATGATAAAATGTGTATAAAGATGAAGTATCATAATTGTACTCTATGTTATTTAGTCCCAAGAAAATTGTTTTAGAATTTTGACACTAGATGGAATTACTAAAAACTAAAAGTGTCTATATTGAAACATAAAATAAGTCTTTAGGAAATATCTCAATCACCCTCATCGACCAATACCAGATTCAAAAATAAATCTTCTAGAACCAACTATATCCCTTAAACTTGTTATATAATTTATCAATTAATTAGAGGGGATATTGATTCTTCATTATCACCCATTTCAACCATTATTAATTTATGTACAATCACAAACTATTTTCAACATTTTTTATGAACAATAATGGATTACCCTATGAAGAGACACTTGGTCTATTGAAACCCTTCTACAAAATATCATCGATCTAAATCCATAACCCAAAAAGATTTGATAGTGTTATCCTATATGTATAATAATAAATTACAGATACATCAAATGAAAACTATATCCCAAACTCGATATCACATTGATGGGGGAAATATCATAACCTATTCATGTAAAACATCATGAAAATCCTCCACAATTATTCATAACCCCACCACATAATCTTCCATAGAACACTACATGAACTCTTTTAGCTAAGAAGAAATTGTCTCCAAATAATTTCTATAAATTTTAAGATAACACTCATAATAAAACCACACAATCATCTTCCCCGTCAAAGAAAAAATATCTCCTATGATAATAATATATATTTTCTCATAAAAATTACAAAAAATCCATTAGAAGGTTGCAATTTTATGGTTATATCTGCAATAAGAATAACTCACCAAATGATTAATGCTTACCCATAATTCATTTACATCATTAAAATACCATATAAATTCTTGATTGATGTGGAATAGGTACATACAACACTATGGTCAATGAATGTCTATCCACCTTGAGTCCCAATACTCATATTAAGGTAGAATCAGTGAGAAATGTTAAAATGTATTAAATTAGTCAAAGCATAAACTAGGGTAGAATAGACAAAAATGGTATCTTAAACAACCTATAAACACTAGATCACCAAAAAATCCATGCTAATAAACTGACTGTGACTTTCTCCTCTACCTCATTACCCCTGTTGGTGTAAACCACATAATCCACTTTTATCCGTAATGTCCCAAAAGATAAAGAATATCCCATAATTTTCTTCTTTCTATTCCATCACCTCTCTATGGTATGAATTTTTTTGGACCCTACTACTATTGATAATTTCTATGAGGCCATTGCTACATATAAGGTTGATTACATCCCCCACCATGGAACACAACATGTGGAAAACATTTATAGCAAACATGTAGACTTGAGGACATGACCCCGCAACCATCCACTAAGCCCTAAACCCTAACAACCCCACAACCAATGTTGGGGACCTATGAGGCCACTCCTGTTAAGGTTATGTCTAGAACTCTCTTCCAATTCAATACAGGCCACAAAGAAATATTTAACCCTGAAAACGCCAATCTCTATTTGCACCATTGAAGACATAAACCACATAATATCTCCCATTAAATGGTTGAGAACAATAAATATTGTTCCATATAGATAGAGTGATATGAAACTAATATAGGGGTGAATTATACTAAAAATGGTCTTACAATTTTTCAACCACTTGAGTATTTAGTTAATTAGAAGATATAATTTCTCATCAAATTTTAGTGTAAATATAAAATGTAATGAAAAATAAAATTTCAAACAATAAATAATTAACCATAAAAAGAAATAAAATAGTAATAATAAAAAAATATAACAATAATATAAAAAAATTACTGGAGTATCAAATAGAAAATAAAGTACCCCTAAAACATATTATTACTAAAAAAATTTCAAAAAACAAATTCCTTAATTTTCCATAAAATCTCATCGTTGTTTTGTAACACCAAACAATGTATCCAATTCCATCTGAATCTTATTTGAAAATGAACGTATTAGAAGGTATCTGTATACAGACTCACAACTTCACCATGATTCTATATCCTCAGCTCAACTTCGATCTCCTCAATCGACAGAAAGTATAATCCCCAAAAACTCATCAACTTCAAACCACATAGATGGTACAAATTCCTCTCCCAAGAATCTTATAAATCTCACTGTTCAAAAATAAATCTAATTTCAAGCTTAAAAAAATCCTCAATCCTGAATGTTTATACAATGAATGATTTCAAGGGATTATAATAACTTTAAAAATAAATACCTTGAAACAGTAGCTCTAAATACAATCAAAAAAAGTTTATAAGACCATGAACTAAAAGGGAATTAGATGAATTCATAGATTCACTATAAATTAACTTTTCATTAATTTTAACTTCATATATTCTATTAAGACTTATTTGAATTTAAAACCTCCATTAAAACAAACTCAAAAGGTCAAATTAGATATCTTCTATTTTAGTTTTAATAGCATTATATACTTAATCATCTACCAATTGATTTATCTTTATTTTTGTAGAGTCAAGACCATCTTTAGATACAATTAAATAATTATTTAATCACAATGATTTGTAAATTAATACAATAGTTCACCACTATATCCTAGTAGATATATCATTTAACTCAATTAAATGAATCATATGGTTGGATATTAATTTTACACAAAACAATACCAAAAACACATAACTCTAGGCTAAATAAAAAACCTAAGTGAAATATAATATGTTTTTCATAACCAAGGATAAGAAAAAAATATTTGATACAAAAACAGCCTAAAAAATATATACCATTTTGAAAATCCCAATACATAAATGAAAATTTATATAAGGAAAGTTTGAAAATAAATTAGTTTGAAAATGTACATATTGTCTTAAGAATGTACCCAAGATATGAAATTTTAGAAAATAAAATTTATCATTTAAGGAACACAAAGGGTTATAAAAAATCAATACCCAATAATATCTAATATAACCCCTTAAAATAATTCTTCCACATTGATTGAAAAACCTTAAATAAGACATAACACCAAACAAAATTATATAATATATCACCAATTTTGATGGTTAAAAACAACCCAATAAATAAGATTCTTTGAGAAATAATTATGAATATATGTGATAGTTAATATAAATAATAATAAATAATATAGTAAATTTATTATAACCATCATGTTATTTACTCCTTGATGATATAAATAATGAATTAATAAGAGTAAATTTATCTCATTTATAAAATTTCTATGATTTGAAACCTTATTACTTATTGAACCAACACAAGAAAAGAGAAATTCTTTTCTCCCATTATAGTTAGTAAAAATGAAAAGCGAGTCAAAGATAAAAATGAACCAATGATAAGAGTGAAATGAGTGAATCTTTCAAAATTTATATCTCGATTCCTATAGATAATATAATTCTAATGATGATGGTTCTAGAGAATGTTAAAAATTAGTTCCCCTATCATATTTAGAAATAAGGAACAAAATCTTGTTTAATGTGAAAAAAATCCGTTACTTAAGGGTTAAACATATATATATGAATTTTTTTGGATGTAATAAATTAAAAAATATATGTGAAAATTATAGAACACATAAAATTAAAATCTAGAGTATTTGAGCATTGAATAAAAAATATAAAAAATTTAAATATACCAATGTATGAGGAATATTTAAGAAATATTTTTTTGTAGTTTCAATGTTTAAAATATTCTAAAAATAAATGGGGGGGGGGATTTTGGCTATTTTGAAACATGAACTAAATTGTACCTCTCTAAAGTTATTTACTATTATAATAAACAATAATGGTAAATTATATTAGGTTTAGTTCTAGTAAAAGTACAAAGTTTATTTAATATGTTTTAGTCAATTAAAATTTAAATAATGTAAATTAATTACATGAAAAGTTATCAAAATTTTAAATAAGGGATTCCCCCCACCTTTCTCAAGGTTTTTTTATTGTTTTGAGATAATGGAACTAAAATTTAAATTATGAGAACTTTTTTATTATCCTTATAAAACTCCATTTGATATATTAAAATCTATCATAATTTAATGTTTTAGTGAAAATTTTGGAAAAATGATTTTCAGTGTCAACAAACTTGAGAATAATATATTCATTTTTTGTGTGGTATTGAAGGAAGTGGTGTCTTATGTCTCTGTAATTTTCATGTGAGTGATGAGATGAGTTTCTATACAAAGAGATATGTCATATTCTATAATAAATAATCTCATGTTGAGTGAAAATCATACTAAAAATTGTGTGTATGTGAAACATTAATAACACTTGAGCATAAAAACTTCCAAATGCCACAAATTCAGATTCATTATTGGAAAGTGTAACTAAGTGTTACTTTTTATGGGACTATGAAACTAAATCATCTATAAGAAAATTAAATGTTTCAAAAGTTATATGTCAATAAATTCTAAACACACTGAAGTCAACATCAAAAAAATATTTAAAATAAACCTGGTTTTAGGGTAATTGAATAAGAGGTGTTTCAAGGTTATTATAAGGTAGAGTAAGTTAACTTTAACTTCATTACGATGAGATTCCATCTTATTTTCTTGAAACCTCACAGACAAGCATAAAAAGTACATAATTTTTAGTTGACTATCCATGAATAATAAGAAGCTTCTAGTCACCCCTCTATAAAATTTTTGATGTATGAGTTTCCTAGATTCAATAATGTATGTTTTACAATAAGTACATATCAAATAACCATTACAGGATGAATTTTCTAAACAAAAAAGTTTAATAAATCTATCATATACTTTTGTTTTGTTAATATAAATCAACATGTTCTCTTATTTGTTTGGAAGAAAAGTAAGGGATTATGTTCACCCATTATTATTTTGAACTATTACTATATATGTTATGAAAAAAACTTGGTGATTGTTTTTTATGTAGAGATAAATTTAATTCCGTTGTATTAATTTAAACAATGATTAATTCCTTTAAAACTATCTCGATAATAAGATTTAGATCTTTTGATCATTGATAAAAATAATTTTGATGTATAAATATATATAATCAATCAAACCAAATTCTTGGGGCTCATTTAAGTCCCAAGAGTCCCACGATATGTTCAAATACATAATCTAGAAAATTTATATCTACAAAACTATGTTGTTTGTCTATATAAAATTCCTTTGAAATATATACACTAAGGATGACACTATTTACGTCATAATTATATAGAGTAAAGTTAAGGTGAGCTTAAAAAACTAGTAAAATTTGAATGGACTCCAGACTATCTACATGAGATAAAGTATATCTATAATATATTCTCTATTAGGGGTTATAAACCCTAGAATTTATTATCTCCTTACTCATAATAATAACTCCATTTTAATCACATTTATTTTGGAATACCCATTTCACTCCTATAATCATTATATCCATAGAACTCTCAACTAGGGATGAATACTTGAATTTTTTTTCAAATTTATTAAGTTCTTCTTGTGTAACTACTATCCAAATTTCATCACCCAATGAATCATTTAATGTTTTTGGTGTAAATTGAGATAAAAATTCAGGATTCTCACATTCATTTCTTAAGGAACTTATAGTTCAAACTAGGTGATCTACATCTCTAATAATATTATATATATGATGATTCCTTAAGATCGATGTATTTTTATGTAAAATAGAATACTGATCTTCACATATCTAATGATTTTATTTCAATTAACTAACTTATGATAATATAGATTATGTTAGTCTATTTTAATATATGATAATTTTTTATGGATACAACATAACAAGTAATAAAGGAAAATGTGTTTCATAAATACAACCCATATAGGTATATTCTAGAAGCATTATATTTGCATATTGATTAATTTTATCAATCTTACCATTTATCATTTCTTAAATATTACATGTTTTTTATTGATTACTTGATAAGACTCACTATAAATGGATTATCTAAGAGAAATTATCTCATTAGACTTTAGATAAAATTTATAAATATGGTCTTTAGTATTCAAAATTAATACTTTTTATCCAAAGACTCTAAAGTTAGGAACTCTAGATATCCCATAATTTCATAATTTGTAAGGGGTGTTACCTAACATCAGGTGAGTGAAAATTCTATTTATAATATAAAAATTTATACTAATTGATTTTTCCCAAAACAAATTATGAAATGAATATTGAAACAATTTATAATACATAATTCTACGAAGGGCTCTTTTCCTTCATTCAAATACACTGTTATATTATGGCGTTATTGGTGATGAGAAATTATGAGAAATGACCAATTGAAAATAAAATGTTTGAAATACTAAAATTATAAATTCTCCACCCTGATAATAGTAGATAGTGATAATATGATAGTTTTTAAAGTGTTGGGCAAAAGAAAAAAAAATTAAAAATGGATAATTTTTCTAATTTATGTACAAGAAAATAGGACCAAGTATTCCTAGTGTAATAATTTACTAATACGTTCATGTAGTGTTTTCCACCAATACCCACAATTTGTGTTGGTCCAAAATGGTCCATGTGAACTAAATATAAAGATCCATATGTTTATACTTCACCCATTATTTTAAAGCTTCAATATTGTGGAATACCATAATATAAATTTTTAAAAAAATTCTTAGGGATAAACTTAATCTCTAGAAGTTCCATCACAAGTATGTTCAAAGAAATATTAGATAAGATATGAAAATTTTAGTATCCTAACCTCTAATAATATATCACTAACTATTATTTGAAAACAGTAATATATGTTATGTTCTAATTACTAATGTCATATAATTATATCATGAAGACATTGTCATGCATATCGATATATAAAAAATCAACATTTTATGAAATTATATTGGTACACTTATCATTCTGAAAGTTTATTGAATAAATATCATTTAATTATAAGAAAATACAGATAAAATTCTGATTTTTTCCTAAATAATAAATTATATTCAAAATTAATGACATTCAAATAAATAAAATTCACTAATACTAACGATTCATACAAGTATATTATATCTAAAAGTGACTCATACTTTCACAAGTTACTATAACTTCTAGAAATTTGAATTATCTTTATTTATGTTTGGAGAAATTTTTTTTTCCATGTACCAAGAGTTTGAGATGCTGGTACTCATACAATCTTCCTAAAATCAGTTAGACGTAAGGGTTTGGAACCCCAAATTCTTTGGTTCCATAAATGATAACAGAAAAAATATTCGGAACCCAAATCCTTCCGACCCTACGATGCTGAATAGATAAAAATATTTGATAAATATAAACCTTATGTGTTTTAAAATATTGATATTTATTTAAAGAATAGTGTTTTTTATAATTTCCTCCTCTTTTACACTTAGCACATAATGGCACATTTTTTGGAACAAAATAATTTGATGGAAAATATGATTTATAGAAGCAAAAACTATTCAGAAGATATAATATTTTATATCAACTACCATAAGATGTTATCATTTTTTCCCCTATAGGAATTTAAAATAGATCAAAGATTATTTGGAATAAAAACCTCATATTTTAACTTGTTTTTTTATTTTCATTTTTTGAAATAACTTTTAATTATAATTAAACTCACAATTCAGTTTATAAATTTCAAGGGTAAGTCTAAAAAACATATCACAATCTTTACTAATATAAACCACATATAAATTAATTTTTTTCATTAATTTTTATTTTTTTCTCTAGAAAAGTAAAATATCTTACCATTTAATCAGATAATGGTACGTCATCCACATATTTCAGTAATGATTTACTACTATAATTTTCTAATATGATGAAAAAATTATCATCTAGAGATAATTGTAAAAATGTCTTTGGAGTTTTATTCCCCATAAATTATAGATAATTCTGTCAAGAGTTTAAAAAAAACATACAATATTGCAACTATAATCACCCTCCACATTAATATTTCATTCAAAATATGGATCCTCATTATATGTCCACAAATAATTGGATTCTAGGAATTTTTTTCCCTCATTCCTCTTTGCATATTTTCCATTTTTATTTTAAAATTTCACCCAAGGAAAACCTGGTCTGATATGCCTTGGTTCTTTTCAATCATAATAGTTAATGTTAAAATATTAATAATTCTGATACATATATTTTCGATCAATTAAATAGTTATGTTGGAATTTAGTCTTTGTAATAAAACTTTTCATACTTCATGAAAACTAAGAAATACATACTTCAACTGATTCTGAATTTCTAAAATCTGGTTTGTTTTTTTGACTAAGTAAATATAGTGTGAATAAGATTAAAATTTTTCACACTGAAAATTAAGGAATTAAAAGTTTCTGTGAATGAAATCCCATTATTTCCATTTTTATTATCAGTATATCTCTTCCAATGGTTCTCATACTACACTAAAGTTATAAATATATAATCAATACTAAGCTTAGTCATATGCTTTGTATCATCTACCACCACCTTCTAGTTTTCCTATAACTTCATAATAATATAAATAATCGATTTAATAATTTTCATGTTTCTAATTATATTCTCACCCAATGATTTAAATCCAATAACAACTATTATAAAACATTGATGAATTTTTGTCACTAATTGAATAGGTATAAAATAAATTTCCTAATAATCATCTTGGAACATAAATCTTTTCATCTAAATAACATTTGATATTCCAAAGTGTGTAATCTCAATCCTTTTTACAAATTTTATTTACTATATCACCTAATGAAATATAAATCTATATATTATTAGTCATCTTATAAAGAAAAGGGTTGAAAAAATTATAATTATTCAAATATTATAACCTTTTCAATATTGTAAACTAAACAATATCTTGACTGGGAATTCTATTATTTAATGCCGCCATAAAACAAATTCTCACTTTATTGTTAAAAAGATATTTTTATCTTGTTATGAAAATATTCATAGTATGCACCATAAAAGATCAATAGTTGACTATGAATAAGATTCCAAGGGGTTTTAATTTGAATTACCACCATATCAAAATAATAGATCTTTCCTATATTACATAGTGAAAAGAAACTTATAAATTCTAATAAAATAATGGAAGATATGAAGATATGGTCTGATGCAAAGCGTATCAAAAATAATTGGCAGGAAAGGGATTTAAATCCACTAGTATCAGGTAGATAATTTTTATATTACTAGTTGTATTCAACAAAAAATAAGTGTTAGGATATGATACCAAATATATCATAAAAAAATATGATTCAAGATTTTATAGGAAGTGTTATACTAGATAGGGTACACTGATATGAATCTTTAAGATCATAAAGTGGGGTAAATATTAAAAAATTGACTAATAATATTTCTATCACTTGAGTATTCAGTTGATCAGAAGCGAAAACTTAAAATTAAATCATAGAATAAAAATATAATTAATCAGAAAATAAAATGTTGGGATATAAATTCTTAACATACATAATAAAAAAATAATAATGGAGTGGAACATACTATAAAAATCTAAACCAATTATTATAATATTTAATAAAAATTTGAATACCCTTCAAAAGATATTATATTCAAAACCCTTCTAAACTATAATTTCTTTACTTTTATAAGAAATAGGCCGGTGGTTCAGTAAACTAAACCAAGGTATCCAAGTCCCATTAAATATTCTTCAAATATAAACATGTCAGAAGGTATCTAGATCTAAAAATGAAACTACACTAAGACACTCTATCTATGAGACACTCTTTAATATCCTTTATTAGAATAATTTCTAATATCCTAGACTTTATCAAATATAAACCTATTAGAAATTACAACTTACTCCCCCTATAAGATCACTAATATTAGTTATTATAATCAATTAAGGTTCCTAGTACCATAATCTCCTTGATCAAACATGATCAGATAATGAGCTATTACAAGTGATACAAATATCCTTATAAAGAAGTAACTTAAAAAATTAGAGTTAAGGGTACTTAGAAAAGTATTACAAATATTAGAAAACGAAGGGAAATATATGATTTCAATTTTTACTTGTAATTAACTTTCTAATAATTATTCTTCTACTATTATACAAAGCCTCAATTGAATTTATATCCTCCATTATGAAAAAATCCATTGTTAAAATTTTAAGATCTTTTTGTCTAGTTATAAGAACATTTAAATATTCATTATCTACTAATGGATATACATTTTTCTTATAATGAGTCGACATTACCTTCATATAGAAGTTGATTAGCACACCATCATATTACCTCATCATGTACCATAATGGAGTAACACTATGATCCTATAGATAGTTTATTAGGATGAAATCATCAAAACATATGATTGGAAAGTATGTATATAATGAAAAAACCCAAACAACTAATTCAAAGTTAAATAAAATCCTTAATGATGTTTGTTATGATTTTCAAAACTGAGAATAAAAAAGTGGTGTATTTATAGAATAATATACCAAAAAATATACTATATAGATATGGGAGAAGGAATATTGAGACTGACTCCTTAGTAGCTAAAATCATGACTTCTTAAAACTATGAAAGATCCTATACAGAACTGTAATCCAAAAAAATAATTGATTACTTACTTATTAGGTTGAAATTTTATACAGTATTAATATATCTTTTACTTCAAAATTTATTATCATGTAAATATTTAGAGATATTAATAAGGGGTTAACCTAGTCCTAGGTCTTTGAATTAAAGAGTCCTTAAAATGATGCAACCTCATATCATTATTTTAAAAATGATTAGAATAATAATGAAGAAGGATGGAAAATTATACTATGAATTCCCTTGTTCTAGAGAAACTTGATGAAGGGTGAAAATCTCCTTCCATAACATTTCCTTTAACATTGAGTATTGAAACACAGCTTGAGAAAATCTTCAAAACTTCTATATAGATACATGATACACATAATTATTTCTATACAGAAGAATCCATAAAACTATGATAAAAATATAGATAATATACGTGTTGATGGAATTTAATGTTACCTCCCTATATGAATCAGACCAAATGTAATCTCAAGATCCCTTATCCACCCACCCCCTCTATGGTTTTTATATTATCCTTATACATCGGTAGATTCTAAAATTGGTACTGATTCAAGGACTTCTTCATTGAATAATCTTCCTCAGGGTTTACTTGGTTATGATGGACTATTATTTCTTGTTCCACATCACCACCAAAACAACAGTAGGATTCACTCCAGTGACCATATCTACAAAAATAATAACATTTAATCACAATATATATATATATATATATAATATGTAATTTTTAATTAAATTAATTTTAAATTTGAAAAAACATTGTCTAATTAAAATATAGTAAAAAAAAGACTGATTCAAATAAATCACTTAATTATATACAATGTAATAAATATAATCTCACATTTGTATGTTTAGTGGGATTAAGGCCCTTATCGTAGATCCTAGTGGCCCTATATGTGTTCTAGTTAGTCTCCCGTTTTTACATTAAGTTATAAATTCATATAATACTATTTTCCTAATAATATGATGCAATAATCACCAATTCATAACTCTAAAATTCATCCTAACTCTCAAATGAGGTTTTGATACCACTTTTTCATGACCGACACTCACTAGATTCCCTCTTAGGCTAGTAGTGATGTCTACTATGATCCCAACCACCATCTCTGATAGGCCATAGGTTGGAAAATAAAAATGGGTGTATGTGAAACATAACATGGGAGGAATTACCCTCATAATACATGTAATTAAAAGAAATTAACCACAAGATAAATCCACTAAATATATATATAATGAAACAAAACCTACAATCCTAATATAATGCATTAATTTCGTACAAAATACAAAGAAAAATACCCAAATAAACCTATTATAACGACTCAAAAAAACAAAGGATTAACATATCATGAACTAATCATGTCCAAACAAATCACTAAATAAATTATATAAATGTGTAGAAGTAGGATATTAAATATATGGGTAATAATAAATGTATACTCAGTAGGTTCCTCTATAGAAACTCTCATGTATATGTGGATGAAGAATATTAAAACCTTAGTAAATAAAAAAACAACCCATTTCTTATCCATTGTCAACTACTATCCTAATGTAAGAATACTAACATTCATTAATAATTATTTCTCATAAATTATAGTTTTTATATTTATATTGGGTTAAATTTAGAGTTAACTAAGTGTTAGAGAATATTGGGAGGATAAGGAAAAGAGGAAGAGAAGGTACCCAGTTAGTGGGGCAACACTAAGTTCCTAGTTGGAGGTCACTAACTATCTGATGTATTCTTAATAACTTCAATGCCACTGTCTGCACCACCACATACCCATTGGACCCATACCAAGAACCTAGTGTCACTAAAAGTTGTTTTTTAACATGGAGTGAAAATTTGTAATTTTCTCTAAAAACATTAACATGGAAAACCCTCTAAATTTTTAAACCATACTACTTTCATTATTATATCACTCTTTATAGATCCCACAATCATCTAATCTATCCCAAATTCCCACCACCTAGGGATAAGTGTCTCCGGTTGGTCAAGGAAGAACTCCATATACATGGGTTATGGTGTGTATAACAACCCATATTTTTCATAAATAAATCTCACATATCATCAAATGATTATTAATTTTACATAAATACAATCCATGATATAACCATAAAGGTTTAATGTATTTGGAAACATAGATATATAATTAACTGGTACAAAAAGAATCTTAAAAAATCTTATTATGTTATTCAAAACTACTACCATTCTTATACATATTTTACATAAAACAATTATTTATAACCAATGGATGTGAAACATGAGGAAGTGTGAGCTCATATTATCACTAAGGGAAAACTTAAGTGATATAAGTCAATGATCTTGAGTGATCATAAGATAAGAATAAGGGTATGATAACATGACCACGAATAATAATAATAATAATCCACAATCAATCAATGATCGTTAATCATGAAACATGGATTATGTTTTAAAAAACATAATATATAAGAGTGTAGAATCATTAATAATAAAACATGATTCAAGAGAACATAACATAAGAATATACCCTAATGTTTTTATACATATATCTATAAAAAATAATTTCCTTAGTAAAATATAACTTACCATACTATCTTGGTGAATTGAGTTCACTCCCAATTCCATCATTTCTATAGTCAAGGTTCACTACCACGACTATCGTAATGGATAAATTCCCTTAATAAACTAGAATCACTCTCTATTATATTCATTAATGTATAATGAGATACCTATATTTACCCTATTCATTAGAGTGCTATGTAATTCTAATCCCACATTTCACTTAATTTAAATTATACTAATGTGTGCCATATGATCATAAGACATTCACCATATCCTAATATCATAACCCGTGGAAATGAAATGAGTTTCCTAAAAATTTTATCTTCAAAATAATAAAGAATAAATATATAGAATAATTATGGTAATAAAGGATCATATCCCTGAAAAAACATCATAAATATCATAGGATGTTGTTATAGATTAAAAGCCCTTAAAAATATCCGTAGAACATTTATTTTGGGTGAAA
Source organism: Viscum album (assembly GCA_963277665.1). Taxonomy (NCBI): domain Eukaryota; kingdom Viridiplantae; phylum Streptophyta; class Magnoliopsida; order Santalales; family Viscaceae; genus Viscum; species Viscum album. The sequence goes on along the minus strand of OY728120.1, from coordinate 558,312,861 downwards.
ACCTTTTCATTCAAAAACCACTTATTTAAAATAAAAACAAATATTAAATAAAAAAGATTTTTCTGTGAAAATAAAGAATGAAAATTATAAATTAATCTTCTAAGAAAATATTATTAAAGATTCTTTGGAAATAATTTTATGTTGTGTACATTATAATAAAAATTCATTTCATATTATTGGTAAAACTCAAAACTACCTAATTCAAAAAAGGGAAAGAAGATTAAATTAAATTATTTTCATAGAAAATAATGAATGTGTAATAATTAAATTAATAAATCATTATATAGTCATAAAAAAATGCTTGAAAATTTTTTAATGAAAATTATGGACATGGAATAAAATATTCCCAACCAATGAAAAAAATGAATTTGTTTTCATTAAAAACATTCTTCCGATATTTTTAGTACTTAAAGAGTAGAGAAAAAACTAAAATATGTAATTTAAATTAGTAAATATATTATATGGAGGGAAATATTTTTTTGAAGAGAAATATAGTACAATTTCTTCATAAAAATTTTTAGTCAAAACCAATATCGATAAATATGAGATTGTAAAATAAAACTCTTGCCTCAAGTCTGAATTAGAACATTTGTGATCAAGGCTCTTATATAATGAATATAATTTTTTATAATTTTATAATTTAACAATATTAATACCTATAATACCCTATATGTTTTACTTGTAAAATATTATCATAGATTCATTATCAAAATTTCATTATCATTATAATTTCTGGTGTCAACTACTGTATTATTTATGTAGGTTTTCGTTCATAAGTTATATTCCTCAAAAGTTTATCATGCTTGATTCTGATAAATATTTTTAATCATTATTTAAATATCATATATATTAATTATATAAATATTAATAATAATTCATTTAAAATAAAAATGCAAAATGAATTACATTACTATGTTGAGATGGAAGTCCATACATACGCATGAGTGATGTTTCCATTTTTTATTGGATGAAAAAAAGGAAGTTAAATAATAATTCATCCTTAAAAAACCATTATTATATAATAAATATCATTTATATACTTTAAATATAACATAATTACCATCCAAGAATTATGGCATGGATAATGAATCGTATCACTTTGCGGAGACTGTAGTCCATACGTACAAACACACACACACACACACACAATACTTTCATCTCTTATTTGATGGTTAAGAGGTGGAAAATGGTTGTTCAATTATAATAATAACATATAAGTATACTTATGATACTATAGTAATCATTTTTTCATGGATACGACAATTTTATATGATGCATAAGGGGAAATAAAATTGAAATAGCTCTGTTAATATTTATAAATCTTCTTTGAAATACCTCATTTAGATTAAGGATTTAGCCTTGAAGGATTGGTATTAGGAGAATAATAAAATATCTAGGATTAATATGTGAATTATAGAAAGGATCATGAGTATATATTGGATGATATTTAAGGATTCAATGGTGAGAATAAGGCAGCGGAAGAGGTGACCTCTTATAAGATAGGGTAGGGACACACATTGAACTTCTTGAAATATTTGAATGATATAAAGAACGGTTTCAAGGGAAAGTGGATCCAAATAGATACATATTTTATGGTAGGATACATTAAGGGTTAAATATATTAAACAAAATATAATTAGTAATGTTTTTGTGGAAAACCTACCCTTATCTATTGGTTTAACCCCCGATAAACCCCGTTGTAACATTAATCATGGTAACAAATTTTACTATTTTTACTCTTCATTTTGATGTGGAATTAAGCCAAAATTATTAAATTAAATTATCTATGAGGATTAAAAATATTCAATACATTATTTGTTTAAATTTATATAAGTGGAATAATTTAATTTTAATTAAATGTGAAAACCATATTGAAAATCCATTTTAGAAAAATGCCTTTTAAACTTAAAACTAAATTTACTTTCTTACATTACCTTGTAAAAATCTTAAAATGAAACATAATATATATTATTGGATATACAATACATAAATTTAATTAATATCATTAATTAGTGATATAAATTTCTTTTATTAAAATAATAACACATTTCTTGCATAAATAATATTTTTAGAAAAATGTGTTTTTAAGCCAAAAACTAAACCTATACCAAAATCAAGTATAATGATGAGTATACTGTAATTAATTATAATATTTATAACTAAGATGTATTATTTTAATTTAATATAAAATTAAAAATATAATTTTACTTTTTCTTGAAAATAAATGACATTTTATATAAATTTTTTTATTTTTCACAATTTAAAAAATAATATTTTTTTAAAAATACTAAAAATTAACCATAAGTTAATATTTACCAAATGAATTATAAAATTTTATTAATTTTATCAAACCAATTTTATAAAAAAAATTAAATTATTTATAGTGTTCATGCTTGAAAAATTTAATAAAAAATCATTTTAAAAATAACATATTTTTGAAGGATTAAATAAAATTATAAAAATTGAGTATTTATTTATTATGAGTTAATCAATAAATTTAACTTTTTTATAAAATTTTTACATATTTTTCATATCATGATTGTTAATATTTATACTTTTTAGTTTAATGTCTAGTTTGTAAAGGATTAGTTTAGTATAGTTCATTTAGACACGAGGCTACCTATAAGGTAAGATATCAATTTCTTCAAGTTTATTTTCTAGGAAATACATATAAAATATTGGGGTTTACCTTATATCCCGATTAAAATGAATTTAACCAAAAAATTATTACACTGTGACATAAAAAAATGATAATATATTTACTTCATCACATCCTCAGGTTCCAATGTAGCTTCCTTAAATTTGTGATTCCTCCAATAGACTTTAACTGGATGAGTAGTCTTGTTTCCCAGATCCATGTCTATATGATCCAAATTTATACCAGTTTTTCATCATTTAAAATATAAATATAATTTAGCACAACCTTTTAGTTCATTACATCTAAAGGATCATGAATGTAATTATTTCCAAGAGATATGTGGAATAAATCATGACCTTGAGAGGGGTTTCGTGGGAGTACTAATAGAAAAGATATAATCTATACTAGATAAAGAATATTTTAGGGACCAATATAATTAGGGATATGATTTCCATACATTATAAATCTAATAAAATTATTCCATAGAGGAATTCATTGAAAAAACTTCTCACTGACTTCAAATTCTAGATCTCACCCTTGAATATTATCATAACTATTATATCTAATCTGATTTTTCTTCATGTGCTACTAAATGGATATAGTATTTTCTATCATTTATTAATCTAGATCAAGTCCTATATTATTTATTTATCTAAAATCAAACAATTATATATGGGTTTTAAACTTTCTTTCATCGAGCGCTTCCTAAGGATCTATATCAATTTTGGAGTGAAATATCTTTTTATAATAGAATTTTACTGGAGGACGGTATTGATATAAAACTCATTTAAAATATTGAGAATATGATCTTAAAAAATACTATAGGGTTTTAATGGTCCAATCAGATTGACTATATATATAAGGTTTAAATGTAGTATAAAAACACAAATATATATCCAAATATGGTTGAATACTTCTATTGACTATAATGAAAACATTATATCTTAATTAAATATAATAGAATGTGGTACTCCATGGAACCATACCACTTCAACAATATATATCTTAGAAGTATTATAAATATATAATCCTTATTTGATAATAATCAAGTGTTCTAACTTCTTTAGGCTATCAACTGCAATCCAAATATCATTATGGACTTTAGACATTTTGTAGTGTCTAAAAAAATCCATTTTGATGTTTTCCAATTACTATTTTGGTATAGGTAATGGTTGTAAAATTACAATATAATTATATCTCATAGACTAAACTTTTTGACATACCAATCACCATGATACATAATATGAAATATACCACTTCATGTTTTACCACTAGAAATTATATTTTGAATCTATATATATTTTTTTAATTCGATGATGAAAGAATATGATGAGATATGGGATTATTTTAATAGAACTTTCTTAAGGCATGGTATTTATAGGACACATAATCAGTTCCTAAACCCTATTATTATATCACAACCCAGGTTGAACTTAGGAACATTTCTCAACTTCTTCTGTAGATACAAATCCTCTTTCGGTACCTCTTTAATCTTTAGATCGATAAATAGTTAAATGAACATTTTAGAAAGATAATATTTCTCTCCTTCCTTAAATATTTCAAGGACCATCCTTTTTAAATGCGTAATTATCAAACATTTTTTTTATCCTTCTCATAAATAATCTCCTTTCAACTCGATGCATCAGTTATCTTGATCACATTCCTAGGCTTGTAATTTATTGAGAAGTCATAATCATTAATCATATCCAAACATATAATTTGGTGGGTAAATATGTACATTATAATTTTATAATCAGTACATATGAGAAACCTTTCTCTATAAATATAAAGTATCCATATATTAATTAAAAAATGACCATTTCTCACTCTAAATCACGTGTCATATAATTTTTCTCAAGATCCTTCAATTATTGTGAGACAGAATCCATCATCGTATGATTATTCATATAAACACATACAAAACCATTAGTTGATTCATCACTATAAATCAAAAACCCTTATCCATTATAGGGCAGTGTAAGTAAATGTTAACTTACCTACATTCTCTTCAGTTCCTTGAAATTTTATTCACATTCATTAGTAAAAGTAACTTTACACCCTCCAAAGTTAACATGGTGAGTGGATTAGATATCCATGAGAAATTATACACAATGTGATGATAATATATACACAATCCAAAACATATGAATCATATACATAATGCTTGGTTTTGGAAAATATTAAATAACATCCATATATTATGGATTCACCAATATATCCTCACTGAATATTATATGACACAAAAAATTAATATTTTTATATGAACAATTCACAATTATTAATTTTTTCTTTCATATTCCCATTTATCAGGATCTCAAATATGACCATTTTGTGATATTTATTCTCTTCCGTTCTCATATAAAATATAATAATTTCATCTATAAATAATACCAAAAATAAAACAATAAAATTTCTGAAGAATATATGCATTAAATCCATGAAGGTAAAGGATGAATTAGTTAGACCAAATATAATCACAATAAAGTCATAATGTACATCTCTCAAACGAAATTCTATATTGGCAATGTCTTCCTTTTTGAATCTTAATTAATAGTATATAGATAAAAGACCAATCTTGAAAAAATGTCTAGATCCTTATAATTGATAAAAAAATCACCAATATTAGAAAAATAATGATTATTATTGAAACAAATATTATTATGTTCCTAATAATCAATGAAGAGTTATATTGATCTATATTTATTATTTAAAAATGTATTAGTACACCCCAAGATAATGAACATATATGAATTAATACCTTATCAATATTCTCTGGGAATTCTTTATTCAATTCCTACTACTCAATCAAATCCAACTATATGGAGTCTTTGATATAGGTTTAGCAATAGGTTTGAGTTATATTGAAAACTCAACTTCACGATTCAAAGGAAGACTTGGAGAATCATATATAAATATATAAAAACCTCTCATAGAATAGGAATATATTTGGATTTGAGTTTATCTCCATCCATATAAGTTAAATACCCCTTTGAATAGGAATTAAACTCATGTAATGGATATAATTTACATTAGAAGTTCACATTTATCGTACTACCTATAGGAAATCATCAGTTTGTTCAGAATATCCAATGTTAATTTTGATCTTGGGAAACTGATATGGGATTTATATAATGAAATAAAATCTATTCCAAAATCACATCAAATCCAACTAGAGGGATAATAAAAATATTTGGAGGGAGTACATTCCAAGAAAATTTTAATTAGGAAAAAATAATACAATTGAGATGAAATAATTGTACCATTAATAGTTTTTTCTAATAATTAAATATCAATCAATTGTGGTTGTAATGTGACACCCTTAGGAAATTATTTAGACTTGAAAGAGGTAGTAGTTATAGAATCATGTAAGACATTATTAATTATAGAGTGGATGAAAAATATACCTTTTACCATTTCATTATCATACCCCACATTGGAAATAGAGTTATCATGATATTTCCTTTTGTATTTGGGATTAAAAGGTAGCTTAAATTGGTCATTATAGTTATCCTTCTTATTTGAGAACTGTTTAGTATAATGTTTATACTTTGTGTATTTGAAACCCTAGAGTGTGGGTGGTGCATTTTGTGGAGTTTTATATCCATTCGAATCATTAGATATCTTATTCGTATTACTTCATAATTAAATTTCCCAATTTATATCTTTTACATACTTAAAATATTTACTAATACCCTTATGAAAAGTTCCTCCATGCTTTTTTACACACTTATAGAATAATAAAAACTCATCTTCCCCCCTCCATGGTTTTTTATGTTAAATTTTTTATTGAATTTTATATTTCTTTTCTTATCAAAAACATTATATTTATGGGTGAATTCAATTTATTTTTAAAACTTGATAGTACATAAAATAATTTATTTATATATACAGAATTATCATATGGATAATGACCATTTGAGATATGGTTGTAAGACAATAAATCAGAGATCAATCTTACTTTATGGTTTAATTATAATACTAGAAACATACCTCACAAGTCTTTTAAAAGTTTCCTCATATATACTAATGGATTAATAATCCTTTTACTTAGGATCATGTAATTTCTTATCCATATTTTTATGATGAATACTGGGAAAGTAATTATAGAAAAATAATCTCCCAAACTCATCACACTCTATATAGTCAATTTTTTACCATCACCTAATATTATTGATAAGAGTCCAACAATGATCCACTTTCCCTTGAAAAAGGACAAACATCTTAGAGAAAATTTTATTGTTCTAAGAACTAGATAATGGAAAAATATCTTTTTAGTGCTACTTTTCAATTAATCAGTAATTATTGGATTAAAAGACCCAAAAAAAGAAGTTGGACATTTCACCATGAAAGAATCACTAGTATGTTGTTACTTTATTTTCTCATTTAGAATCTATATATGTATTATGGATTGAGAAATATATGAGAGAATAATAATAATATTTTCCATTCGAGCTCCTAAAACTTGCCTTTTCTTAGGGGGTCTATCATTTTATTTTCTATTACATTTAGAATTAACATAGTTCCAACTGGTTACTTCCATTGAATGAAACCATAATGCGTAGTATTAGAAATAATAATTTTTGTGGGAAATAATATAATCATGAAAATAATTTGTAATATTTAAAATATATTAACACATTCTTTTCAATCTAAGACACCTTGTGTTTAACCTAGGTTATCCTTATATATTATCTATTCAAATACATCATAATTGTTCATAAAGAAAATGTGGATTAACCCATGAATATAACCCATGAGTTTCAATCCAAGGGAAGAGTAGGGGGCTATTCTCTAGGCTCCATAATGATATTTGAGATATACTCAACCAACTATTTTTCAGGGTTATTTTCCCATTGATTCATTTATCCAAAACCAAATCCACTTGTAGTAAATAGGAAATAAATTATTACTAGTAAAAACACCATCTTTTCTTTACTATAACATAGGTTTTTCTCCAAAACATAGGAATATCCTATGATTTCTCACTAAATTTTACTCATACTCATTTCCAAAAGTCACTAAACATTTCTTTTACTGAAATATAACAACCCATACTTTTTATACATTAATATTACCAATCATTAGATGAATATTCATTAATTATTAATACAATCCCCACTAAATCGATAAGTGGTTTTTATATTTGGAATCTTGGATACATTAAAAATAGGTACAGAAAAATCTATATCAATTCCCATTAAGTTATTCAAAATGAGAAACAATCTTAGACAAATCATATTTTAAACTTTTCATTATAAATAGAGTAAGGGAAACCTAAGAAAGGGTGAGCTCAGATGATCAATACTGGTAAAAAAGGAAATATCAATCAGTTATCATGAGTGATCATAAGATAATAATAAGGGTATGAGAACATGATCATGAAATAAATATTTATACTCAACTTGTCAGATATTTTTAATCATGAACACTGAGTTTGGTTTAAAAAAAGGCATAAAAATTAAGAGTAAATAATAATCAATAATCAATCATATGATATTATAACATTATATAATAATGAGGAATGTGTTTTGGAAATACACAAAAGTGTATATAATCATTTAATATTTTCAAGGCTCACTTCTAAGACTATCAATGTGTATTGGGTTCAATCCCCATTCCATAAATTATTTAGTTAAGGTTCATTATCAATAATATATTTTTGGATAAAATAAATTACTTAACTGGGTTCACCCCCGTTAATTTCTTTATAATATCAGTAGATATCAATTTTTACCCATTTTATTTAAGGACTATATAATTATGGACGCACCTATCACATATTGAAAACCATATATAATGATCATTAAAAATTCCTCATATCATCCTATCGCAACCCATGAAAAGGATAATAGTTTCATAAATATTTCATCTTCATAATAATAAACCATCCACAGATGAATAAATATGATAATGTTGGATCATATTCCTAAAAATAAAAATAAACATCAAATGATGTTGTTATAGATGAAAATTACATTATAAGACCATCATGGAATTTTTTTGAGGAAAATACCCATTTAATTTTAAAATAACATATTTAGAATAAAAACATTCTAAAATATTAATTAAAATATTTTATTTTAATATAAAAAAGTAAACATATAAAATCATATTCAAATAAAATATTATTCAAGATTTTGGGGAAATACGTTCATGTAGTGCACATTAAAACAAAAATTTCGTTAACATTTTTAGTATAACCAAAATACCTCATTCCAAAAAAATGAGAAAAATATTCCTTTATAAAATATTTATAATAGTAAAAAAAATTTAAAAAATTTAATAAAATCATCAATGAATAGTAAATAAATTCTCGAAAACATTTTAAGGAAAAATATATACATGGAAGAAAAGATTCCCAACCAAAGTACAAAATGAAGTTAGTTTTTCTGAAAACATTATTTCAGTATTTTTTGTAAATAAATATATTAAAATGAATGGAAAGTATAAAATCTATAGAAATAGGGACATTATATTGAAATATATAATATATTTTAGAGATATATCATATAATTTCATTTTTGTAAAAATTTATCCTAAGCAATACTCATAAAAAGGAGATTGTATCAAAAAAACATTAACTCAAGTATGTATTACATCATAAGATTTCTAAGATATTATATAATAAATTTAAATTTATCATAATTATTTTATATAACCATATTCATACGTATAATAACAATCATATCTTACTTATAAAATTTTATCTCCTTTTCATTAACATTATTTCATTATCATCATCATTTCGGGTGTTAACTATTTCATTTTTCATGTATTCTTTGGTTTGGAAGCTACATGCCTTTCACTTTTATCATGCTTCCTTCACATTAATAATTTAAATAAATATATAATTAAAACAAATATTCATTATATAAATATTTATAAACATTCAAATAATATGTTTATGAAAAATGAATTACATGAATACGTGGTGACGAAATTTCATATGTACACCCGAGTGATGTTTCCATTTTTTGATGGATGGAATTAAAGAAAGGTAAATAGTAATTTGAATTTTTTTAAAAAATAGTATATCATAAATATAATTTATATTCATTAAATATAATATAATAACTAACCATGAACGATGGTGGTAGAAAATGAATCATATCAGTAAGTGATGGTGGTTGTTCACACGTATGCCTGAGCGATACTGACATCTCTCATTTGATGGAGAAAAGGTGTTAAATGGTTGTGAAATAATTATACTAACAAATAATTATATCTATGATACTATATTAGTCAATTGTTTTAATAAAAAAATTTTATATGATGTAAAATAAGAAATAAAATTGATAGATCTTTGCTAATATTTATACCCATTCTGTGAAATGCCTCCTTTTGATTACCCTTAAAGCCTTGTAGTATTGGACATAGGAGAATAATATAAGAATTTTTATGAAAGAAAATATTTTTTAGGTTTTTTTATTTGAGATTATATGAGATATAAGGCATAAATTTTGTGTATAAGGGCGGATAATAAGTGATATTTTATAAGAGTGGAGGTACAAACATGAAATTTCATAAAATATTTCTATTATATGTGGTTACTTTAATGGTAATGTGGCTAAAAATGGAAATTTAATTTAAGGTAGGATAATAAAAGGATGAAATATCTTTAAAAAAATATAATTATGAATGTTTAGGTGAAAATTATACCATTATCTCTTGGTTTAACCCCTTGATAATCCATTTTAACCATATCTATGGTAAAAAAATTTCAATTATATTAAAATTAATTATGATAAAAATGAAGTTGAAAATATTATATTATATTAGTTATTATGATTAAAAATATTTGATATATTTTACTCTATTCAATTTATTTAAGTGAAATAATTTAATTTTTAATAATAACCCAAACCGCAATGAAAATTCCTTTTAGAAAAATACATTTTTAAGAACAGAACTAAATTTTGTTCAGCTAGAAAGATTATAAAAAACAAAAAATGAATTTTAGAATAAATTATTTAATTTATAATAAATTAATTTAATATAAAAAAGTAATAGATAGGTATTAATTTATTTTATTATGATAAAAAATCATTACATGAATACAAACTATTTTTTAAAAAATGTGTTTTTAGGCCCAAAAATTAACATTGAAAAAATATAGTATAAATATGATTTAAATGAAATTAATTATATTATTCATTAATAAAATATAATTATGTTACTTTAATATCAAATTCAAAATTTAATTTTAATTTCAACAATAGAATAAATGACAGTTTTTAAAAAAATCTGTATTTTTTCCCCTATTTACTGAAAAATAAATCTTCTTAGAAGAATCCTAAAAATTCACAATAAGATAACATTGAATTTTTTAATTTAAAATTTATATTATTTTCCTCAAATTGAAGTTATAAAAAATTATAGAAATTAATTTCTATATCTATTCTTGAAAAATAAAATAAAACCCATTTTAAAAAACATTTTTTTGATGAATAAAATGACATTACAAAAAATTGATTATTTATTTACTATAAATTAATAAATAAATTTTTATTTTATAAAACAATTATACAATTTTTTCTTACTGTGGGATTTATTATTATTATATGTCAGGTTAATGGATAGGTTTTGAAGGATTACTTTAATATGGTTCATTTATTCTTGGGGATTGATGTAAGGAAATAAATCAAATACGTCAAGTAAATTTCAAAGGACATACATATAAAATCCAAGAGTTTTATAGTTATTTCATCCTATAATACTCTTTTCTTATTATATTACATGTATTGGTGAATTTAATCTATTATTTCCCTAACCTAGGTCTTATATAACTCATAAAATCTTTCAGGATCATATCGTTCAATGTTATGTAGGAGTTTTTCCTAAGGGAATTAGTTGAATGTTTTTGTCTTGTTTTTTGGGTTTATTATCATTTTTTGGAAGTGGGTAGCCAACATAATTCTATATTAACATATGATAGTCTATTGATTCATATTTTTGGAATAACATACCTCACCTTAACTCAAAAGATCTTTATGAATGTGTTTTGGTAGGTAAACCCCTTATTCCTCTCATATTTATAATTATTATGTCCAAAATATGTATAGGGTTGAGTGGATTTGATGAAAATCATGTTTGTTTCTTATAATAATTTTTTTTGAATTTTATTAGGGAAATTGATGGTGTATTTTATGATTTTATTTGTGTATACATGCTGATATACCTTGGTATGCATGTAATTTCCTTATATGTTTCTTAATCACTTGTAAATAATGTATGAAGGGATATATTATTTCTATATTTATTTTAAGTAGGTACTCATACTATTAATAAATATGATAAATGTTGGGATGGGGTTTCAATGCGTTAAATTTGTATGTCACTTTCCCCATACCCTTATTATGGGATTCAAGATTTCTCTATGTCATTATACATGATTCAATTTTCCCTAGGATGGGTATTATTGACTCATTATACACATTCATATTTAATCCTGAGTTTAGGTTGGAAGAAGGAAAATAGCTATGATCCCTACCTATATTTTGGGTTACTTGTCACTTTTATATTAACGTTGAATGCATCATACTAAGCATGTTTATTTCTATTTTTCTTATTACAACAAATTTTAACTATCACTACACATACAATAGTCTATGAAATGTTTTAAGGGGTGGAGTGGAGATTAAATACTCAATATTTAAATAATAACACCCTATATGTTCCCCTATAGGAGACATGTAAATATATTTTTTCATGAACCTGATAATGGAAAAAACAAATGCATGAGAATGTATAGCACATGAAGAATAGAGTGTGGGTGCAGTTATTTCGACCTTTTGATATGATGATAAAGTGGATGTAAAAAGGCTTTCCATAAGTGTTCACATGAGAGTTCCTACCCATATAACATTCCACTTTTGATTTTAGGGGGAAATTTTTAGTTTAATTACTTTAAATATATAGTGATTTTCTCTTGAAAGGCACACTTTGTGAAATATTTGATTTTTTTTGACAATGGCCACATGATATCACACATTCTTATCACATCAATCACGTAATATTAATCATTTCATCACTTTCATTAATTTTTGTAGTTTTTTAGGAACATAATATTATTATTCTCAAAATAGGTATGTGTAACATGTAAGAATAAAACTAAATTAGTTATTTTAGTATCCTAAGGGGTAAACATATCCCACACACAAGTCATTCAACCCCCTATGTTTGTGCTATCCTCTAGTTATCAGGAGGAGTTCTTGAGGCGATGTGAACACCATGTATAATAATATTTCGTTTCTTATTTAATGGTCATTACACCCAGCATCCGAAAATATTTATCTAAAAATAATAATAATAATAATTTAATTATAATGAATATATATCCAGAAAGGTACACCACACTCACTTCCAAAAAGATATCGTCACCCTCACTTCCCAACAAAACATGTCGTAATGTTGCCGTCCCATTCGTATCAGATACTAGAAATTAAAATCACATCATATACACAAACAAATAAAAGTGGACACTAAACACAAACCACAATAGAAAAACGTATCCATATCATCACCATATCATCACATAATTGGAACATCATAACATCATTTCCACGTATCCTTATAATATTCATACCATCACATCATAGCCACCCCACTCCTACATAATGTTCCAAATAAGGGGAAAGAGAGAGGGTGGGTTGGGTTAGTCATACATTTGTATCACCCATGTCCAAGATGTTGGGGGTATAAGAAAAACCCATAACCTCATATATGTTTTGGTCACGCTACATGAATTGGTTTATGGACTATAAGAAATAAGAAAAAAACATATATATTAGAACACAACCATAACCAAGGTGATCTAATTCCAATTTTATACTCTATAACCACAACCCATCACCAAAAAATCACTACTACAAAATAATGAAAATAAATTACACATATAAACAAAAAAACAACCAATAATATAGCTACACAATAAATAAATAACAAATAATAATATTCTTACTATAAAAATTCCATATTAATCATTTATTCATAAAATTCATTCATTAAACCTAATGAATTATTTCCATTAACATTTACTACATTATTTATATTAAATTTTTCATTTACCATGTATTATTATCATTTCCTCAAAAACCAATTAACACTTCTTTATTTATTATTCACATTCTTGTCCAACTTTTTAATTCCATTAATTTATTTGAGTATGATTCTATAACACAAGGAACTGTAACACTAACAAAAACAATATCTTCACATCACTAAGTAAATAAAGCATCAACTTCCAAAATATTAACTATCTAAAACACCAAATTAATAAACCACACTAAAATCTACACCACTAACATAAGAAATTCCTTATTATATTTGAGGATTAAAATAAAACAAACAATAGTCTCATTCCATCTACCATTTTTCTCAAGCCATTAGTATATAGTTAACATAATAATATCTAATAAAAAAATATATGCTTATAATTATTTGTATAATTACTAAATTTTCATTAATTTTCTATCATGTTTTATAATATCAAAATTAAAAATAAATAATAATAGAATCCATGAATAATAATTAACAAGAAAAAAATATAAATAATTATAATGGAAAAATAAAAATAAAATTTTATGCACTTCACAGAATTTTAATAAAATAACTTATCATTGATAAGGACAGTTTCATATTTTCAATAATATAAAATTTAATCATTATAATTTAATACCAACAAATTAAATAAAAAATAAAGAAACAAAATCAACTGTTTTGAATGAAACTCAAAAAATCAGAACATTAAATATATAAGGAAACAAAGATCAATAATATATAAGCTAAGAATTTCACACTATAAAACCTATAAAATATCAATACCCACTACCTAAAAACCTTAAGAAAGACCTTGAAACCATAAAAAGTCCAAATAAAATAGGAATAACAAAATAAGAGATATAATGAAGGAACAATTTAACACCCTGGATTTTTAGGATTTTATTGAAAAAATTTAATATATATTTTATTTCATGATATAAATGCATCACTATCATAATAATACCCTATAAGAAACACCATGTTAATATTATGAAACATGTAACATTGGGTTATCTTGAATTACACATGCAACTGAGTTTAACCAAACCATGATATATTAATATTATTCAAACACAACCGTTATAACCTATCCATTAAACATAGTGATATTAATAGTAATAACTATTTTTTAAATATTATTTATAATTATTTTTTATAAAAACAAATATATAATAAAATTAAATAGATTTAGGTAAATTATTTATATGGTTCCAAAATAATATTTTCTCAAAAAAAAATATTTTTTTTATTTTTATAAAATAATAAAATTAATTTTTTAAACTTTTAGAATTATATTTTGAAAAAATAAATTTAATATTTTAAATCACTTTGTAAAAATTATCTTATAATGAATTTTTAGTTAGTTTTCTATGTTTCATTTTTTGATTAATAGTGAAAAATAAAAACTATTAATTGAAAAATGTATTTTAATTTAATTTGTTTATAAAGATAAATTATATTTTAAATTAGTTTTGAAGTAATATTATTTCAACTATACATCCATAAATCTAATTTATTTCACAATAATAAATTTCATATTAAATTCTTATATAAAAACTTTGTAAACATTTGATCATTTTATGTTTAAAAACCTGGTTTCTTTTTGCATATGTGAGGTTATTTTTAAAATAATTTTTTAGGTTTTTAAATTTAAATTTGGAAAATATTACATATTTTGAATAATAATATTTTTTATCATATAATAATGTCAAATAAATTCTTCACCAAAATGGTTTGTGAATGTGGTAAATATTAATTTCCATGGTCAAGTTAAAAATGGATTTACTGGTGGTTAAACTAAAAAGATAATGATAAAAATGAACTATAAACTTATATATAAACAATTTTATGGAAATATATAGACCATTACACCTATAAGGTTCTATAATGACCCATTTTTACCCTTTTGACATAAGCAAATGTGGGAGCTCTCAATTCTTTTCGAAAATACCAAGTGTGTCCTCTCCCCCACTAAAAAAGGTCACTACCTTTCCTCTCTTCTTCACACCTTATTTTTTTTATTGTTCCAATAACATCGAAAATTACTTCCCATAATCCCTACTCTCATAATATATAACTTTTATGGACAAAAATCCAACCAAAAAAAGGCATTTGGTACAGACCTAAGGAGGATACTTGAAGAAGAGGTAATGATCATCGATGTGAGTTTTTATTTTATTTATTCCTATACCGCCTTAAATTATTATTATACCAAGATTCTATAAGAAATAAGTGCATTAAATATAATTATTATTATATTTTATTTTAATTACTTACAGTCGTCTCCACTTCCATCAAATGAGTTATGATGTTATCGATCATGTGTACGACATACTACCGCCAAACAAACCAATGTCTTTCGTTTTTCCAATACCATGAATGACGGATGGTTATAATGATAGATTTATTATTTAATATATTTATTATTTTATTATTATTATGAAGTTATTATATAATACATAACATAATTTTATTCATTTTTGGGAATATGATAATGTCGCTCGTGAGTATGGCGGACTACCACGTCATGAAGCGATGCAGTTCATTCATGCTTTACATGGAATGTATTAAGGATGGTTTTAATAGAAATATTATATATATATATATATATGAAGTAAAAATTATTATTTATTGATAATATATCATTTAATATTGTTTCTATCAATTCGATAAGAAAACAGAAACAACGTTTATGTGTACGTACAACCTACTATCTCAATGAATGTTTCATTTCATTTTATATCTCTAAATAGTATGGATTTTTTTAAATACATATATAATGAATATGTATGATATATATAAAATTTTTAAAATTCCATATATGATGAAACCATGATCAATTTATGATGACCAAAAATTAAAAAATCATAATATATGTGAAAAATAATGCTGTTATTACCCAAAATATAACTTCAACATCGAGTTATTAATGAAAATGTAATAAAAGGTCATAAGAAATTTATTTATGGTAATAAATATAATTATATGTTTATGAAATATATTTTTAGTAAACTTATATTTATTATACAGAATTTTGGAATAAGTATAACGTATGTCAAGACTTTAGGTAATGGATTTCCTTCCCACTTTTTACTTACATAAGACACATGCCATGTCTACCACATATTTCCATTATGTGGTGTGTATAATTACTATAAATTTATTTATGATTATTATATTTATAATTATTTTGGATTTACAAATCCATTTTAGTATCCCTCATTCATGGTGTTTATGACTAAAATGTTACGAAAGTGAAAATTGAATTGTTTTTATAAATTTGATTTCTTTGAGACATTTGTTATGTGATACACCTATATTATTATATGAGGTATGTATACAGCCCACTTTACACAGAATATAGTGAATTTACTTATTGTCATGAAGTTATACGGTTTCATTTTACTTTATCCTTTCATGGGGATTAGTATTCAATGATGACATAGTGGTTGGGATTTGATGTTATAATTTCATCGTTTATCAAGATTATTTAGAATTATGTTTATAGTGATAAAATATTATATAAAATATCTATAAAAAATCATAAATTTTATCCTACTATTTTCATTAATTATATTTTCAAGTAATATTACAATTTTTACCCCTTTTTACATAATAAAATTGAAAATATATTTTAAAAAAAAACTTGGACTTTATATCTCTTTTTAGTTAAGAGTCTATTTTCTTCCAAAATCATGTTTTATAAAAATGTTTACAAATTTTTTTTCTTATTATTCTATTAATTTTAAAGTACATCTTTACCAATTTATTTATTTTTAAAATAATATTTTTATTGGAATGTTAATTCCATTTTTCAAAAAATGCCTATTTGGATTTTATGGAAAATGTGAAAGGAATATTAATTCTATCATGTATGACATGAATGTATTTTTTTTATAATCATGGAGAAAAATTGTTTCAAGTATTACATTATATGTTATAATGGTTATTTTAGAAGAAAAATATTTTCAAAATGTTTTATGTTTTAAATTTTTTTTCAAAATAGAAAGGATATTTTCCTCAAAAAATGTTATAAATGATATTTACAAATAATTTTACATATAAGAAGAAATACTTTAATGTTACCAATACCTTACTAAGGATATGATCCTATGATACCATTATATTTTTTATATTAATGGTTTATTCTTCTGATGGAGTTATTTTTATGAAACCCATTTCTATTCCATAGGTTATTCCAAGAGGAAATGCTTAAGAAACCCGATTCATTTAATGGGTTATGATACTGAAAAACTGATTATGAAAACCATATATTTTCTATAGATTATTATATGATGAAATGTTTATGATACCTATTTATTTATGAGGTTATTATATGATTAATTTTTATTATCTTATGGAATAGATAGATATGGTTTTCATTATCTGACAGTGGGCATATATATCTACCTCCAATGCATTGTGTATTGATTTATATCTCATGAGATCATCAAGACTGGGATTAGGCATGAAATTGATTATTTAAGGTACTTTTTCCACAATAATGGTATTGAGAGAGAACATTGACTAATCTAATTGTTTCAGGAGTGAACCCATTCCAATGTTATATCTTTGTTAGTGATCCTTGAATAATATGGAAATGATTTTATATACTTATGTGTATTCCAAAAATAACATTTCTTATGAAAAAATTATGTTCATGTTATGCTTATGAATCTCCGTTGTTTATCCTTACTGAGCATCTGATCTCTCCCTTTATTATATTTCCATTCCACAGGTTATGAAGAAATGTATTACGTATGATAATTCTAAGAAGGGTGGTATTTATGAAGAACATAATGGGAGATGTTTTAACTAAATTGTGGGCTAGTTTTTATGTTTCACTGTTTCATAAAGCACTAAACTATTACGGTCCCTAGGCTTGTGTTTGTTTATTGTAATGAATATTCATAAAAAAATTTGTAGTATATATGTATAATAATCTTGAGTCACTACATTTGGTACCAAAGTATCAGTTTAGTTAACCTTTATAAAATGGGATGATAAAAACTAAGTGATATACTTAAGTATATTTATGAGGATAATTACAAGGAAGTGTCAAATTGTAGGAAAATGTTCTTGATTTTCCATAAAGGACAGAGTGAGTGGTTTCCAATAAATTGAATCCCTTCCTAGTTACTGCACATGGATCTGTCTCTAGAAGAGATATTCATAGAGGTAATAAATTTGAAAATGGTGTATTGATCTAGAATCGATCATCACTGAGTGTACAACAATGAGCCTTACTGCACACATGGTTTGAAAATCCTTGGGGATTCCATTTTAAAATTAAAAAAAATCATTATAAACCATCATTAAGGATTTAAATAGATGATGAATATGAATAATGTAGGATAAACCTAAGGTTTCACAGATTAAATAAGGTTTCATTATTTATAGACAATATAAGCAATTATTCATGATTACGTGGTTTCCCACAATGATTAATGTTTCTTAAAATATGTTTTTTACTTTTATTCAATGGATGGAATCCAAAATAAACATGTTAATGCTTAGTTAAATAGAAAATTTCATGATTGTACTCCTGAGAATCACAATTTTACGGGACCTGCATTGAAAAAATTCATTTCAATTCTCACAAAACATTCTTAATCTATGAATCATGTTAGAATCCAAAAAGAACAAAGGAGGGAACAAGATGTTGATGAGTCCTTATTGAGTTAATGTCCACCTTCCTTTAGTGGATCATTAGATCCACTAGTTACAGAGTAATGAAGTAGTACCACTCAAAAATTTATTTTCTATTCTCCACTGTTTGGAATATAAAATAGTCATTTTCGATGTCTACCATTTAGAAGGTGATGTAGATCAATGATGGACACTTATCAAGAATACGAGGAAATAATATTTAATTGACTCCATGGATTGGGATGAGTTAAATAACTTCTTTTTAAATAAGTACTATCATAATATTTACTATAAAAAGATAGAAAATGAGTTCATTGAGTTATATCAAAAGAATGATGAGTTCATTGAGTTATATCAAAAGAATGACGAGTTCTCAATAGAAATATTACCTAGTTATAAACCAATTTTGAAGACTCATTATAGAATAGCCATAATTGAGTTGTTGGAATTATAGAATAAACTCTAGGAAAACCTTGACAAGGGATTCACTCGGAAAGGTGTGACACCTTGGAGTGCATTAGGTATTCTAGTTAAATGAAATAACGATCTATTCAACTATTCATTTTTATTAAAATTTAAAAAATATCAAAACTAATAATAAATATCATTTTCCCTCTATTTATGACATATTTGATCAGCTTCACATATCTCAATGTTTTCCAAGATTGACCTTCATTGTAGATATTATCAATTGAGGATCAAGAAGGTGTATGCACCCAATAAAATATTCCATACAAGTTAGGGACACTATGAATATATAATGACACCTTTAAAGGTTGCTAATTCCCTAAATATCTTTACATAATTAATGAATAGAGACTTTAGATATTTCCTTGAACTGTTGGTGTTAGTCATTATATTTGATATTATTATCCATTAAAAGAGAAATTAAGAGAATGAAGATCAATTGAGAATTTTACTAAAGAACCTAAGGAATGAGAAAATATATGAAAAATTTACAAAGTGGTAATTTTACCAATAAAAGGTTTCATTATTGTGTCATATAATATCAAAAGAGGGTATATCTGTAGATTCATCAAAGATAGAGGCCATTGAATGTTGGCACAAAGCCACTATGGTGAATGAGATACATAATTTTATTAGTTTATCTAGATATTATTGATTGTATATGTAGAATTTATCATGACTATATATTCCAATCACTATGTTATCTCAAAAGGGATCCGTGTTTCTCTAGATAGAATAATGTGAGGAATATTTCAATTAAATGAAGAGAAGATTAATAAAAACACCAGTGGATATATTACCCTATAGTGGAGAAGGTATTTCAATATATATAGATAAATATAAGAAGGTACTGCGATGTTTTATTAGGAAAAATGATATTTTTATAAATTAATCCTCATGAAAATTTATATTTCATGAGAAAAATTACCAAACTCATTATTTGGAGTTAGCTGAAATGATTATTTTCGTTAAAAATATCTATGAATTATCTTTATAGAGAAAATTATTATATATATACCATTATAAAATATTATGGTATATATTAAAATATATGGAGTTGAACATGAAATACAAAAGATGATTAGATATGATTAAGGATTATGACTGCTCAATACATTACCACCCTGGGAAAGAGAACAATGTGGATGATTCTTTGAGTCAAAAGGATCATTCTAGCATCTCCTTTATAAAGATTACAAAGGATTCAATATTTTTGGATTTTGGAACGATATATATATAAATCATGAAGCAAGGGGAAAAATATTATCTTGGACAATTTAATTTTTAACCATATTTCCATGTAAATATTAAAGAGGCACAAATGAATGATTTAGAGCTACAAAGTAAGGTGATAAATGTTCCAGAGTTTATCCATGATCATTATGGAATTATAAGGTTGAAGAAACATATATGTATTTTATCCACACCATATTTTAATATGGAACTGTTATAGAAAGATCATAGTCAGTCTTTCTCTAATCATCATGGAGGAAAGAAGACATATATAAATTTTAAAGAGTGTTTCTGGTGGGATGAAATGAAGAGAGATATTATAGAGTTTTTATCTGAGTTCTTGGTATGTAAAAAGATTACAATTGAAAAAAAATTCTATGGGGATGTTTCATCCATTACCCATACCCGAATATAAATAGGAAAAAATCATAATGGATTTTTTCGTTGGACTCCCCAAAATATCTAAAGTGAATAATGCTATATTGGTTGTAGTCGATTTCCAAAATAAGTCAAAACTATTCATCATTATCTGAGAATACTTCTATATAGATAATATTGTCAAAATATACATTAAATAAATGGTCTGATTTCATTGAGTAACACATTCCATTGTATATGATTGGGATATGAGGCTTACCTCAATGTTCGTGCCAATAAATTTGAAATATCTTGATACAATGGTGAGTTTTAGAAATACGCATCATACTATGATAAATGGTCAATCTAAAAGAGAAATTAATACCATAGAGGATATTTTGAGTTCTTTTTAGTTTTATTTCAATAGTGTCTGGGATAAAGACATTAGTCTAGTTTAATTTTCTTATAATATTATATTTACCTAATTAATTCATGTGTCTCCTTATGAAACCCTATATGGAAATAAATACAGAGCTCTAGTATACGGGAATGAAGTTGGAGATAGAAATATATTTTGGCCTAAGGTAACTTATGAAATGGAAGAGAAGGCCAGATCCATTATAAAACACATCAAGGGAGATCACAGTCACTAGAAAAATTATACTGATAATCACTATAATGATCTATAATTTGAAGATAATGACAATGTTAAACTAACAATTTCTCCATACAAGAAGGTTGTGAGATTCATGATGAGAAGGAAACTAAGACCTACGTATATTTGTCCCATTGAAATTATTGATCATATTGAGATGGTAGCATATCATATACTGATTCTACCAAACCCATATCAAGTCTATGACGTGTTTTGTGTTCCTATTCTAAGGAATTATTTACCCGACACATCACATGTATTGAACTTAGAAGTCATACCACTAGATAAAAATACTTTTTTTGAGGATAAAATGGTGGAGATTTTAGATCACACATAGAAAGTAATATAAAAAAATACCACTCACATGGTCAAGGTTTTTTGGAGAAAAAAATAGTTTGAGAAAGCTTTATGGGAACCTTAGGATATGATGAAGCAGAAGTACCCTCATTTGTTTGTATGAGAGTGATTATTTTCAAGTGACAAATTCATTTTAAAGGGGGTAAATGTAACAGCCGAAGTTTTTATTAATTAATTTTTTTTCAAATTAATTAAATATATTTGATAGATTTTTCTACAAGAAATGCCATGTTATTAATTAACTACACACAAAACCATTTTAATCTTTTTCTACATGGAACACTATATTACTTCCATTACAATTGATACTGATTTTTAACAAAACTAGGTTATATTAATAATATTAAAATATAAACATTATAACCTAGATATTAAACATGATGATATGAATAATAATAAATAAATAATAAATATTATTTATAATGGTTTTATATAAACAAAACATATTGATAAAAAGAGTACATAATTTTCCACAAAGTCATTATATGTTTCAAAAATACTATTTTCTCAAAAAAAAAATTTGTGAACAATAATGAAATTGATTTTTGACTCTTTTAGAAATTTAATTTGACAAAATAAACTTAGTCTTTTAAATTATCTTGTCAAAATTTTATTAGGGTTAATTTTTATGCTTTTTCTAAAAAGTATCATTTTTTATGAATAAATAAAAATACAAAATTTTATTTCAAAAATAAATTTTCATTTATTTTTTTATAAAATAATGAATTATAATTTAAATTTCTTTTAATGTAAAATAAGTTTAATAATACATCCATTAAACCAATTTAGGTTATTTTATTCAAATTATTATCTATTTTTTATATAAAAACATTGTAAAATTTTGAACACGTTCTTTTTCAAAACATACTTTATCATCGCATCTACAAGTTGAAATTTAAAATAAATTTCAAAACTTCTATGATTTGAATTTATAAAAATTGATTCCTTATTTTTAATAAATATTTTATATTATCTAATAAGTTCATATTAATGTTTTAATAAAATGAATAGTTAATGATATAAAAATTAATTATTGTAGTTAAGGTAAAAATGGGTTTACCATGGATTAAAATAAAATTATAATGGTAAAAATTACAGCTACAATTTTCAAAAAACTTTTTTCTAGACATATTTTGACTATTACACATATAATCTTCTTGAATGGTCCATTTTGGACCCTTGTGATGTATGAAAAATGTGGGAGCACTCAATTATTTTCAAAAATACCAAGTGTGTCCTCCCCCACACTTATAAAGGCTACCCCTCTCCTCTCTTATTCACACCATCATATTTGTTTTCTAACATTACCTTCCAAAATAACATAAAAAATTATCTCCTCTCATATGAGAGTATTTTTTTGGACAAAAATACAACCTAGAAAGTCTTTTGTTACAATGCTAAGGAGGATACCCAAAGAATATGTAACATTCCGCAACAAGAGTTCTTATTTTATTTCTTCCTCCCCCTATTTAAATTATTTTTATACAATGATGGAATTATAATCATAGTACCTTTTACATCAACAAGAGTTTTTTTACTTCATCACCCACCTATTTGAATTATTATTATACCATGATTGTATTATAATCTCAGTACCTTATAGATAATTATTTTTTTATATGTTTATGTAATGAATTACAACCATCTTTACTTCCATCAAATGGGTTACAAAATAATCGTTTGTCTCTATGGAGAACTACCCCTCACAAACTAATGTAATTTTTTTCCAAATTACCACCTATCAAGGATGGTTGTAATGATAGATTTATTCTTTATTATATTTATAACGATATTGTTAATTTTTAATTATACATCACACATAACATTATACTATCCATCTTGTGGTAATATGATAACGTTGCTCATGTGCACGACAGACTACCACCTTTAGGAGTTATGTGATTCATTCACACTTTACAAGGAATTTATTTAGGAAGGGTTTAATAAAAATCTATCATATTTATGAAATAAAAATTATTATTTAATGAAAATATATCACTTACCCTTGTTTCTTTCAACCATATAATAAAATGGAAACAATGTTCATGTGTGTGTACGACCTACCGTATCCATGAACGATGCATTTAGTTTTCTATCAATAAATATTACAATATTACTCTAAATACTTATATAATAAAAATATATTATATTTATATGTTGTTTAAAATTATAAATATGATTAAACCATGAAAAATTTAATAATACTAATGAAATAAAAAATCCAAGCATATACCGAAAACAAATTCTTTATACCTGAAACATAATTTTTACATGGAATAATTACTAAACCGGTGATAAAATAATATAATAAAATAATAAATGGTATTATATAAATTAATATGTATATTTAATATATGTCTAATAAACTTATATTTCCTATATAATAGTTTTTAATGAGAATGGTGGAAGACAATACTTATGGTAGGGGATTTTTGTCTCACTTTTTACTTCCATGAGATGCATGCTTGGTTTACCACATAATTCATTTATGTGGTGTTTATAATAACTATGAATGTATTTGATATTATTATATTTATAATTATTGGGATATAAATATCTAATTTAATATCTCTTAATCATGGGGTTTATGGTTAAAAAGTTAGCAAAGTGGGATGATATTTTTGTCTTAATTTGGGTTCTTTGAGATTCATATTATGTTATAAACCTATATTATTTTATGTGGTGTGTATATATCCCATTCGAAATGTAATATAATTAATTTATTCATGGTAATTATATTTTAATGTTTCATTTGATTTTATCATTTCACTGGGATTACGATTCAGAGATACCAAAGTGGTAATGATTTTATGTTTCAATCTAATCGTTTATCATGGCTGTTTTAGATTAGGTTTCAAATGATAAAATCTTATGATAAATCTCTAAAGAAACTCATGAATTTACTTCTATTCTATTTATAAATGATATTTTCATGGAATATGAATATTTCAATGCTTTGTTACTTAATAAAATTGAGAAAATATTTTTAATATAATTTAACTATATTTCTCTCTTCGATGAAAAAACCATTTTCTTCCAAAACCATATTTTTTCAAAAATATATTCAAAAATGGTTTATTATTCTACTATGATGTTTAAATAAAATTTTACTCATGGTTTACATTTTTTAGAGTAATATTAACATCATTTTCTAAAAAATTCTGATTTGGAATTTACCATTAATGTGAAATGGATATTCATTTTAATGTGTTCAACATGAATGACATTTTTTGACATCATGACCATTTATTTATCTAAATATTCCACTATATGTTTTGAATGTTATTTTCAATTAAAAAAATTTTAAAGATGTTTTTTATTTTAAAAAGTATTTCCAAAAGTGCAATGGATATTTTCCTTAGAAAAATTGTTAAATGATATTTAAAAATAATTTTCCATATAAGATGGAACTCATTGATGTTACATATACCTTATTGGGGATATTATCCAAGGATTCCATTCATATTCATTTTCTTAATGGTTTATGTTTTTGATGGATTGATTTTAATTAAACCCATTTCTCTTTCATGGGTTAAACCCTAAGGAAGTGCTTATAAAACCTTCTAGTTTTCATAGGTTATTCTATGATGAAATGATTATGAATCCTGTCAATTTTATATAGGTTATGAAATGATAAAATGTTTATGATATACATTTCATTTAATGGGTTATTATTTGATGAATATTTTGGATTTTGGGGAATATATAAATTTAGTTTTTATTATGTGATGGGGGACCTATATTTCAATATAATATATTAGGTAAGGATTTATATTTCATTAGATAGACCAAATTAAAATTGGAAGTGAACTTTATTTTTAAGGTACTTTTCCAATTTAATGGTATCAGGAGTGAAATGCAGCTATTATTATGTTTTGGTGAGTTAACCCATTCCAATATGATATCTTAGATAGTGATACTTGACTAATATGGAAATTATTTTCTATGTTTATGTGTAATCCATAAATTCCCCGTCTTATTCCAATGTTGTTCTATAATGGGTCATGTTATTTGATTCAATTATGATTTATTTCTTATAAAAATCCATTATCTATTACATGACTCAATTTTACGATCTTTGATTTGCATGGATTGGTTTTAAAATGTTGTGATCAAGATCCCATACCCATATGTTCATGTTATACTTATATATCTCCTCTATTTACCGTTATTATGCATCTGAGATCACCCTTTCTAATGATTCATTTCCATTATTTATTAAGAAATATATTATGTATGATATGTCTAATAATGGTTTTATTTAAGATAAAGATAGAAAGAGATTATGTAGATCACTTATATACCATGGTTTAGGATTACCATTTTCCAAAGTCACTAAACTATTTTGATCCTCAGGTGTGTGATTGTGTAATTTAATTATTATTCATCAAAATGATGTAATATCGAAGTATGATAATCCCAAGTTACTTTAAGAAATGAAATAATTTTTTTAAATAGATCCTCTTAGAATGGAATGAATCAAAAACCAATGAAAATATAGTCTATGTTATTAATAAAAACAATAGAGTCATTAATAGTTGATACAAATGATATGTAACCAAATATATTTTTATTAACCACTTTATCTTATAATTAAAAAGGTGAATTCAAAAATAATATAGTAATGAATATTTTTATAATTCTATAATTTTCAGGGAACTGTATCATTTAAAACTATGTTGAAAATCATCATATTTCTCCCCTATATGTACTGTTCAACACTTATTTAAATTTTTTAACACTAATAAATGTTATTAAATAACAATCTATATTAAATTCAAATTATTATACTCCTAAAATTTATGGAAAAATAATTGAAATTAAAAATGTCAAAATGTAATTAAAACATTAATTTCACAACCCCCAAAATATTCCATGAAACATTGAATAAAATAATTGAAGAAAGTATAGTTGTGTTGATTTTAGGACATAATACCAAGACACAACTGATAACCCATAAAAACTAGAAACAACATGAAAATATCAGGAAATAATGGATTGAAATATGATTTTACATAAAATGATAAAATCTCTGAAATAATTCTTCATCAATCAAGCTATAATACCCAATGGTGAAATTGATTATCTAACTACCCTTCATAATGATTCATGGAACAGTGACACACTATAATGGATTGAATGTTCTTCCATCTCATTTATCTAAAATTACATTTTAACTAATCTCCTTTTCATGATATTGATCATGGGGTAATGTTTTTAACATTATAATAACATCTAAATAGAAAAATGAACATTTATTAATTTCTAAAAAATTGGATATTAGATTGACACACTGTTTGTTCTTACACATCGTATATTAACCAATGATTTTTTATTACACTTTTAGATCAATACTATCTCATTTTTTATTCTGAGTGTGCCGCTTGAATTTTTAACATCAAAATAACTTGTAAATATAAAACAACATTTCATGTCATTCAAACCAAACCACATGCCAGAATGATGCATGATTTGTAGCATGATTTATTATCATAAGTCCTAAATACATATCAAAAATAAAATTAACCTAACCAAAATGTTAATCATGATTTTTTATCTAATATTTCAATAATATAAATATCAATATAGAATAAAATGATAATTGTAATAAAAAATATCCTATAAATGAAAATATATTTTTACAAATCAAAACTCACATATATAAATTGATAAATTGGTATCCCATTCCACTTTCATAGTTAAAAATTTATCTCATAGATAATTAAACTAACTAATTCATGATGAAAATTTTATTATTAACTATTATGTAAAAAAAATAGATAAAAATATTATTATTTTATCTGTTGTCAATAATTATTTCTCCATTACACATTGGCCTGAATATATCATGAATTATTCTAAACCAATAGTTGAAAATAAATAATTAATGTATAATAAAATATAATTTTTTTTATAATTAAGTGTAAAATTCCTTTTTTATGAAATAAAGGAATATTTACGAAAAATGTGGAATAATTTGTTGAAAAATAATAGTTTACTTATAATAAAAATATATATATATTATGTTTATTCAAATAATTAATTAAATTTTATATGTATTAAATAACTTTTCTATTATGTATATATATATTATAAATATTTTTTACAAATAATTATTTGGAAATCTTTCATAGGAAGGATAAAATTAAGTACATATATATTTGAATAATTTAGTCCAATTAATTATCCATGAGATATAATATGAGAATTGAGTCACTAAAAAAATAATATCACCACCTCTAGTGAAAATTCATGTATGATTTATTGTAAAAAATTATAGTTAACATCCACTTGTTGTAAGATTTCATATGTGGAATACTATTTAGATTGAGTCATGGAATCATTGTTTATAAGTTTTCTAAATTATTTTGGTCAATATTTACTTTTTTAGAATTTGTTGCCTCAAATAACTTATACAGTTTCATGTAAATGTAGTTCAAAATTATATTTTCAAATATATTGATAAGATATTTCAAGACATCAATGAGGGTAAAAATAACCAGATGGCTATATACTACTTATTTTTATGTAATATCTATTTATTATAGTTGAAGAAACAAATTTCAACTAAAATGATAAGAATTTTTATTATATATTCAACGATAAAAACAACAAAGAAGCTAATAACTATAGAATTTACCTTTATTATTTATCCAAACAAAATTCTATAAGTTTTTCAAAAAAAATTTACCTATGAATAAATTTTAATTCTATAGATGTGGAATCGAGAGTTTCACTTTTTACCATAAATGAAGATACAATAGAAGGTGTTCATAACAATTTCTTTCTTCATGAATAACTATATTACATCCTGTGTGTAATTTATTGATTAAAATTATTCAAATATATATATGTACTCTGTAACACCCAGACCCCAGTTACCCAGAGTCGGTTCATTATTTTAAAAAATTGGCATGATTACAAGGAATCAAGTCCCAAAGGACCGATCAGTTTAGCAGTCTTGGAAAATAGATTACATACATGAATGTTATATTAAAATTAATAACATACAAAACAACATAAATAATCCTTCATCAATGACATTATTCCCTTGGCTTAGCCCTACATATCAATCACAATACACTTACTGGAATCTTGGAAAAAATACAACATAGAAAGGGGTGATCCCAGATGCTCAGTAAGGATACCAATACAATAGAGACTTTCATAAATAAGCATAAACATTTAATGTACTGTATAACTAAAACAAAATATTTTTAAACTTGAACTCCATCATAATATGGAAAAAATAAAATTAAGTAATTCCATTTATTTATTCACATGGATATTCTAATAGTCGAATAATCACATGCAATATCACTAACCACTTTCATAATGATGGAATGCATAATGCCAGAGTATCATAACCATATAGTCAAGGCCTTGTGCCAAGACTACAAATAAGATTTTGTCAAGGCCTTGTGCCAAGACACTAGTTTGTTTCATGAGACCTACCGATGCATCGAGGAGCTATAGTGGGATCCACCCGTCACTTACTAAGTCCAATGCATTTCTCATATGAAAAGGTTTAAACATAACATAAAAATTCGTATTAAAACTAGCATACGAAATGTCAACACTTTATCCATAAACCATGAAAGGTATAAAAATAATACATCCACATTAAATAATATCACAAAACCTTCAATACTATATGGAAGTTTTGTATCATAATAAATCAACCTCAATCAAAAATAATATCCAGTAAAGGATACTGACATAGTTGAAAATGATGAGTAAAACTTTTTAAGAGAAATAAACTTTTTGTAAAATTATTTAAAAGTCACACATTTATAAAGGAAGTAATTTAAAAGAGATTTTTGAATCAAAGTGTCCCATACCACTTTGAAACTTTTGAAAAGAATTATCATTTCATAACATTCATGACCATATAAATATATCCTTAAAATCATTTTGAAAACATGGAAATTAATTAAAATTATTTAGGAAGATAAATCTTTAAAACATATAATATTCTGATCTTGATAAAGAGTAACTTTCACAAATTCTTAATATATTCATTTTGAAATCATTTTTATGAAAAATGGACATGGATGACAAAAATATCTGAGTAAATACTTACACATAAACAGTCTCGGATAATAATGAGATTGAGGAATTAACCCTTACCAATTTGATAACATACAAAACATACACCCCATAAAAGAATTATCATACATTGAATATGTAAATACACATAAATTAAAGTTTATTACACAAATAATAAAATTATGGGCTACATACACCGCACAAAAGGTAATAGTGGCAATATGAAAAGAATCTCACTGGAATATAGAGTGAGATGAAAACCCCTTACCATGCACTTTCCATTAGTCGAGGGTCTGTTTAACCTCTTGTATGAAGACCATAGTATATTATTAAATTATACCAGAACCATATTAATATTTATGATATCATACATTATTCATTTATGACTTCTTACTACCCATTTAATAATAATTTCCATGTTAAATTAACATTTCGGGTAATAATCGCTTTCTTTATCGTACGTGTTTTAACTTGTTACTCTTGATTGTATCACATAGATCAAGATTTAAATAATTACAGAATATAAAACATGATTTATATATCACATATATTTAGAATATAATTATGTATAAAAGATATATATGTGAAATGGAAAACACCATTTATGGAGACGGTAGTCTGTACGTACGCATAAACGCTGCTTCCGTTTTCATAACGTATTGAATGGAACTAAGTGAATAAAATATTTGTAATAATATATATATATATATATATATACATATCTCTAGTAGCATTATTATTTCATATATTACAAAAATATTAGTAATATATATTTTTATAATCATCAATGAATGGTGAATGTGGAAATGAATGTCATCGCGTCGTGGAGACGGTAATCCGTACATACGCAGGAGCGACAATATCATTTCCTTAAAGGTGTGGAATTGGATGGTATATTAATTTTACAGAGACATTATAATGTTATTTTCATTATTTATATATTTATTACTCATCCTTATATACACCCAAATAACCTAGTGTTGAACAACAAATTACACCACAGCGTGGAGACAGTAAGCCGTACGTACGCACGCATGGCGACATTATCATTGATAAGATGGATATAATAGTGAATATAATTTTGAAATATTTGTAATAAAATCACATTATATAGAATATACTGGATTTATTATTTTAGAATTGAAATAACAAATAAAGAAGAAGTGGAAGAAGAAATGAACTTAAAAGAGGGTGGTGAAATCATTACCTCTTCTTCGGGTTCTTCCTTTTGATTTGATCAAAAGGGCTCCTTAGGTTGGCTTTCTGATCAAAATAAGTCCTCTAGGATGAATTTAGGGAAGTTGAGAGAATATTTGGGCAGGGTTTGGCCGAGCCAAAAGGCTTTGAAGGTGTGAATTAGTGAGAAGGGGGAGTTCCCTTTTATAAGAGTGGTGAGGGGAACCTTACGAAAAGCTAGAAATATTATTTTATAATAAATTTATATTCAGTTTATAATGTCTCCAAAGTGGATTATTTAAAGTAAAGGGTGGTTGTTGGTCGAAAAAAACTCAACCAATGGGTTTTAGATAGGTTTGGGTCACTTTATTATCCTTATCTTATAGTTTTAACTTTTAGTTAATTAGTTTGACATTTACAGTGTCTCTTTGTATTTTTATATTATATAGTTAATAAACTTACTATAAAATTCCAAGAGACCCCAAAGTGGTCCATTAATTATTCACCTGTCTTGATATAAGTCCTTTGGCCGAACCTTATATTTTTAGGAATATTATATCAATTTATAATATAATATTTGTTTAAAAAACTCCTTTATGTCAATTTTGACACTATTTAATAATTGATTTTTGTTAAAGTCTTAAAAACTTTATCATTTCAAGTAAAATTCATTTCAGAAATAATAAAATGTCATATTAATCTATAAAAGTCTTTTATGGCATCAAAACTTTGATATTATATTTATTTTATCATTTATAATACAGATTATTTGATTCTTTCATTAAAAAGGAAAATACTGCATCATTATGATGTCATAAATAAATTTAATTATTCAATGCCTAAAAATGAAAAATAAAATACCATTATGTATTAAATATTTTTATCTTTCTAATGAATATTTATAGTCGAAAATATAACATATATAACTTTATTTAAAAATCATTTTTCTATAAGCTATATGCTTATGCCATTTCTGTATTTACTTTAACTTAATTAATATAGTGTCATTATCACTTAAAAGTGGCACCATGGGGTCTCCAAATCGACCCAAATATTCCCATGGTCGGAAATTTATCATCCAATAGAGTTAAGACATGTTTTAGGGTAATTTTATATTATTATAATATTATTTTCTACCCTTATTTACAGGATTTACCCTTTAGCCATGGTAAATAAAATATTTACCGAAGTAATTATTCAAAGTGTCTAAAAATTAAATTTACCTATTTACACAATTTAGACATTCAGATTCCAAATATGGAATCCATTTTTCTAAATTCAAAACACATAAGATGCGGAAATTAATTTAAAATTAATTTTCGCTGTCAAAACAAAAAGCGTGTTTTTAAGAAATAATAACTATCAAAAGATTGACACTTGTTTATGTCCGTTTTAAATGTGAAATTGTGTGCAATGACCAAAATTGTATTAAATGGTAAAAATATATTCTAATTATACTTTAAAATCACTCAAATTTATATTTTATCACTATTAATTATTTCGATTAAAAAAGTTGTTTTTAATTAAAATACAGTAATTTTCACTATTCATCAAAATATGAAAGTTATCAGAAAAGTACAAAAATTTCACCCTAAGATAATTTCGATATTCCTAATCCAAAAATGAAGTATATTTTGAAATATAAAAAGTATAAAATTTCAAAAATTTGGTATTACTATTTATAACGGCTAGTTTGATTGGTCATAGTGTGTTAGAATCTCGAAGTTGCGTACAATGAAAGCTATTGCATTATTAAAAGAGATGTGTACCATGGAAGCATGGGGTGTTACATTATACCCTCATTAAATAAATTTCTTCCTCGCAATTTGAAATTATTTTTCAAAAAATAAATGGTTGAAAACAGAAAATACCTTTGGGGAAACCCACAACCAAAATTAGGTTAATAAAATTTAGTCTTAATAAGAGGAAAAGAGGAATGAAAGGGTCACCACCAAATTATGATATCGATTAAGAGAACCTTGGTGGAAATTAGAGATATATAATTGGATTAAATACTTAAATATTTATAGGTATTGATTTAGGTCATCACTCATAAACAAGTGTAAAATTGAGGTTCTTAAATTCATCAATCTATGATGATTTAAAATACCATCGGTTCAAAAAAACATATGGTATTTGGATAACAAATTTTTGGTTTTAAGATCCCTTCACTAAAGTATAAGAATTAATTTCTTCATAGAATAATAGAAGAAGAAAAATATATACTTGACAAGTAGAGTCCCATCCTTTAACTAATTTCTACCACAAACTCATCTTTCATTCTAAAAGATAATAGAACATAAAAATAATATTCTATTTATACTATTCATATATGGTTCAAAAAAATGAATTTATAATTCATCTACCAGAATGTTTTAAAAAAAATACTACATAATTCAATCCATGACATCACATGGGCCAGTGGTAGGTGATACACCCTTGTCGCCCTTCAGTTGCGTGTTTAAGTCTTACGGACTTGCCAGACGCGACGGGTTGCCGCCAGACCTCCAGGTTGTCCGTTTATGGAAATCCAAAAATAATATCAAACTAGAATTATCCAAAATAATTCTGTCCAAACTCACAGTCCAAAATTTATAAGGAATGTAAACATAATGAAGATCCCTTTTTCCACTTAATAACATGTGAACACCTTCATCATGTATTCTTATAAAACAGTACAACATCCTGAATTACCATAAAACCTTATTGATTACATTAATGATCCCTTATTCCTTACAGAATACTGGATATACTCCTTATATCAAAAAATTTTGTAAACTCCAACAATGATGGAATATACAAATCATTAATCAGTTTCTAGGTAGTCAAGAATATCCAATATAATTTATCCAATTCAATCATGTATTATTCCAAAAATGCTACCTCGGTATCAGAACCAAATTATGGTTTATCTATCTATCAACCATATATTTTCCAAAAATTTAACCTGCTATTGAGTCACTTTTCTTGGTTCCACAGAATCTCAAGTCCTTAATGAAATAGTACTGTAGTATAATCCTTATATACTCCATAATTATTATAACCAGTACATTATTGATACAACACTAAAATGATATAATTATCCAATAACAACATAATAACTCTAATCATTCCCCCTCATATGTGGTAGTATCATAACTTGATTATTATCCAATAGCATCATTTGGGTCATAATCTAATTATTTGGACATTGGTTCGCATAGTGTCCCAACTCCTTGCAGATGAAACATTATATATTTGAAACATTTTTCTTACCCTTGCAGTCACGTACATGGTGACTTTTTTCTCCACACTTCAAACAAACTCCCATTCCCTTTAGGCAAGTTCCTTGGTGTTTCTTCCCATAGTTTTCACATATGGGAAAATTATTTTTTCCCTCTTCCCTTTATCCATCTTTCTATCTTCCATCCTTTTCTTCTATTGCTTTCCTTCAAAGCCATAAGACTGAGAGAATTCTTTACTTATCTTATTAACACATTATACTATTTCTTCATATGTTGAGAAAACATGAGAGACTATTTCCCTTATAAATGTTGTCTTAATACCATGGAATATATGATCCTTATTACTCTTTGGATCATACGTATTGTTGGAATTCACATTCCTTCTACTGGGCACCATTTCTATACAATGGCATAAACTAGGATAGTTTATGAATTGCAATGAATAATTCCAAACTTGTAAAATTACAAACGTAAATTGAACAGTTTATGGATATAATCCATAATCATAAATATATTTTTCTTTGAGGAAGTATATACTCATAAACCCTTCATAATAATTTGTAAAGAAAATGAGAATTATCCTAAACATATCCCCTGGGAGTGTCATAACCAAGAGTGCAGCAAGGACAATTATCGTGCACCAGTTCTCATTCAAGTCAATCTCAAAGCGGTGTTTTAGGGTTTTACCCCTAGGTACATCTGTGTCAGAGCCACCTCTACTTGCTCGTATCCATACAGGGATGTATTTTCATGGAAAACTCACAAAATATCTACATTACCAAAATTCTAGGAATTTCTTCTATACTAATCCTCAAAGGCTATCATAGGTCTATGTGCTCTAATCAGAGTTTATCTAAATCTAGATTCCATGGTTATTTCTAAACTTTCTCTGATACCAACTGTAACACCCCTATCCCAGTTACCCAGAGTCGGTCCATTATTTTAATAAATTGGCATGATTACAAGGAATCAAGTGCCGAAGGACTGATCGTTTTAGCAGTATTGGAAAATATATTACATAAATGATTGTTACATTACACTTCATAACATACAAAACAACATAAATAATCCTTCATGAATGCCATTATTCCCTTGCCTTAACCCTGCATATCAATCACAATACACTTCTTGGAATCCTGGGAAAAATAAAATATAGAAAGGGGTGAGCTCAGATGCTCAGTAAGGATAACAATTCAGTGGATACTTTCATAAATAAGTATAAACATTTAGGGAAATGTATAACTAAAATAAAAGCCTTTTAAACTTGAACTTAATCATAATACGACAAAAATAAAATTACTTAATTCTATTTACTTATTCACATGGATATTTTACTGGTCGAATAATCACCTGCAAAATCACAAACCACTTTCATAATGATGGAATCCATAATGCCAGACTATCATAACCACATAGTCAAGGCCCTGGGCCAAGACCACAAATAATATTTTTCAAGGCCTTGTGCTAAGACACTAGTTTGTCTCATGATACCTACCAATGCATCGAGGAGCTATAGCGGGCTCCACCTGTCACTTACTAAGTCTAATGCATTCCTCATATGAAAAGGTTTAAACATTACATAAACATTCATATTAAAAATAGCATACGAAATGTCAATACGTTATCCATAAACCATGAATGGTATAAAAATAACACATCCACAGTAAAACGTATCACAAAACATTCAATACAATATAGAAGTTTTGTATCATAATAAATCAACCTCAATCAAAAATAATATCCAGTAAAGGATGCTGACATAGTTGAAAATGAAGAGTAAAACTTTTGGAGAGAAATAACGTTTTTGTAAAATTATTTAAAAGTCACACATTTATAAAGGAATTAATTTAAAATATATTTTTTAATCAAAGTGTTCCATACCAATTTGATACTTTTGAAAAGAATTATCATTTGAAAACATTCATGTCCATATAAATAAATCCTTAAAATCATTTTAAAAACATGGACATTAATTAAAAATATTTAGGAAGATAAATCTTTAAAACATTTAAAATAATGATATTGATAATGAGTACCTTTCACAAATCCTTAAAATATTCATTTTGAAATCATTTTTATGAAAAATTGACATGGATGATAAAAATTTCCTAGTAAATACTTACACATAAACAATCTCGGGTAATAATGAGATTGCGGAATTAACCCATACCAATTTGGTAACTTACGAAACATACACCCCATGAAAGACTTATCACACAATGAATATGTAAATACACATAAATTAAAGTTTATTACACAAATAATACAATTATGGGCAGTACATACACCACACAAAAGGTAATAGTGGCAATATGGCATGAATCCCATGGGAATAAGGAGTGAGATGAAAACCCCTTACCTTGCACCTTCCTTTAGTCGAGGGTACGTTTAACCTTCTGTATGAAGACCGTAGTATGTTATTAAATTATACCAAAACCATATTAATATTTATGATATCATACATTATTCATTTATGACTTCTTACTACCCATTTAATAATAATTTCCATGTTAAATTTACATTTCGAGTAATAATCGCTTTCTTTATCGTACATGTTTTAACTTATTACTCTTGATTGTATCACTTAGATCATGATTTAAATAATTACAGAGTATAAAACATGATTTATATATCACATATATTTAGAATATAATTATGTATAATAGATATATATGTGAAATGGAAAACACCATTTATGGAGACGATAGTCCGTACGTATGCATAAATGATGTTTCCGTTTTCATAACGTATTGAACGGAACTAAGTGAATAAAATATTTTAAGTACATATAAATATATATATATATCTCCAGTAGCATTATTATGTCATATATTACAAACATACTAGTAATACATATTTTTATAATCGTCGATGAATGGTGAATGTGGAAATGAATCTCATCGCGTCGTGGAGACGGTAATCCGTACGTACGAACGAGCGACAATATCAATTCCTTAAAGGAGTGGAATTGGATGGTATATTAATTTTACAAAGACAATATCATGTTATTTTCATTATTTATATACATATTACTCATCCTTATATCAATCCAAATAACATAGTGTTGAATAACAAATTACACCACAGCGTGGAGATGGTAAGCCGTACGTACACATGCATGGTGACATTATCATTCATAATATGGATAGAATAATGAATATAATTGTGAAATATTTATAATAAAATCACAGTATATAGAATATACCATATATATTGTTTTATAATGAAAATAACATATAAAGAATAAGTGGAAGAAGAATGGAACTTGAAAGAGGGTGATGAAATCATTACCTCTTCTTCGGCTTCTTCCTTTTGATTTGATCAAAAGGGCTACATAGGTTGGATTTATGATCAAAATAAGGCCTCTAGGTTGAATTGAGGGACGTTGAGAGAATATTTGGGCAGGGTTTGGTAGAGCCAAAAGGCTTTGAAGGTGTGAATTAGTGAGAAGGGGGAGTGCCCTTTTATAAGAGGGGTGAGGGGCACCTTTGGAAAAGCTAGATATATTATTTTATAATAAATTCAAATTCGGTTTCTAATGGCTCCAAAGTGGATTATTTAAAGTATAAGGTTGGGATGGGTCGAAAATAACTCAACAAATAGGTTTTATACGGGTTTGGTTGGTTCACTTTATTAACCTTATCTTTTAGTTTTAACTCTTAGTTAATTAGTTTGACATTTACAATGTCTCTTTCTATTTTTATAATATATGGTTAATAAACTTAATATAAAATTCCAAGAGACCCCCAAGTGGTGAATTAATGATACACTTATCATGATATAAGTCCTTTGGTTGATAATTATATTTTTACAAATATTATATCAATTTATAATATAATAGTTGTTTTAAAAACTTCTTTATGTCAATTTTGACACTATTTAATAATTGTTTTTTGTTAAAGGCATAAAAACTTTATTAATTCAACTAAAATTAATTTAAGAAATAATAACATGTCATATAAATCTATAATATTCGTTTATGGAATCAAAACTTTGAAATTATATTTATTTTATCATTTATAATACCGATTATTTTATTCTTTCATTAATAAATAAAATACTGCATCATTATTGTGTCATAAATAAATTTAATTATTAAATGCCTAAAAATTACAAATAAAATACCATTATGTCGTAAATATTTTTATCTTTATAATGAATATTTATAGTCAAATATATAACATACATAACCTTATGTAAAAATTGTTTTTCTAGAAGAGATATGCTTATGCCATTTTTTGGGGTAATGCCTCGGTCAAAGACCGAAGCACCATTTATTAATTAAAGAAACAACAGTTTACATGAGTCTAAAGGATGGGATTTTATTACAATCACTTTCAAAGAGGTGAAGTAAATTAGCTGGCAGCGCATCCAACCAAATCATGCTCTGGTGGACACCTTTGTTGGCAAGGGCATCAACAACAATATTCTCTTCACGGAAGACATGTGTGGAAATGTAGTCAATCTCCTGAAGCGAATTCAAGAAATTCATCCAATACTTAGTGAGCATCCAGGCGAGATGAATAACTCCGTTCCAAATGGCTTGAACAATGGTGGTAGAATCACTTTCAATCCACAGTTTTCGCTATCCTCTTTGGAGAGAAAAATCAACAGCATGGATGACTCCTCGCATATCCGCTTCAATGGATGAGGCAATCCCACACCCACTGTAGAATCAACCTTGGAAATGGTCAGTAGAATCTCTAAAAATGGCCCCACATATGGCAGGTCCAGGATTGCCTTTTGAGGCACCGTCGACATTCACTTTAATCCAACCCGGTATCGTAGGTTTCCAGAATACTTCAAAGGGGTACTTGGTCTTCGGGAAAATACTCGGGACACAGATACGTCTGAGGATCTCTAAGTCTCCAATATAATTACTGCAACAATATTTTTGAATTGAGGTAGCTTCATGTATCGCAATGAGAATTCGAGCTTTTCCTGCATTGAGACTAAAAGAGTGATTATTATGGATAAAATCGTTTCTTACATACCATATTTCATGTAGTAGTTCCGCCACTGCCGTAAGAAACAAATTTTTGACATGCCGAGAGGCTTCATGTTTAGTACATTTCTTGAAAAGCAAACAAATCGGGTCAGATAAGTACCATGAACAATTAAAAATCTCAAAGATGTAGTTCCATAGAGCCGAGGCTGTAGCACAAGACAAGAAAAGATGATCAGAATCCTCCCTGTGCTAATTACATAAATGACATTTTGAGAAAAGTTGAATGCCAAAGGCTTGAAGTCGTGTTTCAGTGGGAAATATATTGTGAGAAATATTCCAAATAAGGGTGAACCTATAGGGTTTGATCCAAGTCTTATTGATGTTTCTCACCCATTTATAATTAGGTTCATTGCTAGAGAATTTGTGCATGTAGAAATATTTCGAGTCAAGTATGCCATTGGGAGCAGGTTCCCAAACAAGCAAGTCCCCAGAAATAGAGAAGGTATAATTTTCAATGATTTGAGCAATGATTTTGGGGAGATCATGCCTATGAAGCTGTATAACATCTTTAACAGTATGGCTGGTGTCTACAGGAGTGTTATTGGGAGGCAGCATAGAAATTAAAGGATTACCCATCCAGTTGTCACACCAGAATTTAATGTTGGAGTCAGCGCTGACCATACATCTAGAGTTAGCCATAATCTTCTGATAAGAGTTTCTAATAGAGGGACAGATCGAGGAGTTAATGAAATTAAAATTTCCTTTTAAAAGTTTATTTAGGAATCTATGATTTAAAAATTCAGAAGCTTTAGAGTTGCTCTTAATGAGACGCCAAGTGAATCTCGCTTGCAGGTAATCATTGAAGAGTTTTAAGTTTTTGATGTCAATGCCTCCATTATCAAGATGTTTACAACAGGTCTTCCATAGGATGGTGACAAGTTTCCTTTCAAAGATACTTCCTGTCCAAATGAATTTTTTTATATAATAATTTATTTTCTTGAAAGTACCTATGGGCCATTTATAAGTCATGAGCGAGTAAACCAACTTAGAGACAATGGTTTATTTGAAAAGACAAATTCGACCAGCCATGGAAAGGGATTTCCCCTTCCAAGTAGAGAGTTGATTTATGATTTGATCAGTGATATTAGAGAAATAAAATGATTTAGGATGTCCCCAGAAAATCGGGATGCCTAAGTACATGAAGGGAAAGGAACCTTCTTTAATTCCAAGGTTACTAGTAATAGTGGGTTTCCTTCTAACAGGGAAATTTTTTCCAAATAAAATATGCGATTTGTTCCAGGAAATAGTTTGTCCATAAATGTTTTCATAATGAGAGATATCTTTCTTAAGACATTTAATATTTCTTTGATCTCCCTTTATAAACAAAATAATATCATCAGCATAGAGGAGGTGAGTGGGGACATTGAGGTTTCTAGCGGCTTGAATGGGTTTAAGTTTATTTTGATCTACCTGATTATGAATGAGTCTGCAAAAGTAGTCTTCCGCAATAAAAAATAGAATGGCCGAAAGAGGATCTCCCTATATAACACCTTTAGAACATTTGAAAAAACCTCGAGGGGTTCCATTTATTAATATGGAAATGATAGCAGATTGAAATAAGGTCTTCATTCTCTTGATAAAAATCTCATGAAAACCAATGTTTTTCAAGACTCCAAATATAAATCCCCAATCAATGGTATCAAAGGATTTTTTAATATCAAGATTGATGGAAAAAAAACCTCCTCTATTTTTTTATTGAGGATGTTGGTACATTCTGAGGCAAGACAAATGCAGTCTTGGATAGATCTGTTTTTGATGAAGCCAAAATGATTCAGTGAAACAATTTTGTTGCAAATTGGAACCAATCTGTTGGAAATGATTTTGGTAATGATCTT
Source organism: Viscum album (assembly GCA_963277665.1). NCBI lineage: Eukaryota > Viridiplantae > Streptophyta > Magnoliopsida > Santalales > Viscaceae > Viscum > Viscum album. The sequence goes on along the minus strand of OY728120.1, from coordinate 558,271,172 downwards.
GTATAGGGTATTGATAAGAGAAATCGGTCTAAATTGATGAATTTTAGAAGCATTATCAACATTAGGTATTAAGATGAGGAATTGAGCATTGATACCCTGAGGAAGAGACCCGTGAGTGAAAAAGGACCTTACCAGTTTACAAACATCTGAACGAATGGTGTCCCAGTGATTTTGATAGAAACCATTGTTAAAGCCATCCGGTCCGGGAGAACTATCTGGCTTTAAGCTAAAGACAATGTCTTTAATTTCATGCTCCAATGGAATAGCTAAGAGAGAGTCATTGTCTTTCTCATCCACCATTAAGGGAATAATATTTGGATCAAGATCAATGTTTATCTCAGGGCGATTGAAAATGTCATTAAAGTAAGAGACAACATGATCTGAGATGGCCTCTTCTGAGTCAATGATAAAGTCATTGTGAATCAGTTTAGTAAGTGGACGATTGGATTTTCTGGTTCTTTGGAGAGAGTTATAAAACTTAGTATTTCTATCCCCATCAGTCAGCCATCTGGTCTTAAGCATTTGCTTCCGAATTTTATCCTTGAAGGTGAGTAAAGTGTTTAGCTTAAGAGCTATATTGACCTCCAGTTGAGGGTAAAGGGTAAAATCAGAGTTGGTACTACGAGTTTGTATTTGATTAAGCTCATCTTCAAGAGAGGTGATTTCAGAATCCATTTGTAAGCTCTTGGTTTTACACCAACCATTGAGAGCTTGTTTTAAAATTTTCAATTTGAAGATACAGGAAAAAGAGTCATGATGACGGTTCATAGAATTCCAAGTGTTATTAATCCAAGAGACATAGTCAAGGCCCAGAGACCAAGAATTATTGAATTTGAATGGAAGGGGAGTTCTGCGTTCATTAGATAAAGAGCTGAGTAAGATGGGATGATGGTCAGAATTGAGCATGGGAAGCGTTATACAAGAGACATTATCCCAGATGTCTAGGGCCTTCATGTTAACAAAGGCCCTGTCAAGCTTACTGGCAATAATTTTATTATAATGTTTTTTATACCAAGTGTATTTCTCCCTAGTAAGGTTAACATAAAAGAGATTACAGTCTTCAATAGCAGCTCTAAATTCTCTTGTGGATATAGAAATATGTGAGGGTCCAATTTTTTCAGTGGGACTAAGAATAGCATTGATGTCACTACTAATCACCCAAAAATCCTGAATTGAGTTTTCCATGTCAAGAAGATCTTGCCAAAGATTTCTTCTTTGCTGATACCTATTATTGGCATAGACCATCGTGCAATAGATGTTCTGATCATTCCAGATAAAATCACAAGTGAAATGTTGTTCAGCGGTTTTAAAAACATTGATGTTTTTAAGGGAGGAGTGATAAAAGATCCACATAGAGTCCATCAAAGGACCATTTTTACAGGATCCTAAGAAGTTGTAATGAAGAGAGCCAAGTATCATGAAATTAGGATTGAAATTGACCTTGGGTTCAGAGATGGAAAACAGTGGAGGTTTATGAGTGTTTAAGAGCCTCCTAAGAGTTATGGAGGTGTCATTGTTGGCAATACATTGGCAGTTCCAAAATAGGAGAATCATTGTTACTTATGTTTTGGGTTAGAACCCCTTTTCTTGGATTTCCCAGAGTTCTTCTTCCTCTTCGATCTTATAATAAGAGGGGGGGGGGAGTAGATTCCGATTTGTTCTCAATTGATATGACATTGGAAGTTGAGGAGTTAAGCATAGCAGGCTCAACAGAATGAACCGAAACAGTGGTATCAGGAGTTATAGGTCGAGTAGAACAATTCTGAGAGTGTTCTGGATCTGTTTTTTCAGCAGGATCAGCATTAGTTTTTAGTGCTCCAGTTGAGTCCGGAGTAGATTTGTGTTTAGGGGAAAGGAGATTAGGGGATTTAGTCAAGGGAGAAGGGGAGTCATCTAGCATAGGGAGAGAAGCAGGGGTGAATAGTTGTAACTGTCTAGAAGTAGAGTCCTGCTGCCCTAAGGGGGGTGTGGATGTCTCCCTGTGGGGGTAATTAGACAGAGGTAAGACATGCAATGTTTTTTAGTAGAGGGGGGGTCAGGAGCATGCAAATCAGAGCTTAATACAATAGAAACAGTGTTGACATTTTCCTCAATCTGCATGCTTGAAACAGGATATACAGCCTACTCAATCATATTCGATTTTTCAAGGACAGTGATAAGTGTTTTAGCAGCAGAATCATTAACATCAATAAGAGTTTCAGTTGGTACATTGTTGTGGTTCTCATTGATGTGCATGTCAGAAAATGTATAAAAATAAAAGTTACCAATTTACATAATTTGGACCTCATGATTACAAATATGGAATCCATTTTTCTAAATTCAAAACACAGAAGTGTCAGAAATTAATTTAATATTAATTCCCGCTGTCAAAACAAAAAGCATGTTTTTAAGAAATAATAACTATCAAAAGATTGACACTTGTTTATGTCCGATTTAAATGTGAAATTAGGTTCAATGACCAAAATTGTATTAAATTGTAAAAAAATATTCTAATTATATTTTAAAATCACTCAAATTCATAATTAATCACTATTGATTATTTCGATTAAAAAATTTCTTTTTAATTAAAATTTAGTAATTTTCACTATTCATGAAAATATGAAAGCTATCAGAAAAGTACCAAAATTCCACCCAAAGCTAATTTTGATTTTCCGAATCCTAAAATGAAGTCCATTTTGGAAGATAAAATTTATAAAATTCTAAAAAGTGGGTATTACTATTCATAATGGCTAGTTTGATTGGTCATAGTGTGTTAGAATCTCGAAGTTGCGTACAATGAAAGCTATTGCATTATTCAAAGAGAAGCGTACCGTGGAAGCTTGGGGTGTTAAATAGTCAATTTAATTTAATGTAAAAAACATAATAAAATGGTTATCAACATATGATTTTCATAGGAAATGTATATTTTTACATAAATAATAGTTTTTTAATATATTTTTCATATATATAGTTCCATAAATTGTCTAATTTCCATATTTTTCTTATTTTCTTTTAATAGTAAAATGAATATAAATTTTTTCAATTTTTTTTAAAACTAAATCATTTAAATAATAATAAATAAACAGTATACTATGAATTTTAAACAAATTATTCAAGGAAATGTTTAATATTTTCAACTAAAAAATCGAATATAATAAATTATATTTGGGAAACCTATATTTCAAGGTTCATCAGACCAAATTTTTTTGTATAAGTACATAAAAATTAAAAACACAAACTCATAAAAATTCTTCCTTAAATTAGTTAATCATTGGTGGTAAAAATAAATTACCTTCTAAACATTAGAAAAAAATTCTATGAATAAATCCTTCATAAAAAAACACAGATTATATATGATATTTTATTATTCAAATATCTATTCTAAATAATGAAAGGTGAAAACATTTTCATCTTATAAACAACCCACAATCAATATATTAAGGTAAAATTAAATTATATAGAAAAAAATAAAATAAAATTTAATTCTAAATTAGTAATAATAATTATAAACTGATATCAGTAAAAAAATATTCCAAACCACTGCCATGTTATAACCAATGTATCCAATAAAAATGAAAAAATAATAAATGTATAGTATAAAAAAGAATGAAAATGAACATAATATTTAATTATCATGAATATCCGAATAGATCACATAAAATAAAAATAATATTTTTTTTATAAGTTTTCAATTAAAAATATCACGTTGGGTAACCACCAACATTATCATTACAATCACTTTCATCACTATCATTATCAAATCTATAACCTTATCTAATAAAAAAACCATTTTAGAAACAATACCACCACTATCCTCACTATGAGGAGGGAGTGTGGGAGCTTGTGAATCACTATGAGAAAATTATTCCTATATAAATTTTATTTATACATCAAACTATTCTTTCACCTCTCTAAAAATCATAAAATACATAAATTTTAATATTTGAAAAAATATTAAATCATATTATTTAATAATTCAACTCCCCTTATTCAACTTTTTTGGAATATCTACCCTCTTATATGAACATGGACAATCACTACCCTATAGATGTAGTGGAATAATAACTGGTACTCAATGCAGGATAATAATTTATTAGAAATAATTTTTTTATAGACCTATATCAAACACCATTAAAGTTATATCGACAAAAAAATCTAACTCAAATAATCACAAAGGAAAAAATAGACTACTCATTTCCAGTTAAGTTCCTCCCAAAGTAGAATACAAAAACAATAATCTAGTTAGGATCAGATAATTAAATACAGATGTAAATAAAATAATTATGTTTCAAAAAATATCCAATAATTACTTGTAATTTTATCTTAGGTGGCCTCATTTATCACAGTCCGTCCTTTTTATTATGGATTTATAAATAATTTAGTTAATGAAGGACTCAACCCTCAATATTCAATGTCTTTTTAAATATTTATTAATCAGTTTTAACAATAATTTTTTATTTTATGTAGATATATAAAAGAAAATAAAAAATGGATGATTATTCTCATGATCATGAATAATAGAGTTCCCAAGACTCTGTTAATATTAAATTCTTTTATGATGATGTCTACAATAACATTTTCTGAAGGAAAGAATATTAATTTTTTTACTTCATTTAATTTTTTATTTTATATAATGAATGAGTGGTCTTCGAAGTAAACATTGAGATTACAGTTCAATTTTGGAGTTTTAAGAAAAATAATACAAGAGTTTTGGTTAGTCTACTTCTTAATTTGTAATTTTTGGCAGCATAGAATAAAATAGTCATTTATTTTATCTTAGTTATGAGGTGTGTTTCATGAGAGATAATTTTATAAATAAGAAGGGATTATATTGGGGTTTAATACCATGGGTTAGAAAAATTATGTGGTTATAGAAATGAAGACATTGTTTCTTATAATTGACAAGTTGAAATTGAATTGAAACCATGACATGGTTAATTAAACATATTTTTGTTTGGTTAAAAACACATGGAATTAATAATTTAAATATATATAAGAATTAATAATAATTTATTCTGATTATCATAGTTTTTAGATCTGCCTTGACTACTCATCCTTGACATAGTGTGAGGTAAACCACCTTACTGTATGTTCAACTAAATTTTATTTTAAATTTATATTGAATTCTATCCTCCTTTGATATTGATATCTTCTTAAAGGGATTAAAGTATATATAATGATATATTTATTAATTCTGGAACATTATTGTTCATTATTAAGTTTCAAAACTAATTTTTGGGTTTAAAAGATGAATGAATATTTTATTTCCCTTGAATTATTCTTTAATTCCATTCATATGTCTTTTTAAGATAGAGGTAAGTATTTGATGAATTAATTGGATGGGAATTTATTATAGTTTGATAAAATATATTTTTGGGATATTATCATGATATTATGGTAGTGAATAATCAAGGCATGTTGTTTAATGATGTATTTAGTTATGGGATTTTAACAACTCTCAAATGCATATTAAATACATTCATATAATTCTAATAATATAATGGTAGGTAATTTTTATAATTCTATTGAGTTAAATAATAATAAAACTTATATAATAGAGTATGTTTTGAGTGGAATATAATTAAAAAAGTGTTAAGAGTCAATATAAAGGATAGTGTAAGTGAAAAAAGAATTTAAATGAAGGAAAATGAATTAGAAGTTGAATGGGAATTTATAAATTGGAATAAACCAATTGAATTTCATATTTTTATATTTTATTAGGTGATTCTATATTGAGTAGTGTTACTAGATTTTGGAAATTTTTAATGACTTACTTGTTATTATTAATGTGGTTGAAATTAATGAATGATAGAGCACACATGAAAATATTTTTTAAGTTTATTTGATGAGAAATTGGGTTTAAATGAGGATTTTTAGAGTAGTTTCCAATGTACATGTAGATATATTATAGAAATTAGGTTGAAAATACATTGGAGTAAGGAAGTCATTGTGAACATTATTTTTTTATTATTGTTGTGACACAAAATGTGGTTATATATTATTCTGTATATTTTATTGATATGGATAACTATATGGTATTTTTTGATACATCATGAAATTTTATCTAACCATATTTGGAAGGTTATTTTATAGTTTATTTATGGGTGTTTTATTCCCTTATATAGTTATAGTGTGTGGGATGTTTTATTCCAAATAAATAATGAAGGGGAGGGATGTTGTATTCCCATCATGGATATAGTTAATATGTTTATTGTTTTTTCACTACATAATTCTTTTTTTATAAATATATGGTTTTTATTACAACATTATTAATTGTGTTGGATGGATATATCCTCATGAGAGTCATAGATACCATAAACTAGTAACATGTGTTCTAGGTAAGGGGATGATATAGTGAAAAAAATAGTGGTAAGGTGGATGAAACAAGATGGAGATTCATTGAAATTGTATTTAATATTAATTATGATATAATTTTTTTTCTAATTATATATTTCATCAACTTAGGTTTTATTATGCATATTCACTTGACATACTAATGGTTGGAAGAATAATTTATTGAGTATACTTAAATGCTCACCCTACTATTATCATTTTTTTTCAAAATTATTGGATCGTATTGTGTATGGTTTCAAGAATAATTAGAATGATAATGTGGATACCTAACCAGGAGTAAGGGGAGTCATATTTTGGTGTTTTTCTTGTATAGTAATTAATTGGGGTTCAGTTTTGGTGGTTTCTATACTCATGAATTTTTTATTCATTAACATGGAAGTTAGTTGATGAGTTAGATGTTTTTTTTTCATTTTATGGGTTTTTATTTAGATAAGGGAGATATCTACCATATATTTTAATACATAACCATGGTGATAGTTTCCACCCCTTGACATATGGAAGGTGGGGTTTTTGGGTCCCCATTGATCTTTTTTTCTAGATCAAGAGCTGTCTCGGTTGGGTTGGGTCATAACAGAATGGTATCCGAGAGAGTGATCATAGATGGAAATTGTAGTAGGTAATAATGAGGATTTAATGTGTTGGTATGGTTGGTGAACTACTAGAATATATTATGTAAAATAGACTAGGGAAGCGTATCGGGGTGTAGAGAGGCCATGTTATTCCCATCATGGAATTTTATTGTCTTTGAATAATTAATAAGGGAGAAGTGTATTCTTAGTGGTGTAGATACATAGGATGGGGTTAACATATAATATAATTTTAGGTTATGATGTCTTTACATGATTTGGGATAAAATATATTTGTGAATTAAAAGAGTTCATGTAAGTGTAATGATTTACCTTACAAGAGTTAGAAATGATGTTAGTCATACCACATATACATATGAATCATATGTTGGAGGGAGAGTGGGTACATGAATAACCTATTATATATTGTCTCTGGGTGGACTCAACAAATGTAGAACCATTGATAGTTACCTTATATAATTTTCAGTGGAAAAACCGTATATGGAATGAGGGTTTTGACTAAGATATAGATACATATAAATATATATAGGAAGAATAATTTTTATACCACCTTATTCAATAAATATGGGAATTTATTTTTTTTGTAGTTATTTTATTACATAAAGTGGTGTAGAAGTGGTGAAACCTATATATTAGTGATCATCACATATCTAAAGAGAAGTTTAGTGGGTTTAAATAGTATATTTAGGAAATTATTTTGATCACTGCACTTTGGATATCACATTAGTAGGATATATTATAAATTTATTAGTGAATATATAATGATTAATAATGTCATGTCCCAATATAATGGTAGGTGAACTACACAATACTTCTTATACAAGGCCATAGTATAATGACCACCACCAAGGTATCCCCACAATCATGTGGGGAATTACCTCTAAAACAAACTGTCTCATTCAATCAAGCATCAACATCCAACAATATATTAAAGGAATATGAAATTAGCAATATAACATATGTATATATATAAATATATATATCAAAAAAACATGTTATAGTGTATGATAACACAAATTAGACCACCTGATAGAACTCACACTTCTTGTATTTGTATATACGTATATGTTCGATCAGTGATGAAATGAATTTGGTTATCAAAATAGGATCTCCAAGCTCCCATATATCTTTTTCATTCATGAATCTTATGGCTCCATGATCATCCATCATCCAAATTATTGATATATATTGATTCAAGGAAAACAACATGTAAGTGCACATATAGGGGTGACCATAACAATGCATAGTATAGTTATCTCAATTAGTAAGTTGACCCCTTAACCATATAGTGTCTATGTGAAGCAATAACTGTTAAATTTTACCCAATCTGAGGTAACTCGAAGTTATCCCTATATAAAACCATAGTCATGATCAATCTATAATAAAATAACCATAGTTTGATTTCATTTCACTTTCCATATAATAATGTTACTTTAGGAAATAATTATAATCCTACATCACAAAACATTAAAGACTTTATAACCTATAATTCACCATTTATTAACTAATCATGATATGATGGAGGAAATATTCCATTCCACCTATCTCTAAAGTGTTGTGTGGAATAATCATTTCTAAAGCTAGTTTCTATATTCATGTATGGATATTAGAGGAAATTAAAATCTCAGTTGATAAATATATATACCTAGATACTAAAGAAAATACACATATCTAAGGATAAATATATATATTCTTGCCTCTTAAAACATAGTGTTTTGGGTAGAATTAGAGAAATTATTTGGTGTATTATCATCCCCCTCTTTCCCATAGATGTGAGGTAATGGCAAGGTTACTACTTTGAAGAATTAATTACATTCCATCACATTCTTGTAATTATGATTCTAGAGGAACTACCCATCTTCACCTATCCCACATAGTCGATACTGGTGTAATTATCCATATCCACCTTCATCCTATCCAATGTATGATATTTCTCTTCCACGATTAGTGGGTGAGTAGAAGAAGATACTTGTATTAGTCATGGCGGGCCTATATCCACATCACTATGTGAGGAAGGCAAGAGACAACAAACCCACTCTATACTCAGTCATAGGGATTGTACAAGGGAGATCATTACAACATCCCATATCCAATGATATGCATATATCACAAGTTTAACCACATCGAAGGGAAGGAGAGTATATAAAAAAATCTGCTAAATCACAATCAGGGATCCCCCTAATAGTCACGTAGTCCTTCCCATATAGAAATATAAATACTATGTCATCCTCAATAGATTCAAAATTTCTAAAACCAAAAAAAATAAAGGATAAATCAATTACAAATATATGTTTTTATTAAATTATTTATCTAGTATAATAATATAATATTCAATATCACCATCCACTTGAGACATAATAAATGTTCAATCGATAGTATGTCATGGTACTTCCATAATGTTTCCCATCCAAATCCATGATATTGTAGTAATTTTCTACAATATTCCACTGCTTTACAATTAATATCTCATTTCAATATTTCTTCATTCTCTTCCCATTAATCATATCAATCATCATGTACTCTGAGTCCTAATCATGAAAGTGTTTCATCAGTAAGTGAAAAATTAATCATCAGTTATATATCTTCATTTCATCACCTTTGATATATTTTAAAACTAGTCATACATACCATCCATTAAAAATTAACTTCTTTATTCAAATTTATAAATAATAATAAATTTCATTTATTTATATAAATGAAGTTGCTAATTCTAAAGTTAACACTATAGAGTTCATTTCTAAAAACACTTCCATGCTCTCTTCGATTCCCAGAATACTACTTTTAATTTAAGTCGGTTGCTTGTTGATATCATACATTCTTAGACTTATAATAATCTCATTTAATTTTCAACAATACACATGGTCCTTTTTTAATCTATAGTAGTATTCTCATCCTTTCACATTATATATAATCATCTTCTAAAATTCATTATTACATAAAGAACTCATATCATATATATTTTTTTTATACTTTTTGTGAGGTAAATAATTATGGATTTTAAATGAGTATCTTTCCTATTCCATAAATATGAATAAATATTTTATCACAATATTGAATTTCTATCATAGAAAACTCATCACATATAGTGGTTATATAACTTTTCAAAATGAGTAATTCAAGCTCCAATTTTTAAATGTCAATGATATTTCATTCTTAAATATTATTATAATTTTATAATAATAATATTTATATGATCACTCATGTAATTTATATATCATGAACAAGAAATTAATGAACCATAAGCTCATTTCACTAGTTATTCTCATATATTATGGTCGATAATGACAAATAAAAATAATATTAATTTTATAAAATCAATAGTATTGTTATGTTTTTTGATACACTATTAATTTATTTTAAAAAAAAAATTCATTTCACCATTAATCACTTAATTTATACATCAAACATCTGGAAAATGTCCGAAAATTGGATGAATTTGGTCGGGGATATCACATGGTGTCCAAAACAACTTCGTAAACAAAAATGAATTCTCCACATACTTAAAAACTTGAATTGATATCTAAAATAATTAGGGGGTTCCACGTGGAACCCCAAACATGTATTTATGTATTCCCCGATCATGCCAACCCCCAGATCAATCCTGACCATCTGATCTGATGATAAAAAATCTTAACATTCACCACATCGACCACCATGAGTTAAAACCCATAGATAATCCACGACCATCTAATCATAAAATTGAAAAGTTATTTCAAGAATGGTCCACAACTGGTACTCCTACCAAAGAAGTTAACATATCAATATAATCAAACAACTACAAATTAGCTACATCACCCTCGGTTTGGGATAATTTCTCTTGATCGACACCATTAAATCATATAGATGAGATATATAACAGATATCTTGGATAAGCTTCTGACTCTCACAATTCCCCCTCAACCTATGGTTCATGTAGTGTGAATCTACCTGTGAAATCTAAGATCATTTGGTCATATCTACTCCATCCAACCTCAGTTTTACTACTCACTATAATACACCACCAAAGATGGTTGATTAGAGTTTAATACCAATAATAATATAATAAATTAATGGGTTGTTATATTTTGATCCTTGATCCTTGATCCGATCACTTTTTTCTCAAAACATGGACTTTATGTTGACCAATTTAAAGAAAAAATTAAGCATTATGGAGTCATATCTCTAATTTTTTTCCATAAATATACCTCTAATTAGAATAATTCTAAAAGAAATTTATTCTTATTATCATGAAATTTGAAATTAAATATGAAATGGATCATGAATAATTTAAAATAAAATGTTATTAATAGATTTCTGAAATCAACCTATGTAATTTTATCTAAAATAACATGAAATATGGAATATAGATTTCAATGAATCTAAGGGAATTGGAATATTTTTATAATGGGGAATATCATACATAAATTTAATAGGTAAATACACTCATAGTAATTGAAAAACAAATATATATTTTATGGTTAAAATATTCATCAGATTAAAGAGATATATTTTTTAGGAATATTTGATGATACTCCTGTAAAGATTCTCCAATCACTAGTGGCATCCCACTATAACATATATTATCTTTATAAAACCTAACTCCAACTATCATTTTACATTAAAATTATCTTATAATGTAATAAATTAGGTGAAGATTCTATGCATATAAAATAAAAAATATTTTTATTATCTAAAAACACACTTCCACCTCCACACACCTATGAAACCACACCGTAAAATTACATAAATATTACCTTAGGGTAAGAAACCAATTATAGAATAAAAATAAAATATATTTTCTAATACAACACCATGATATGGGTGAATTTACTATATTTAGTTTGTTAATATAAAAATAATATTTTTAAAAAAAAATATCTATGGTGATTAAAAAAGGACACTAAAGAACATATTTTATCTCAATTGAGTGATAATAAAACTAATGGTAATGAGAAAAGTCCCAAATTTCAAGAACCTGAAAATATATTCCTATAAAATAGTTTATATGGTTTCACAGTAACCACCTTAAAACTTTTCATTCCAGTAAATAAAAAAGCACACATTCATCCTTACATATTCATTATTTTAAGAATGTACCATTAGAAAAAAATTATATTAAATAAATTTAAGAAAAAAATAAGAATTTTAGTTAACTATAACTAGTATAAAACATTTTTAAATCTCTAAATTACATGATAAAAAATTTCGCCCCCTCATTGATCTAATTAGATTGATTTTTCCTAGCATGGAAAATTTACTTATTCAAATGATAATTAAATGAGAATCATAGTTCTCAAAACCTTTAACATGATAAGACATAATTACTATAAATATCAATTGTGTTGGTTCCCTTAAAAATAATAAAATAATTTAATTTTAAAACTACTAAATGATCAAAATTTAATTTTTCTAGGAAACTATTTCTCAAAAGTGTGAGTTTTGCTCATAACATTCTTTCACATCTCAATAATAATTAAAATCAATCCATATGAGGGTATCATTATCCCATACTTTATGAATCAGATTTATGTTTCTAGGAAAATACCTCTCATCCCAACTAATCTTATTTTTAACCACATATAATTAGTCAAAAAATAACTCAAAGATCATCTATACTTGGTGATATCTAGCTCAATACATCTATATAATATCAATAAAATAAGGTCACATAATCCAATTTCTAATTCCTCTAACCTAAAATCATTATATGGAAAAACCAAAATTAAATTTATATAAAAAAATATCTTAATAATATATTAAAGCCATATTAACATTGCTTTAGTGTATCATTTTAATCATTCATCATAATTTAAAAAACATACTCTAAGGTAATTATAGGGTGACATAAGGGTAATTTATTGGTAAACCATGAATCAAAACAAGTATATTACACACTATATAATGAATCTAATGATTACATGAAAAAGAAGAACCATAGAACAATTCAATTATAAATAAAAATTATTTATAATATAATCGTTGAAGGACAGTTTTTTCACTTCACTAAAACCACTTTAATTCATGTGAATGGAACAATATAAAATGTCTCATCACTCAAGATAATGAAAACATGTACCCGAAATTTACTCATATCCATGATACATCACCCAATTATGTCAAAATATCAGATTTAATTAGGATATTTTCCCCTATAAATTAACACAATTGATGTGACATAAGCATTACATACATAATATTATATGATTTTTGATGGGTAATCAATAAATATCACAATAAAAGAAATCCAAAAACCATAATGTTTCACTAAATTGTAAGACTAGATATACGACGAAACATATTTCATAAAAAGTATTCAATATCCCTCGAAATTTGCTTCTCACATAATACCCTTCTTATAAATATCATAATTAATAAATTTCCTTATAAACAAGGGAAAAGGAAACATATGAAAGGGAGAGATCAGATGCTCTATAAGGGTAAACATTGGATATATAAATCAATGACTATATGTGAAAATAAGTTAAGCATAATATTATTATAATTTACTTATAACATAAATTAAATATAGAAAACTTTTCATAGATGATAAATCATGAGTCGTGGAGTAATGCTTTGTAAAAAAAGGACATGAGTTATATGAGTGTTGAATCATAAACTGTTAATGGTTCTACATGAGAGCATATCATACATATAAAACCATATCATAGGAGTTTGTAAAAATCCCAATACTATAAAATCATTTCATTATTCATGGTTCACTCTCTATAACATCGACACATTTTATAAAAGGACCCATAATGGATTGGGTTCACTCCTCAACCATTTTCTTTTCTTGGAATGGGTTTACTCTCCATCATATATCAAATTATCTCACAAGATATCAATATTTACTCAATGAATTGGAGGGAAATATAATTCTAGGAATGCCCATAACATAAGTAAAACCATACATAAGTGTTTTACATGATTATAAAAACTTTTATTATTTCAGCATATCAGAATTGGGACTCTGTAATAAAATGGTTTCATAAATACATACTAATAAGGTCATCATCGCAATCCATCCATAGAAACAATGTAAATGGTTTCATAAGAGAATATTCTCAAAGAATATTATAAATACTTAAGGGATTTTTATATAGATGAAATGTACATTTTTATAAAAACAATATTTTAAAAAGCTTTGTAAATCAAGAGAAAATATCTATTTTATTTTGGTAACATTTAACAAATAAAACTCCTCAAAAACCAAGAACATGATTTTCATTTTAAAACCATTAAAAATGGTAATTAAGGCTTCATGAAAAGGATGATACATGATGGTGGGAAAATCCATTCATTATATATATGTTAATACAAAACATTATTTTCACACATATATAAGATGTAAAAAAATGGGTCATATAAAAAATCAGTAAAAATATTGATTTTAATAATTTTTAAATAAAATCAAAGGTAGTGAAAATGTACTTTCAAAAGGAATTTAAGGGTATCTAAAAATTTCCAATTAAATTTTCTAAAAAACATGGATATATAAGAAATTAATTCCATACCAAAAGAAGAGAAATATTGTTAGCTTTTCTTAAAACCATGATTTCATTCAATTAAAGTACAAAGATGGGGTTATTGGTACTTATTATAGAAATACTAGAAAAAAAGAGAATAAAATATGTTGGATTTAAATGATAAGTGTAATATAATTTCCATCCATTGAAATTTAAAATATCCAATCCTAAAAAAGAAATGACAGTGTTATATAAATGCTTACTTAATGTCCTATATTTATTCATTTGTTCCCTTGGCCTTATGTCTAAAAAATATATATTTAGTATGGATATATACCATAAACATATAATAATTTTATTAGAATATATCATTCCATTAGGATTTCTATTTTCACATTTATAATTATAATATTTATTCATTATATACACTTTTACAACCATTTATAAAAAGCAATGGTGAAAAATGAATTACATAACTTTATGGATATAGTAGTTAATTTGTACACATGAGGGATTTATTCATTTTAAAATTAATAAAAATATATATTTTTTTCTTCCTAAAATCATAAAAATATCATTAATATAATATATACTCATTAAAAATATCCTTATGACCAACCATGTTAAGGGGATATGAAAAACAAAATCACAACCATCTGTGGTGGGGGTAATCCACACGTATACAGAAGTGGATTTATCATTTTCAAAAATGTGATAGGGTTATATTTTATCTTAATATAATAATAATTATGTTATTAAAATCATATAATTAAATTAAATTTTTCCATATACCAATAAATGATAGAAAGTGGTGAAAAACACTTCACATCGCTTCAAGGAGATGGCAGTCCACAAATACACACGATTGGGGTTTTCATTTCCCATAGGATGAAAAGTGAGATGAAAAATTGGGTATAACATAAAAATCATAGAATATTAATATATTTTTGTTACTTTTTAATCATTCTAATATGACTATGATAGGTTAAGAAGAGTTAGAAAAAGAAAAAAACATGAAAGAACACAATTAAGAGTTATACCTCATATTCAAAAATCCTCATTTTCCATACAGATTGATCCAATAGGTAGGTATTTTAATGGAATTTTTTTTTATGTGAGGTGGAAATTCGGGAATATATTTTGTTATGAAATTTCTAAAGAAAAGTTCTCAATTGGTTTGGATAAGTGAGAAGTGTATGCCACATATTATTAGTGAGGGGAGTGACACAATTTTAATTATTCTAAACTTTTAAATTATATATGTTCCTTAATGATTTCAATGTTTCACTAAAAAAATTAAATTTAAAATATAATGCGATAAAGTTAAAAATTATATGATCAAAAATAATTAATATGAGATTTTGTGACCTTATCATAAAATTTTAATCTCAATTTACTAATTTTACCCTTTCACCTTAGTGAAAACATTTTTACCTTGATTAATATCCATAATGATAAAAAATGAAATTAAAATAATTAATAAACTTAAAAATGATTATTTAAAATATGAAATAATATATTTATCATTAAATTTTTATAAGAGGAATAAATTAGTTTTAATAAAGTTCCAATAACACAATGAAAAATAGTTTTTAGAAAAATGTGTTTTTAAGCATAAAAATGATGTTATACAAAAATAAAATATAATAAAGATTACAATGGAAATAATTAATTTTTTTTGAATCAAATGGAAACTATTTTAATTTAAAGGTAAATATGAAAAAATATATTCCTTTCAAATTTCATTATTTAAATAAAAGAAATGAGAGTTTTGCAAAAATCAACATTTTTCAGTATTCACTCCCAAATTAATAACTTCAGAAAAACCCCATAAAAACAATATATGATAATATTAATATGATTTTTTCAAAAATTATTTCCATTTTAATAATCAATATTTCTAGAAGAGTTAAAAAATAATTATAATATCCACACACAAAAAACTGTAAAACCCATTTGTGAAGAAAATGTATTTTTGAAGCATAAATTAAATTTATTCTCATTATTTGACAAATAAAAAGAATAAATAAATGTTTTCTAATTTTATTTATACATAATAAATTCATTTAATTTTAATAATTTATCAATATTAGTTAATTTAATATTTTAGGATAAAAATACATTTCACACATATAAATGGTTTTATAAAAAAATACCTCTTTTACCTTTAAAAGATACTATCTTCATTTATAAACAAATAATAATCAATGTACGATTGATTATTAATTTTGTTAAAAAAATTCTATATATATTTCAATAGTATAACATGGTTTTTATAAGCCTAGTGTTAAATGTAAAAAATATATCAAACACTTCATATATGATAAACTGAATATATATTTTCTATAATCATAGGTCCTTAAATTATACGCGCATATAATAATTTACTTCTCATTTTTTTGTTAGTCTGATATAAAAAAATATGGATACTTCTACCTCATGACATCCTCGGGTTCCCATGGAACTTTATCAAACATATGGTTTTTGTAAATAATTTTTTCTAAATGAATGGCCATCTTCTGTAACACTTCCTATCTTAGATCCATAATATAAATCAGTTTATATTCAGTATAAATATCATGCTCAAATGTTACAACCTCTTAGATCAGTATATGTAAAGGACCAGGTATATACTTCGTTAAAATAGATATATGGAACACATCATGTACTAATAAGAGGTTCACTGGAAGCACCATAAAATAAGCTAACTCCCAGATACAATGCAAAATATCAATGGGACTCTTATATCTAGGGATTATATTTCCCTTATTTATATATCCCAAAACCTTATTCCAAGGAGATATTTATAGGAGTACATTATCACTGACATGTGACTCTATGTATCATCGACGATTTTCATCATAACTTTTCTATTAACTATGAGATACCCTAACATGTTTTTGACTGTCACTAAAAGTCTCTGATATTTCCCCATCTATCTCAGTACCCAATACCATTTGTTCCACAATTTTATTTGAAAAATGTTGGAGTTCTTCACTTCATTCCATAGTGGGGTTTAGACGGATCCATAAAAATGCTTGTGTCTATTGTTTTATAAAAATTCAACCAGTGGAAGATATTTATCCAAACCACCTATTAAATATATAGAGTATGCCCTTGATATATCTTCAATATTTGAATAATCCTATAATAATGACCATATATATAAGGGTGATATGTAATGATAAATGTGAACTTCATTTTTGAATCGTTCAAAATCATTATCCAAAAAATTAAGATAAAACTTGTATCTTGATAAATAAAATAGAATTTGGTACTCCATTAAACTTTACAGCTTCAATAATTTATATCTTTGTTAATGATGATGATATAATCCCTCTATAATAGAAATAAATTGAGTTAACTTCATATGGAGATCAACTATAACACAAACAATTTTATGAACTTAAGATGTACACGGGATTCCAAAAAAGAAAGACATAATGATGTTTCCCCATTTCATTTATGGAATGGGTAATTATTATAAAATATTTTTAAGCTTTGGAAATTTATCCTTAAATTACTAATATAATTGGCATTGAGATTCATACTCAATAATATTCCTCTTCCTGTTAACTCACCCGAAATACTCTTTAAGTTCTCTATACAAATTTGTGATTATAGGATGAATAGTGAATGATGATATATGTGCTTTATCCAAAAATTCTTTACTCAATTATAGTATTTATGGGACATATATTCCGTTCCTAAACATGATCACTTTATCACTATTAAGGTCAAAATTAGAATCATTTATTAATATCTATGGTAGCTCCTCATCCTCCTTTATTGCCTCTTTAATCCTCACATAAATGGTTGGTTGAAGATTAATCTATGAAATATATGATCTTTTCAATTTATTTAAGATTTTATGATCTATTCTATTCAAATCAATAATTATTAGATCCCTTTTAATCCTCATCATGTGGAAACTTGCATGGCCCTTCCAACTTATAGCATCATCTACCTTGTTTGTTTTTTATCATTTTAATGTATTGACCAGTAATAATATTTAACAAAATTTAACAATATATTTGGGTTCATATTCAATTATTTATATGTGAGAATGTACTTCACTATTTTATGACCAATATATATATCAAAACTTTAACCATATAGATAATTCTCAATATTTTCATTGAAAACATTACCATTTTCTGCTCCAAATCAAGAGTAAGGTAATTTTTCTCATGAATACCCAATTTTCAGAAGGAGTATGATATTACCATTTCATTATACAAGTGAACACATCTCAGTCCATTATTTTACACATAACTATATATTACAAAATGTTTACCACTGTAGGGTATTATATATACAGATGAAGTGATCAACGTTCTCTTTAGTTCTGTGAAAATTCTATTTCTTTCCTATGTTAAATGAAACTCGAATACTTTTTGTGTTGATTTTTTTGTTGGATGTCACAAATACCATTATATTATGTAGGGATAATTATAGGGAGGGAGTGAATTAATATACCCAAGGTTTTCCATTTTTATTTTAATTCATCTCTCTTACACTTAAACCTACACATGTTTCAAAGGGGATAGATCAAAGGACACACTCTTCATCCTTAATATAAAATTCATTGTATATATCAAAAAATAATATAATGACAAGATATTTATGAGTTTTATTCTCAATGTGAGATCCTATTTCATTCCATTCTAGGATTTTTTAATTCAAAATTCTTTTTGTAACTATAAAATTACTGACTGAAAATTAAATTTTTATTTCAAACACTTTTGAGGAAAAGTGAGAAACCAGAGTGACATCAAATAAGTAAAACAAAACCACGCCTCCATGGTCCAAGTTCCTCAGACAAAAGAAAATTCAATTCAAAAGTAAAAAAAGCTCTACCCTAGTAAGAAAAAACAATATGCTCAAACATCCACCTTCGCATCCCTGCACGGCTAGTTGTCCTGTGCAATTATGCACATGTACGATACCAATGGAAAACACCATACCCTCTCAAAACATTAAAATCATAGTTTCAATGGAATGGAGAACGCTCTCTACTCTAAATCTCATATGGGCAGTCCCTTACAAGAAAACTGGATGCAGTGTCTCATTGACCAAACCCATAGTTCCAAAAAACATTCACAAAATTCAAACTGCAAATCCTCCGCAATGCACAACAACACAGAACAACCCAACCTTCACCAATTCAAAATAAATAAAGCTGAATATACATAGACCAGGATACAATTTACCTTTATTTACGCCTTCACTAAATCAAGATCAACCAAACTCGCAAGCCACGAAACAATAACATAGAAAACTGCATTCAATACCACTGTCATGAGAAGTTTCCAGTACAAATCTTCCACTCTGTTTCTGCAATAACTATGTTTCCACCCCACCCAAACCAGAACAACCTCAAAGCCTTCTGTGATTACCACATCAATCTAAAAATCACAACCGAGCTTCACGGATCCACTAGATCTCTCTATATTTTGGAATCACAATGGATCTTCTATATATTGAAAGTATTAATCCATAGGATGATAAAAAACATGACCATAATCATATTTATCTCTCAAAATTTTTTATCTCTTTATTCTATACAGAAAAATTATTCATGTGATATTAGTATAAGGTTATCATTCATCCATTGGATAGAATATCTTCATAATTTCTTCAGTATAAATTAGTTTCTCAATTAAAAATAAAAAATCAATATGTCTTATCACTTATATATATGTTTTAAAATATTCAAAAAATATTTATTGAATATTAATTCCATAGTAATTATGGAAAACTGCTTGATTTTAGTTTCAAGAAATATTCTCATTTAGACTATTTTAATTCAATACTTATGATCTCCATTTGAATCGACTTAAAACCAGATCATGATTATTCAAAAAGTATTTTAATTAGACACATACACATATTTTCTATCAATATCATGTATTTAAGGGGAATAATTCCACATATTCTTAAAATTAATACCACATATATTATTCATGTATGTAATTGGGGCACAATTCTTTATCTTTTTCTACTTGAGTAGTTAATCACCTTCATGATCTCAAAATGTGTCATATTTCCATGATATATTATCCATGTAGATCAATATATGGGAATCTTCATATTGAACCTTAAATAATTTATGTATTGTGGTAAATTGTGTATGAATTTTAAAAATGATTATGTACTTGATATACACTTGGATTTCATGAATTTTTTACCACTTCAGTTAGGTTCGTGCTAGAAAATCTGCATACATACATCGACCTTTCCACCCTATAAATGCCTGACTATTTTAAAAAAATAAAATTTTATCAAACATAAGTATGTACTGCCTTCTTAAATTAAGGTAAAATATATCCATTAATTGTGATAGTGTTGATATTGGCATAAAATAGATGTAATATATGTTAATTCCATGGTAGAACACATATGTCGCCATAATTTATTATTCAAGAGATCTCATGAATAGACCTCAAAATGATCTATTATTCTTCATGTGATATAAAAAAATGTGTCACATGGATTATATATTTTATAATCTTCAAATTATTATAAAAACATAGTGTCTCTATTCTTAGTATAAAAATCCATCAATCTCACATTGAACATTCAATATTTCTTACTTATGGTTGGTGTATGTTGTTTATACGGTCAATAAAAAACACATGCATGATAGGTATTTTAGAAAAAAGTGGTATCTTGATCAAATATATTTGCTAACTCAGAGTGGATAATGCTATATGATATCTTATAGTAGCTTCACCCTTTGAGAAGACCGTGTCAGTGTGCGATTGATCTGAAGATAGTCATACAGCTTTGAAATAGATTCTCTTTTAGGAAGAAATTTGATCATGTGTTACTTCACCTCATAGTTTATTGTAGTCCTTCATTCAATCATTATATAAACCATGGATTCACAATTTATGTGGTAGCTTCAATTTTGGTCAAGTGGTTGATCTATTTTCCTTTGAGTGATAGTTTACATAACTTATCACTTGATCACTAGATTTATCATCTTGTGGTAAATCATAATATTAACGTAGAATAGGTCCACATATCTGATTTATGATTAAATTTTTTCAATATATAAGGATGTCGATGGTTTTAGATGAACAAAATAGAGCTATTTAATTAGGTTGTGAGATATATCAGTCTCTTTAAGGATGAGGAACTATTCTATAATACATGCTTCTCCCACAACAGACTTATTCATGGTTTTCCATTGATTAATAAAAAATATCCTTTAATCATCTTTTCAGTAATGAAAACATGGTTAGATCTCAGAAAAACTACATATATTTACCTCACTGTTTTCACCTCCTCATGTTGACCCACTAATAACCATGTGCAACTATGTTTGCCCCAAAGACCCATAATTTCTATGGATGTGTTCTTATTCCAACCCATGAACACTATTTTCCAATATCACATCTATAAAACCACATCATGGATGGGGCTGACCCTAGTCCCACCTAAGAAGTGGATGAACGTGTATCTTGTGGTGGGACATAGGATATCTTTTTTTTTGGAAAATCAACATTTAGAAACTTAATAAAAACATAGTATAAAATGTTAATTCCACGATAAAATAGAATAGCTAGTTTAATCCTCAAATCAATATAGCCACTCAACAACATGTATTTCAACCATAAATAAATCACACTATCTTGGAAAATAAATTAAACCATCACAGGGGCTCCAAAATTCCAATATGTGTGTGTTTTATCTACATTATTTCCCCAGATAGTTTCAACAAATGAAAATGAAATATTGCGGACAAAACTCTCTCATAGACTCCATATTATCCATGGGAAAAAGATGGATTATAATTATTCTTTAGAAAAGATCCTTTAGTTGATATACTCAATGTCTATGTGGGAGATCTAGGTGTATAAAAAAATATAGTTTACTAGGATATAGATTTTGTTAATAATATAGAGTGTATGTGTTTTCACTATCAAAAATATATTTTTTGAATTTATACATTATTATAGCATGAAATAAACATATATCACTCATCTCAAATAAATAATTGGTATATTTGATGTAAATATAATTTACTTCACCTTTATCAGACTGTACACATCCACAGACACTCTCCCTTTGTATGCATATTATTCAAAATATGAATAGAGATAGACAACTATGATTCACCTAAATCAATATTTAATTATTATAGAGATTCCCAAATCAAAAAAAAAATTCATGAAATAACCTTTTTGAAATACCAATTTAATTATTTATCCTCCTTAAAGGTTGTAGTCAGCCTTTCTTCACAATGGGTAAATTTATTAACGTGTATTGACACTCATTTAATAAGTAAGTACTACACAATAGATGTTCAACAAATGTTATTAATAGGATGTTTAAAATACTTATTAGGTAGAGACAAATGGTTAATTATAAATTTTAATGATTCTAATGGATTTTGTTTTCAAACCTAAATTCATACACTTTCTTCAACACAAATATTAGAAAATTCAACCAAATATTCGCATGATTTGTGTATCATAATTAGAATTAATTTCCTCTAAAAGTTTACATTTATTTCACTGATAAAAAAAGTTAATCTCCCTTAGCTATTAGGATATTATTATATAATGAATTATGAGAGTTAATATTTCCATTCCTTTTTAGTGACATTATTCAATCACTTTTTAGAAATATTATTTTTATTTCGAAAAATATATCACAAACCAAGCGGGGGTTCCATCCAACCAGACACCCAACCGAGCTTGTGGCATAACCTGAAGGGAATTCCCAATCTACATGGGCTGGAAACTAGTTCTTAGGTATCAAAATAGTAATTTTGGGAGTCATTTCACCCATGATTAATAATAAATAACAATACTCAAAATGAAACATCATCCAAAGATAAATATCTATAACCCATGGAGATACAAAAATTTACGTTAAACCTTTTACAACCATAACCATAACAAAATCAAAACCAAGTACCAATTATGGAGTGGAACTAACTAGAGTGCAACTCAAAACCTCCATGCAACAAGAGGGAAAATACCCTTAATCGACATCCACAACCACTTGCAATAGATGAAATCTAGTAACCAAATCCATAATCATCACTACCACACATCTTTCCTTTACTTGGGTGGCTATGACTGGGATGAAATCTGGATGGAAGCTAAAAAACCTATCCCAATATGATATAGGTGAAAAAATAGAAAAACCACTACATGTGTCCCGTAGTCCTATACCGATGGCATTGTCTGGGTGGAGCTTAAAAAATAGAACACACATGCCCCACCTTTCTAAACTGATGGTAGAATACTAAACCAGCATTTGAATCCACAAGTGAAGACACTTGTGTAGGATGGCCTAAACTATAACATCCCTTATTTATATGACGGTCACACATAATCTACCATTAAGATGAACTTCCACTGCCCTGGACCACTACTAACACTCACTAAAAAAAATTCCTCAATTATAAGGGGTTGATTTTTGAGTTTAGAGGGGGTTATAATCAATTATAAACAAATTAGCAGTGATTACCCATAATCACAACTAATGGTCCCACTAATTCCAGTTAGAGGTGGATTTCCTGAACCACTGGTAAGGTGCTACTCAATTTGAGGTGTTTGGATCTGAGGGGGTTAAACCCCCTCTTTTCAAACCATGAAATATCCACTCATTTAAAATTTATAGGGGTAAACCCCCCTCTAATTTATTTTACAAGTTAGAAGATGTTAAAAAATACTTATAATAATAATAATAATTGTTATCATTCTTCAAAAATTTCAACCCCCAATTTCCCATCATCGCTAAAATTCACTCCCACCTCACCTCCCATTCTTCCACTCCACTTTCCCCATGTCGCCAAAAATTATTCAACTCATCCCCCATATGATTCACCAGGTGTGTGGGTTTCCCCCCTTTGATTCCCTTACCCATGCCTGGGTCTCCCCTATTTTCATTCTCATCACAATATCTATACAATTCAGATGAAATGCCACATTCCTTGATCACTACTAACACTAACTAAGAAAAAATTCCCCAAATAGAAGGTGTTATTTTTGAGTTTAGAGGGTATTATAACCCCCTATAAATAAATTTTCTTTGATTACCCATAACCACTTATAATGTTACCATCCACTTATATTAGAGGCTATTTTCTTGATTTCAACGGAAAGTTCTACTCAATTAGAGGTGGTTGGATTAGAGGGGTTTAAACTCCCCTATAATTGCACTATAAACTCTCTAGTTGTGGACAATTTAGATGGGGTAAAACCCCCTATAATTTATATTCCATGATAGAGGCAGTTAATAGTCACATATAATTATGCTGGATGTAGTATAGTAGGGGTTGTTTTGTGAACCACTTATAAGTGACACTGAATTAGAAGGGGTTTAACCCCCTTTAATTTTTTCACATATTTGAGGAAGTTCTAAAAATTCCCTATAATAATTATAATAATTATTCTTAAAAAATATCTTCCTACACTTTCTCAGCTTCCCTCAAATTCTCTCTCACCATTCTGGCCATTCTTTTACTCATCTTTCTCATGGTCCCCTCTGATTTTCCCACTCAACCCCGCAAGGATTCCCTAGTAATGTTAATATTCCCACACCAATCCACTTATTAGTGCACAAGTATCCCCATTTTCATTCTCATCACATGTACTCTTTCTTTTAGATCAACTACCACTACCCTAGATCAATGTTGAAACTCAATAAAAAAATTTCAAAATAAGAAGTGTTTATTTTTTTATGGAGGGGGTTATAACCACCACTAAATAAATTTATGGTGGTTACCTATAACAACCTATAATGTTACCACAGACTCCTATTAGCAGTGTTTTTTATGAAGTGCTGGTAAGGTACTACTCAATTAGAGGCGGTTGGATTAGAGGAGGTTAAAACCCCCTCTAATCTAACTTCGAAATCTCCATCCATAGAAAAGTTAGAGGGGGGTAAACCCCCAATTAATTGATTTTTCAAGTAATAGGATGTTAAAAACCACCTATAATTAATCTAGAAGTAGTATAATTGGGGATGTTTTGTGAGCCGCCTCTAATTTACATTGAATTAGAGAGGGTTTTAACCCCTTATAATTTTGGAACATATTAGAGGCAGTTTTGAAAACCACTCCTAATAATACTAATTATTATTCTTAAAAAATCCTTGCCCACAATTTTCCATCCCCCCTCAAATAATAATAACTATTATTTTTAAAAAATTATTTCCCCCAATTTCCCACCTTCCCGCAATTTATCTCTTTCCCAAATTCCCATTCTTCTACTTAGCTAGCCGTTGGTCCCCTCTGATTTTCCCACTCAACCATTTATGATTCCCCATGCGTGTGGGTCTACCCACTCTGATTCCGTTACTGGTTCACCCCAGCCTCTCCCATTCTCCCCGCACACTAGCCTTCGACGAGGACCCCCCTCCAGGTTTCTTAGAGTGGGATGAATTATCGAACATCTAAAATTCTTTTTGTGGTAGGTTTTGATACCACCTCCTCTGAACCTAAGGGTGTCGTCTTGAATAAAACAACTCCATTTTTAATTTATAAACACACATTGCTATATTTATATAAATTTGTGAGGTAATTAAAATAAATATTATTTGAATAAAGATTAAAATACATAAAAATATATAACCTATATCAATTTATATAAATTAATTTAAACTAGTTTATATTACCTATTTATGTATTTATATTATAATAAATTTATATTATATTATGTTTATAAATTTATATAATATAAAATTTCATTTTTTATAATATTAATTTGTATATATGTATTTACTTTCATTTGAGTAAAAATATTTTTTACATATATTTATAATTATATGTATTTTATCTATATAGAAAAATATTTATATACTTAAATACATATTTATATATTATATGCATGTTTATGTATTTAATATATTTACAAATTGCATTTATAAATATATTTACATAATATATTTCATTATATATATATATATATTTATTATTATGAAAATTAAAATATATTTATTTGAATAAATTGTATAATATTATATATAGTTAATATTAAATGAAATAAATAAATATAAAATAAAATATATAGAAATATTTAATTAATAATATATGAAATAAAATTTATAGAAATATTTATATAATATCTTTCAATAGATATATTTATTGTTATGCACATTAATAAATATGTATTTTAATGAATATAATTTTACAATATTAAGTACATTAATATATATTTATTTGTATAAATTGTATATCATGTAATATTAATTATATATAATTTAAAAGCATAAGTATATTATTAAAAAATAATTTTATTATAATATAAATTAATAAAACTACAAGCTGGGGTTTTTATATGATATATTTTTTAAATAAATTATATTTATGTACATATTTATATTATATATTTATGATTATAAATTATATATAATTAATATTATATGAAATGAAATTTATAAAAAAATATCTATAAATTTAAATAAAATTATAAAATTATATTTATGTGTATATATAAATAAAACAAACTGAAATCATATAATTAAAAATATATAATATAATTAAATGATATATATATATATATATTTATAAAATTAATTTATAATTAATATGGTATAATGAAATATATATAAAATAATTATATAATATGTCAGAAACCATCCCAGGTCACCCCTGAACTAGCCACCCGAGCAGGGCCGTGTCATAGCCCGATGGGAGTTCCCGATCCCCTTGGGCTATCAACTAGTGATGAGCATCAAAACATATATTTGGGAAGGATTTAGACTTGACAAAAATAACCATAACCAGTTGAATAAAGTGAACAAATCGAACATGCAAGAAAAAATAAACAACAGAATATCAATATATAAACAAATGATTCTGCAACAAAATACAAATACACATATTGAAAACTAAAATAAGAAAAATAAACTGCTAGAACACAATCTTTATGTAACCTCTTTGTCACCTCCAACCACAAGACCAAACCTACTTCACAATGAGCACCAACAAGGGAACCTGAACAAAGATGAACCTGTATCTGGAAACATATGATATGCATGAGCACTGAAATTCTCAGTAGGGATGCTAATGATAAAGCACATAATCCATGTGTTCCCTTTCCCAAAGAAGTCCAATGACACTAGTTGAAACACAATTACAAAACATGGTTTTCTAGATTTTACAAAAAAAAAGACACAACACATCTCATTTCCAAAACCAAATTGTATTTTATAATCAAATTCCAAAGTAAGAAAAAACCGGGGCAGTGCTAAAAAGAAAAAGTCAAGAAATGTAGACATAGAAACTAGTTCAATAGAAAGAAAAAAACAATATAAATAATAACCATGGATGATTATAAACATCACTAGATGACTCCAGGATGTACTCAGTTTGGAACCACCTGTTGGCGTACTGTGAAGCCCCTATGTCAATATACAAATGGATGCTCTATCCTAGCCTCACTAATGGGACAACCCTCATGGCATGTCTACAAATCCAGAGGGTACCAAACCATCTAATCAGGACTGTTAAGATATTTTCAATCAATCATATAAATGACTCCCAGGAACCCATGGTGGTAATAATAATACTGTATAAGTAGTAGGACAATGCAAACATGACTAATATTACATACTTCCACCACACTTTCCCTACCCCAAACACGGACACCAATATACAATAACCCCTGAAAGATAATCCCTCATATAAAGTTTCACATATACAATGAAGTGTATTTCACATAACAAAAGGTTCCAACCAGGATTCCACACCGTATAAACATTCAATCCATTTTATAAAAACACTTTAGGCTTCCAACTGGGCAAAAATATTTTCAAAAAACAATTCTTTAAAAAATATAACTCAAACATCATATTAGAGTTGGAAGATCCAAATATAACTTTATCTCAACATAACTAAAATAATTACCAAAACATCACACCAACACTTCTTTTATATTTACAATTCCAAACCCACCCTTAAATTCTAAACACACACCCAACCACTTCATGATTACCAAACATTCCTTTACTCTTTTCAAACTCACACCAAATCATGTTTCGAGGAAAAACTGTCCACACCAAGTGGAATTCATTTAACATTATGTTTTACAAAAACGTTTAAGAAATACATTACAATTTTAATGGAAATGGGTCCATTTCAAGAAAAAATTTAGAAAAGATGAACTGTTTTAGAATCCATGTTTTAGAGAAAACCCCAACTCAAAGCACAATATTCATTTGAGGGAACGTCCATGTGTGCACCTAGTGCACCCATGTATGTTCCGACATCCAATGGCTCTACAAAATCCTTGAGATAACATGGGAAACATTTTCTCAAAGTCATCACTTTCCATGAAACCAAAACAACCACTTACAAAATTAAAAGAACACAACCATCCCCTTTAAGCCATAAAATCCATTCCAAGACATCTAAACACATTTATCAAACTAAAAATTACCAAATAATACACAAAAAATCAAACTCAAAAAAATTATCATAACAACATCATTAAATATATACATTTTATAAAAACCACTAATTCCACTTTACAAAAACAATATCATTTAAAACAACACCCTAGATTCCGTTAAGCCAGACAATTCACACAGATCAATTCTAAAACAAATTTTTAGCAAACCATATAAATTCCAAATTGCTATTATATGTTTATCCGGGGTGCCATAGAGGTGAAAATCATTTTGATGAATTTATTTAAAATTCAAAGTACCAATGGTAATTCCCTAGGAAAACAATACATGGAAACACCTACCAAAACCACATGCAGATGGGACAAAACTCCAATGAGAGGAAGGTTCAATCCTTACAAATGATCCAAACACCCTATCCATAAGAAAATAGAACAAAATATTATCAAAATAAAATCCTAGGTTTATGGACAAGAATAAATTCCCCAAAGAAACCCTAGGAATGGGGAGAGAAAGGGAGGAAAAGAGGAGAAATGAAAAAAAGAGAGGGTTATAGCCTTATATTCGAAGGAAAAGCATCCCCGGTGGATTAGTAGAAAAGGAAGAGTGTTTAGGAGGACAACCTAGTGAAAAACAATTTTAAGGGGGAGGGGGATCACAAGTTAGTGTAAAAATTGAGACGAGAGAAAAGTTAAAAACAAGTTTTTAATGACCAAGATCATTAGCATGGTTTGGCCGCATGATTTTGAAAATATTTCGGTAAACATGAAAACCACTCTGCCTAAAGGAATTATAGTGCAAGATTACCTAGGACCTACCACATGACCATGCTCTAGCCATGTGGTGGGTCTTGTCTAGCCTGCACCAGCTACACAACATGTCTGTACGGTTACTAATAACCATGTGATAACCATGCGACACATGGAAAAACCTTCTAATAATCCATAATAACAAAATTTCAGCTAGGACTAAAACCAAATCCTCGATGAAAGATCCAATACTAGTATTTGTATAACAATAATGTGTATTTGAGGTTAGGGTGTGAAAATTATCCTCACAAGAGACAAATTCTAACCCTATAAATTCATCAAGCCTATAGTTAACAAAAACTCGAGTCCATGTTCAGAAAAAATCATGTAAAACTGAGTCCCCTAGATTGGCCTCACTCTCCCCATGGCCCACCCAACCTATCTAAGAGAAACCACAACAGAAAAAAGGGGATATCATGGTATGGTTCACCCTGTCATAAGAATTTACTAGATATGTGAATTTAAAACTCAAACACACCACCTAGGGGGGGACTCCCAAATAGTTTTTACCCATCTTCTAGCATGAACTAAAAAATTATATCCCAAGAAACCAAAAAAAAACCTACTACAGAGTGACCAGCCAAACTGGGGCACCAGAAAAGGGAAAATACTCACAAGAATACATAACCCAACATACAAGGGAAAAAAACCAACATAATTAAAAAGAGTTCTCTTCATCATCCAATTGTCCTTAACACCAGAGAAGAATCATGAAAACCATTCAAACTAAGACTAACCAATGGAATAAATCTACTACTCAACCCCATCAAAAAACTTGAACATTTCTAGAATGAGCACTCCAATTCCAAAACACATACACAACTGAGCCAAACACACCATAAAAAAATGATCCAAGAAACCACGTACAAACAAACAAAACCACTTAGGATACAATATGACAAGTTCATTCCATTATTACAAAAAAAACGAACATAAAAAAACCATGAAGGCTAGAAAATAATTACGAGAACAATTCAAACATTACAACCCACGATTGAAAAAACAAAGATGAGGTTCCACACACCCCGGAAACTCTTGAATATCAACGAGATTCACCTTGAGACCTATGTATAGGGTTCTAATGACTGAAACATCTCTTGACTCACAATCAGGAAGAAAATCCTCCAATCAAGTCATATTTTTCAGAAAATGATTCGTTGAAAAAATCTCTAGATTTCCCAAATGGACATAGTAACGAAAAGTCTTCAAATTAATTTGACAAGACAAATTTGAGTGCCTGAATCACCCATACTGGAAACAAACAACGGAATGGTCTGACGAAATGGAATCCAAAGTCGGCAAATGATGTTTTACAGAAACATGTTCCTCTAGCACACCCCACTCTCCAGTTGGGGAAGCTTCAGAAGAACCAAACACCACTGGCTACATGCCAAAGACCACCTCACCCAAGAATTCCTCATCCAAAAACTTCTCAAAACACGTTTCACTGGATGAGAACACCTTTTCTGCTGCCTTTGGATGGAGAAAACAGAAAAAGAGCGGTTTTCATATGATATTTTGATTCTACTAGAAAATAGAATGGAACAATCTATTTAAAATTATAAACATAAGATTTTAATAGCCACTGGGCTAACCGAATATTCTATAAATCATAAAACTTTATCATCTACACCTTCTTCTGTATGAACTGTTTTAATGAAAGTGGACTTAAACACCCCCACACCATCTCAACTTTCATTGACGAAAAGGAAGCCAACTCCCACTGGTCCAAGGTTAGACCATCAAACAACCTCCGAACTACAGAAACTCTAATAGCTTTGAGAGTTCCTAATGACCTAAAAATACATTTTATTTCCTCAAACCACTCCACAGAATTCTAATAGACCTCTATCACCATAGAAAATAGACAATACTTGAGAAGGACCATGAATAGGGCGCGACTCATTAGAATCATTGGAGACCATTTTGGGTGGAGTTTCCTAAGAAACCCAAAAAGAAAAAACCAAATCCAACGTCAAACTGAGGAATAATTAAAATGAACACCACAATCCAAAGGAAACAAGCTCTCTAGCTAAAAATATACAAACACAACAAAAAATTAATTTTTTAATAAATGATATTTATTTTAATTAAAAGATTTCATTTATTCAAGGCCAATTCCCAAATACCAAAAACAAACTTTTTAGGAAAATCATATTTCTAATATCACCTTCTCGTTCAAATTAATTTTAAAAAAACAAGAAAAAATCATTGATTTCAAAACCCCACCCATGATATATTATTAATATTTACATGTGTGTCCATACATTTACATCTACACCATCCACAAGAATGTTCCCCTACACACCCTCCATAAATACCCACACATATGTCAATGTCCATTAGGAATACCAATGGTCAAATTAAATCCATGTTCTCAAACCCAAAACACTTTAATTGTTTCAGTACCCACATTACTAGTTTAAAAACATTTGATGGAAAACACTTCTATTTTTAAATACATTTTCTTTTCAAAATCTACTTTCATTATCAACATATGCTTACACCCACAAAAAAAAAGCACAACCCTTAACAAACTACAAGAATGAGGATCTAGTACCTATGCAGAAACTGAAGACCTGGTGGTGGGTCATTCCCAAAGTAAGGCATAACACAATGAGGACATTGAACTAAGAACATGGACTCCACATGGGTCACCACCTCATGTGAGGCCACAACATGAAATTGGTTAGCCTTTATTATCATCCCTCAATCCAAAACAAACTATGAGAAAATAATCAAAACTGGACTACCCCGGGTGACTTGAAGATTAGTGCGAGAAAGAGTTCATGATGGTCTTACCACAGAGACCATAAGAGTCCTGATAGTTCAAATATCCTACTACTGGACACTCCAAATAAAAAGGGCCTCATATGATACCATTTTTTCTTGAACCAACCAGGGTTAAACCTAAACCGATCACCCGAGACGATCTAAGGCATGGACCAGAGGGTGTTCCCAATCCCCATAGGCTAGAAAGTAGTGTCGGGAATCCAAAAATAATGTTGGGAATGATTTCGGACAAAAAGAAATAACCTGGACTACTTAAATAAACAAAACACACTAAATATATAGAAAACAAAAACAGTTAAATATAAAAAAATAAACAACTAATTTAGATAAGAAATACAAATAGATTGGCTAAAAACTTAAACAATCAAACTAAACTGCTCCCACGTGGTCTCTATGAAACCTCTTGGTTACCTCTGACCACAAGACTGAAATTGCTCCACAATGAGCACCTACTAGGAAACTTGAAAATAGATAAGCCTGTATATGGAAAGAAAGGATAGGTATGATCACATAAATTCACTATAGGGATGCCAAATATAAACCATATAATCCATGTGTTCCCTTTCCCAAAAGAGTCCAATGAAACTAGTTTGAAATACAAATACAAAAAATAGGGTTCTCCACATTTTAAAAAACAACACACAAAACATCTCATTTCCAAAACCAAATTCCATTTTATAATCAGATTCAAAAACAAGGAAAAACTAGAAAAGTACTAAAAATAAATAAGAAAGGAATTCACACATAGAAACTGGTGTAAAATAATGTACGAAAACACTATAAATAATAACTATGAGTGCTCCTAAACAACCCTAGACAACCCCTAGACGTACTCGGTTTGGAACCACTTTCTGGCATATGGTGAAGCCCTTATGTCAATAACCAATTGGAAACTCTATTCTATCCTCACTAGTGGAACAAACCTCATGGCATGTCTACAACTTTAGAGGGTTCCAACCCATCTAATCATGGATGGTATAAAACCATCACCCGATCATCTAAAATATGCCTATGAACCCATGTTGGTAATTATAATACTATGTAAGTAGGAGGGAAACACACGAGTGACTCATCTTACATATCGCCCCCACACTTGCCTAACCCAAACACGGACACCAATATAAAATAAAACACGAAGTAAATACCTTTTATAAAGGTGTTGATATAAATATAGGTATATTTCATGTCAGAGAAGGTGCCCACCGGGCCACCATTCCGTGTAAACATTCAATCCATTTTATAAAACACCATATGTTTCCAACCGAGCACACACATTTTCAAAACACAATTTTTTCTTAAAGTTAACACCAACATAATATTTTAGTTGGAAGATCCAAATGGGCCTTTAGATTTTCATCTCAAAAAGAATTACCGAAACATCACAAAAAACATCTTTTATATTTATAATTCCAAAATGAGCCCTCAAATTCCAACCACACACCAAAACACTTCATGATTACCAAATGGCCCATTACTCTTTTCAAGATCACAAAAAATAATGTTTCAAGGAAAAATAGTCCAAAACGTAAGGAACACATTTAAGGTCATGTTTTCCATAACCCATGAAGCAATAATTTACCATTTTAATGGAAATGGGGCTATGTTAAGAAAAATGAAACAAAATAATATCCATTTAGGAAACTAGAGTTTAGAAAAAAAAACATCAACTTAAAGCACCATCTATATTTTAGGGCAATCCAAAACCCAGGAAGATAATTGAAATCTGTTTTAATAAATTCATCACTTACCTTGAATCCAAAACCAACCAAATACATTATTAAATAAACAAAACCATTCCCTTTAATCTAGAACACCAATTCCATGATATTTCAACACATTTATCAAATTAAAAATTAGAAACTCGTACACCCCAAATCAAACTCAAAAACAAAAAATTATCATCAAAACAAAAATTAATATATAAAATTCATAAAAACCCCAATCCCACTTGACAAGAACAATAGAATTTGAAATTACACCTGAGCTTCCATAAAGCATGAAGATTCACACGAATATTTTTAAAACCTATTTTTAAAAAATTTAATAAATTAGAAAATTCTATAAAAAGTTTGTCAAGGGTTACATATAGGTATGAATAAACATGATTTATTTATTTAAAATTCTAAGTAACAAAGGAAACTCCTTAGGAAAGAAATACATGGAATCACCTCCCGAAACCATGTGTGGATGAGAGACAAATCCAAGGAGATGATGATCCGAACCTTATAGATGATCCACCCACCCCATCCACAAGAAAATCAAACCAAATATTATCCCACCCTAACCATATGGTTTTTCCAAGAAGAAAATCCACAAAGAAACCCTAAGAAAGGGAAGAGAAAGGGAGAAAGAGAGGACAAATGAAAAAAAGAGAGGGATCTAACCATAGATTCAAAGGATATGTAACCATTGTCAATTGGGAGAAAAGGTTGAGGGGTTGGGAGGAGCCCCTTATATGCCAAAATGAGAGGGGGAGAGGGGTCACGAGTTAGGGTAAAAAGGGAGGAGAGAAAAAAATAAATACATGTTTTTAATGACCTTCCATGTCCACATGGTTTGGGCACATGGTTTTCCAGACAATGCGGTAACCATGCATACCCCTCTGCCTAAGGGAATAATGTCACATGATTACTTGGGACCTAGAAAATGACCATGCGCTAGCCATGCAGTCAGTTATGTCCATCCTTCACTAACCACACGGCCTATATTCATTGTAACTGCTAACCATGTGGTAACCGTGGGACACTTGAAAAAACCACTTGAAACTCCAAAATCTAAAAAATTTCAACCCGGAATCACACCCAAACATCAACCATAAGTTCCAAGACGAATAAAAGGATACAAATAGAAGTATAAAATGTGTGGGTGTGACATAATATATATAAATTTATATATAATAAAATATTTATAATATAATATATATAATATGAATATAAAATATGTGTATATATATATATATATTTACATTTAATTTTTCCTATATTATAAATATTGGACTACACAATATAATATAAATGTATTTTTACATAAATATACAACAAAAATGAATTTAATATAGTATATTTATAATTTAAATCATAACATCATTGTATAGTATTTGTAAAACCATATTTGAATTTTATATATTTGAAAAAATATATTTATAATTACATTTATATTATGTATACCAATATTTATATATGTATAAATTTTTTTATATGTATTAGTATTTATTTAATGTATTTTTATAATGTATTTAAATATTTCAAAATATATGTTTATAATTCATTTAAGTACATTTATATAATGTGTTTTTGTAATATATATATATATTTATAAATATATATATGTATGCACAGATGCTCACCCACACACATATATTATAAAATATGATTTTATATTTTATTTATTTCAAAAAAATAAATTAAAATTAAGCGGATATTGAAAAACCCATCTACATTTATAAATTAGAGGGGGTTCAGAACCCCCTATAATTATTTAAATTAGAAGGGGTTCAAAACCCCCACAAATCTATGGGATTTACAATAGTTCATGAACCCCCTCTAACTTAAGAGATTAAAGGGGGTTGTGAACCACCACTATTTCCTTTAGAAATCAATTTCTTTGTTATATATATAGTCTCTAAAATCTAAAGAAATTATATATATATATATATATATCCTTTAAAATCAAACTAAACATATAGGCACACTTATTATTAAATTAGCAGTGGTTTTGGATCAAATTCCTAAAAAATCTAATAGAATACTACAAATAAAAATGCAAAAAAATTATAGGGGGTTGTGAACCCCCTCATTATTTGATGATTAGTGGGGGTTGTGCAGAAACCCCTCTAATATTAATTTATAGGGGGTTGGGTGGAACCCCCACTAAAAAATCATTGATAATCTTTAGATTTTTGTAGTGACTGCTCTAAACAAACCTGACATTCCTCTACGATCAATCTCCACCATCAAAGCATGATCAACTTCCTCAATATAAGTCTTAAAAATGTGCAAGAATACTTGAAATTAGTTATCCAACAACAGACCCATTTCAAACTATTGATCCTTTAATATCTTGTTTTAAACCACTTCATATGTGAATGAAACCTACTCATCAAAACCTATTGGAATACTCTATCACAGTCTGATCCCCTTGGTGAGGATCCAAAAACACCCAGGTATTTGAAATAGAAAACGTATCTGAGAATTACTTCTCACTGAATATGACCTTGAAATCCTTCTAACCCATATTCTGATGCTTCCCAACCATGACCACTGAGTCCCAACACCTATGATTGGGACCTTCTGATAATAATGACACACAATTCATCTTTACTACCATAGGAGTGTCAAGAAAACCAAAAATCCTCTCTATTTTCTCAATCCACTCTAATGAATACTAAGGATCCATGATACCATATAAGGTCGGAGGTTTTTTCTTAAGGAACTCCAGAGATTATATCTTTATTGGACCTAGTTTGGCTTCCTTGACATGAACCAGCCCAATGCCTTCTCTTTGACCCAAGGCTTGCACTAACAAAACCACCGATTCAAATATTCTATGATCAATTGGTGAGGGATAATTCTATATACCCTCTTCACATAGTTTCAAAGGAAGTATTTGGGGGTGTAATCTTGATTAATTAATTAATCAAACACAAGTAAAATATATCAATACACAATTATGAAAACTTTTAGCAAAAAAAAACAATTTCCAAACAATTCCATAGATAAGAAATCCATGCCCATAACAAAAACAATCAGACTAAACCGCATCATCCACTCTTAGTGTCTATGACATGTATTCACCCTATACGTCTCACCTAGAAGAGAAGTCAAACCAAATCCTAAAATCCCTTGGAAACTCAAGGCCTGTAATGAGGTGTGTTTTCCAAACACCCCACATGTAACTAAACCTAAATATTTGAAAATCATAGCTCCAGTATATCCAGACTCTCTTTGATATAATGAACCAAGAAAGGGGAAAACCATCTCGGATGCTATATTTTCATGAAACAATCTAGTGTTCCATCCAATAAAACACTCAACCCAGCCCAGGGCATGTCCTAAAATGCATTCATGTTCCCCACATGTTAGAAAATAGTACTGGGTATCAAAAATTGACTTTTGGAAATGATTTCACCCATAATAAACAAGAAAAAAGAATACTCAAAATAAAATATCATCCAAATATCAATATCCATTAACAAATAATATAAAAAGATTTGTGTTAAAAATTTTATAACCTCAACCAAAACCATGTCAAATAAAAGTACCAAAATGAGAGGGGAAATATCTAGACCACAAATCAAAACCTCTATGCAGTGAGAGGGCTAATACTCTCAAGCCACCTCCAAAACCACCTGAAAGGGATAAAATCGTTCAACCAAACACACCAACACCACAATGGAACATATTTCCTTTAATTGGGCCATACATAAAATTTTCTACACACACCAAAGTGTGTATGTTGGGTGTGATCCAATTCCCAGTAGGATCCCACCCAAAATAAAAATTCCATGTCATAGAATTAGAAGATAAATTAAGATTCATGTTTTATGAAAGGATACAATTTTTTATGGAATTAATTTAAAGAAAATATCTTAAAGAAAAACCTTTTTAAAAGAAACATTCTTGATATTATAATGAAAGAATGGTCCAATATATGCTGATGGTGAGAATCATATCATAGGAGAGCACCATGGCATGGAAAATCCCTATAGGAACTAGCTCTAGTGGGACCATAGGATTCTCATATCTGAGTGAAAATGATTTAGAAACCATTATGCCTAGCATCATCATGAAATATCCACTAGAGGGGAATCCATTATAAGGTATAGTGGTCTCCAATCATTATTAAGTTTACTTATTATTGTATCATAAATAATACTAGAAGAAACTGGGCCTCATCCCCCTAGATCTAACTAGAATACTAGCCCTAGTCCACCCATCTAGATACCTTGGATACCCATTGTGCTAAATTTTCTATTCCATATGTCAATAGACCACTAGTTTCATATAAACACATTAATCAAAATGAATGCACATTAGTAACCCCCATTTTTCATAGGAACATCCCTTTAAAATATATTATCACACGAAAACCTCTTGCAAACAAACCTCGCACCACTTAGATAATTTATGAAACACATTTAATAATTAGAATAGGGAAACAAACTTAAAACATGACCAATTTCTTTTATAAAACCATTTCTCATCCCATATACTCCTTGAAAACGTTCAAAAAAATATTTCACACCATTTACACAATTTATTGAACACATTGAAGAAGAAAAGAAAGTTTACCAGAATCATTAAATAATGCTAAAAGAAAGAATCTACTACCTCACACATTGAAACATTCAGAAACTAGGGGAAAACTATAACCACATCCCAAGTGGAACCTATAAAGGAAAGATCAAACTAGAGACATCAATATTAAACCCAAAAACCCATGATTGAACTCTTATTAGTCCAACCCATCCACTTGAGAAAAAATTAAATGATGGAGGAAGAAGAACCCATGAAGGAAGATGAAATAAAAATGAAGGGACTTGCATGATGATTTCTTTAATATACACACCAAATCCACTAAAAAATTTAGTGTACAAGGAAGAAAGTAGGAGAGGGTGAGTCACCAAAGGTTGGATATCCTGAGTGGGGGGGGGGGAGAAAGGGGGAATTAAGGTTAAAAGAAAGAAGGGTAGAAAGTTAATTTTTTTTAATGACCTGGACATGTCACATGGTTAGTCCACATGGTTTTACAAACCCTGTGATAATAGTAAGGTGTTATCTATCCAAAAGGAAAACAGACACATAGTTTCCTAGGCGATGATTCACATTCATGTAGAAAGACATATAACCTGGAATGTTCCACTATATAGGGTGCGCAATTTCTCTTAGGATGGTACACAGTTTCCGCTAACTGTGTACGACCTACTATCAGGTAATAAGACTCCATTTTTCTCCATAAACACTTAGAAAAAAATGGATAAAAAAATAAAAAAATAAAAAAAATAAATACCTCAAGGTAAAATCTAATATGTGAAAATTATCCGCACCATAAAAAAATTCAACCCTCATAAATTCATTCATGAGTTTGTTCAGGGAAAAAAATTTAAAATTATACACAACCTAAGGATTCCGCTCCCATGAATCAAAATAATCATTACCATGCTTTGAAAGAAATCAGACAAATGATATGGGCTTCCCTCTAAACAATTTCTCTTGGGAATCCAAAATCTACACCGGTTACTCAAACATAAATAAATAAGATCCAAATTAAAATTATTCCCTATTTAACACATGAGATGGGTCTGGATTATTAATTTTCAACTGAGAGATATAGAACAAGTAATGTCTCGAATGTTTCCGTGTATTATTTTACAATATTATATTTGATTATTTCGAGACCGGGCACGAAAACTACACATCAATCCGAGGCTGAGTGAGCCTGGAATGGTTGTTCGAACTTTTTTTAAGTTAAGTGAGTAGGCACTTGTGCACGGCTATGGTAGTTTCCAAACGGATATCCAGATTAAAAATCTGAGGGCACCGTTGCATCTAAAACGAAAAATTTACCTAAGAACGAGCCTAACCTCAACTGGAATTGGTCGAGGGAGAATGTTAATTTTCTGAAATTTTATGAAAAATAAAATAAAATAAATTCACAATGTTTATTTTATTTCTTTTGGAAATATCCGCTATAGCGTGGTGATGGGGAAACTGTTTCTTTAATTAATGTCATGTCGTAATCACTCAAAAACAACAATGCTGAGACATTAATTTCACAGCGTAATGGGATGTCAAATACGTTTCCTTTTTTTTGGATAATCGAATATTACTCTTTGGTGACGATTGAGAGAAATCTCTGGAGAATCCGCGGAAAGTTGGAGCAAACCCTCTACGACGAATGACAATGGGTCGAAGTGGGGAATCACTGTGCCAAAAAAGTTGAAGGATCTTGATGATGATGACAACATGACCCATCCATCAAGGATCGATACTTTCTTAAAATTAGGGGTTGTTATTTCATTCTTCTTTCCCCGTTCATTAATTTAAATGACGAACGTGGATCAACCACGAATGTGTTGATCCGCAGATTTGTACATTCTTGCGGGAGGGATTTGATTGGGATGATTATGGGAAATTAATCCACGTTGATTATTGTTGTTGATTTTTTCTCTGTTTAAGCCTATTAATGGGAGCGGATCAACCCCATGATGAATGATGGCGGTGGTTCATTCCACAAATTCAGTTCGATTGGGTTTCATTTCCCCTTTTCTTCTCGCGCGATCTTCACGTTCTTCATGGGGTGACGGACAAAGGATCATTGCGCACCCGTCTTCCAACGAAATGATCCCAAATTGTAGATCCAACATCACAACGACCCTACAGAGGTGTGACGGCCATGATGGACGACGAATCAACTCAGATCAGAAGAGGCCATTATTCGAGCGTTATTTACGCTGGAAGATCAAAACATGATTTCGGGGCCGATCAGAGGTCCAAAAACATCAGAAGCAGATTTGTGGTGTCGGGGAGACCAAAACCCAGGTGTTATATGGAGATTGGATGACTAGATCGATGAATGAGGAATCACCGGAGGCACGACGGCAGAGGTCCACGTTTCTGTAAATTTCCAGAATACACGACATGTACATCTGAAGAACACGCCATGTAGTACTGGCGGCGACGACTAGGGTTTTATGGGTCTGAGAGGAATCACACAACATGTGACCCCGGTCAGATGGTGTGTTGGAATTCCCCAGAAGTTTGGTGTGTATTTTGGGAAGTACATGGACACTGGATGATATACACAGCTTCACAACACGGTGTGTACAACATGGTAGAGGCGGCTACGTGGGACTCGACGTGTATCCAGGGGGTACACAGACATGGGATGGAGTACATGACCATGTACTCCATCACACGGCCAGGTGATGCCAGTAATGTGGGTCACCCCGTGCAACGATCACACGGGTTGGAGTACATGGGTTGAAGGCCGTGTATGGGCACATGGCCAGTGTACACGGAGTCGATCCCAGGAACTCAGACACGGCGTGTACATAGTAATATAGGTCGTGTAATAACTTTTCTACATGACCAGCCTTACAAAACGGTCCATTGTACATGGGAAGTACCTAGGGTAAACCGACATAGCGTGTAACTTTTCTACATGGATTGTACCTTTTAAAATAATGACTTGGTCCTCTTGTCCACCGTATCTTAGACATGATTCGTTTGGGTTAGTGCCCCTTATTCTCATTTCCCTGAAGGTTAGGTATAGTTTCCTTCTATAGGAGTATGATTCCTTCAACAAGACTTTATGTGATATATTCAGGCTGCACCAAGCCTGCTGGTACCTGGTGCTCTGCCTTCACCTGCTGGCAGGTGAGGCATCGAGAAACGAACTCAGCCACAACCTTCTTCATGCCCAGGCACCAGCGCTGTCGTCTGAGATCCGGTTACATCTTCACCACTCCAGGATATACCACCATAGGGTAAGTGTGAAACTCTCTCAGCACCTCCTCCCGTAAAGAAACTGGAACCATGGTACGTCCTCTGAAAAGGATGTCGTGCTCTCCTCCTAAAGAGAAACCATCAGGTGCCTTTCCTGAGGATATCTGCGCACACCGCGTCTCACAGTCAGCGTCCCCACGCTGTGCCTCTCTGACCCGATGTAGTAGTGGAGGAGTGACTATGAGGGACTGAAGAAAGGGTTCTCTATCTCT
Source organism: Viscum album (assembly GCA_963277665.1). Classification (NCBI taxonomy): domain Eukaryota; kingdom Viridiplantae; phylum Streptophyta; class Magnoliopsida; order Santalales; family Viscaceae; genus Viscum; species Viscum album. Next base: position 558,229,114 of record OY728120.1, on the reverse strand, counting down.
ATCCACGAAGGATATCTGCAAAGCGGCTAGCTGCTCGGTTGCCTCCCCAAGTAGCCGAATGCCCGTCCTCCTGCTGAGAGCATCGGCTACTACGTTCCCCTTTCTAGGAGTATATAGTATCTCAAATTCATAGTCCTGGAGGAACTCGAGACATCGCCGCTGTCTCAGTTTCAGGTCCTTCTGTGAGAAGATGTACCTGAGACTATTGTGGTCAGAATAGACTGTAAAGTGCTCTCCCATCAGATAGTGTCGCCACATCTTCAGACCGAAGACCACTGCTGCTAACTCCAGGTCATGGGTAGTGTAGTTCTGCTCATGCTTCCTCAACTGTCGTGATCCATTGGCGATCATGGCCCACTCCTACAACAGGACACATCCGAGTCCGGTCCCTGATGCATCACAGTAAACTACGTACCCAACTCCCTCCTCCAGTAGCCTCAAGATAGGCGCACTGGTCAGTCTCAGTCTAAGCTCTTGGAAGCTCTGCTGACATCTGCCTGACCACATAAAGGGTTTCCCCTTCTTCATCAAAGCTAATAGTGGTGCCGCAACTCTGGATAAGTATGGAAAAAATATCCGGTAGTACCCAGCTAGTCCCAAGAAACTCCGCACCTCCGTCATGCTCCTGGGTGGCTCCCAAGCTAGCACTGCCTCGATCTTCATAGGATCCACCGCAACTCCCGCCTCAGAGATGACGTGTCCCAAGAAGTGGACCTCGCGTATCCAGAAATGAAACTTTGAGAGCTTTCCATAAAGATGGTTCTCTCGGAGTGTGTCCAGTACAACCGGCAAGTGGTAGGCATGCTCCTCCTCAGTCGTCGAGTAAATAAAAATGTCGTCAATGAAGACCACGGAAAATCGATCGAGGTATGGCTGCAAGATCCTATTCATGAGGCCCATGAACACTGTTGGAGCATTGGTTACGCCGAATGGCATAACCAAGAACTCATAGTGGCCATACCGACAAGTGAAGGTCGTCTTCTGCACGTACATTTCCCGAACTCTGAGCTGATGATAGCCTGATCTAAGGTCTATCTTCGAGAACCATCGTGCTCCCGTGAGCTGATTGAAGTGGTCTTCAATCCTTAGTAGCAGATACTTGTTCCTCACAGTCACCTGGTTCAAGCGACGATAGTCGACACAAAGTCGCAAGCTCCCATTCGCCTTCTTGGCGAACAATATTGGGGAAGCCCATGGTGAAACACTGGGTCGGATGAATCCCTTGCCCTGCAAGTCCTCCAACTGTACCCGTAGCTCTCGTAGCTTAACGGGGGCAATCCGATATGCTGGGGTGGATATCGGGTCTATCACGGGGTACATATCAATATAAAAGTCTACCGCTCTGCGAGGAGGTAGTCCTGGAACGTCGTCGGAAAAGACGTCTGCATACTGGTCCACCACTGCTGGAAAGCTCGGACTCGCACGTCAACTAATCCTAGGATGAGGCTATCCAACTGATGAGTGATGTGCTGTCCTCTCCTCTGCGTGAGTCCATCCTATTCTGCAAAGGCTTCCTTCTCGCCGGTGAAGGTGAACCTACTCCCATCGGTGCGAACACATCGCACCTTGCGCCTAATACAGTCAATCTGAGCATGGACTGTAGATAACCAATCCATACCCAAGATGACGTCATAAGGACTCGACACCGCTACAAGAAGATCCCAACCAAAGATCTCGCCTCCTAGAGTAAGATCACACTGCTGGCACCAGTGCGTAATCGTCGAGTCTGCTCCCGTAGGAGTCTCTAGCTGTAAGGATCGAGCCAATGGATCCGTCGGAATCTCTGTTCTCCGAAAAAGGGCAGTGGCTATGAAATAATGACTATCTCCTGTGTCTATAAGAATTGTAGCAAGGGTGAAATAGACACATATATTACCTCGAATAATCTCTGGCGCGCCATGGTTGTAGGACTCCGCTACTTGGAGTTGTGCCTGTCTCTACCCGCCAGCTCCTTGTGGTTGGGGTGGACCTCCTGGGGGTGGTGGTGGTAGAGCCTCAAAGCATCGCCCACCACCTACTTCTTGGCTAGCTCCTCTGCCTCGTCCGCCTGCTCCCTGCGGACCACCAAGGTTGACCCTCTGCCTCTGCCTGGGTGGTCCCTCAACCGTCTGCTACTCATCGGCACGACAGGTCGGGCAGTCACGAGCCAAGTGGACCTACCCGCCGCATGCGTAGTACTGTTTGCCTCTCGAAAGACTGGCTCTGCGTTGTGTGCCCCGCACCTCTGAGCCAGTGTCCTGAGGTCGTCCGTCTGAGGGTCTGGTCTTCCTGGACCCATGAGTAATCCGTCGACTGCCTGCTGTAGATGACTCTGCTACATGCCGCCCTGCGGTAGGTCTCGCTGGTGATGTTGGCTCAACAAGGAAGCTCTCAATGATAAGGGCTCTCTCCAGTACCCCTGCCTGTTTTGGAATGCTGAGGGAGATGAGCGATGCCCTGATCTCATGCCTCAATCCCTGCTCGAAGGTTCGGGCCCAGAAGAATGAGTCTCGTACCATGTCCGTCGAATAGTGTGAGAGATCGGTAAATCTCACCGAGTACTGGGCGACCGCCAAGCTACACTATCGTAGCTGTAGTAGCTCCTGGATGTGCACCGCACTGAGGGTGGATGGGACGAACTCTGAGCGGAAGAGGCTCTCAAAGTCCATCCAGATTAGAGATGCCTCGTCATGTACCTAGAGCATCAAGCTCCAACATCTGCCTGCTGCCGCGTGCAGGAGGCTCGCTGTGAGGATCACCATGAGGTCAGCTGGTGTCCTCACTAACCTGAAAACTCGTACAACTGCCTCCAGCCAATCCTCGGCTGCCTGAGGGTCCATCTCCCTGCAGAAACTAGGTGGTCGCTAATGCTGAAACTCGTGCAGTGCACTAAGGCGACGTGCACCATCAGCGGTTGGGGCAGGTAGCATCGGTGGCTCGGCGGGTAGAGGTACCGCCGGTGCCTCTGCTGTCAAAGGGCCATGTACCGAGGCCTCATCGCTCGGTGGGCTGTCGTCCCGCACAACGCTCCGAACCCCAGCTGGTTTCCATTGTGGGGCCATCCTGAAAAGAGAGAGGTGCACCACGGTCAGAACAGTATACCTGGTGAGATGACACAAAGTAATCAAAAAGAAAACTTGAAACACACATGCAGTCAATGTTTCCATGCATTAAGTTGGAAATCAGAAGTCAGGGACCTGGTGTATAGATACATCAGCCGCCACACCAACACTGGACTCCCTAGACTGATAACCACACTCAATACTCTTAACACTATTGCTTCACATAGAAAAAGATCAGAGTCCTGAGTTCTACAGTAGAACTGAACCCCTATGATACCAATTTGTCACGACCCGTCCTCGTGGCCCGTGCCGTGACTACCCCAAGCCCGCATTCCATAGGCTAGGGGCTGGAGACTAACACCATGGCGTAATTCCTGATAAAAGGGAAGGAATTGCCTTTGTAAAGTAAAAAAACACCACAGAGCAAGCAAGCAGTAGAAGTAAACACTAAGTAAAAATTGGGTACAAAGTAAGTGCGGGAAAAATAAGTGGGAAAAAATACAAACCCAAACTGAATGTAAAGTACAACTGGAAAGGAAATAAAGCAACTGAAAATAAGCCACAACATCGAGCCGTCCACTAGAAGTCCCGCCTACAGGGTGGGTACAGATAGTCTCCACACCTCCACGGGTCCAGTCGTCCGCTCCGTGTACGTCCCGCCTAGTGGTCCACCTCCAGGTACCGACCTGCTCTGCAAGCCTCCACCACGATCAGCGTTGTCCGTCGTCTACAACCAACACAACGTGGTGTGGGCATAGCCCGTGCATGGGTGAGTATAAGCTACTCAGTAGGGACCCCGAGACCCCCAAAGGACTCCCAGATTCCACAAAGGATAATCCACAAAGGAAATATACAATCATGAAGTAACATCCGACACTGCTTAGGTATATTCCCATACATATACCTAAGTAATCAATTCTAGTTCGGCTCCAACATCCAATCCCAAGTTCGATCACGTCCACACAGGATAGCACAACACAATCCAAACAGGAAAGCAAGTCAATCATATTGACGATAATGATTGAAAGTCAAGATTCATCTCACACAGGTATACTTCTTCGTAAGACGATAGAGATGATCAGATGTAGTCACTGATTCATCTAAGCCGTCGGACCCACACAGGATTGATATGTACTAACCCCCGCAATGACCCACAAAGGATCGATAGGTAACTAACCCCAGCAATGACCCACACAGGATCAGACCCACACAGGATCTGTAGGCGCTGGCCCACATAGGACCGCTGAGCGCTGAACCACATAGGATTTGACCCACACAGGATCAGTAGCACTGATCCATGTAGGATTGCTGAGTGCTGTAGTCATCACCGTCGAATCCACGGAGGATTTTTGTACAGTAGTCATCGTCGTCGCGGTCGCAGCCAGCTCTAGGGTTCCCGCACACAGCAAGCTCATTCGGGAGGTTCCGCTCGACGAGCCTAGGGGCTGATACATCAGCTGACACGAAGTCCGGAGTTGATGTATCCAAAATTTCTATATCGTCAACAGGAACTCAACGTCACAGACGACGCATCAATCGGACGCCCGGTCTGAGAGTTATTGGCTTTTTCGTCCCAGGGGCCTGGTTGGTTTTTAAGTCAAAAACAACCTGACTGTACTCCAACTAAATACAAACCTCAAGAGGAGTAAATCAAAAGGTCCGTCTCACTATGAGGAATCCATCAAAGTCGACAGCACGTCAATCGAACATCTAGAGCTCATGTTATAAGCGTTTCCGCTCCGAAGGCCCGGTTGGTTTCATGTACGAACCAACCCGGATGAAGCCAAAGTTCTCCGAAACCATGAGTGTAATATACTAAAACGACCATCTCGATCCAAGGATTGCATTGCAGCTGAAGGTGCGTCGATCGGTGGCCCGCAACCCATGTTATGGGCAAATGACCGAAATATGTCCGGGTATGGGGGTTTCGGGCCCGGACCGACCCGGCCCGAGACCCCTGGGGTCGGCCCGAACCGGGTCGACCCGACCCAGGTATGGGTTCGGCCTGCTTGGGAGCGGCCCGGACCGGCTGGCACGGCACGACCTGGTGGCCCGGCCTGGCCAGGTCGGCCAGGCGGCTCGGTCGTAACGGCCGAGCGATGAAGGGGGGGGGGGGGGGGGGGGGCGCTGCCCCCCCGCATTGTGAAACTGCGACCCCCCATGTGGGGGTCCGCTCCTGCTGGCCAGCCGGGGGTTATGACCCCCATCGCTTCCCCCTGACCGGCCGGCTGGCTGCTACCACCACGGGACCGGGGCGGTCCCGTCCCCCTGCTCCGATGCCGGCGGCTGGAAACCGACCGTCGTTCCCTACACCGCCATGACCTTGATCCGTCCGGCACAGTGCCACGACGCCGCGCCCCCACTCCGGCCGCGGTGCCTTTTGGTTCTCTGGCACGACGCGATGGCGCTGTGGTTTGGTTCGTCTTCAACGGTGTTGCACGATGGCGCTGCGCTTCTCCTCCCATTTCTTTAATATTTCCCGCGTGGTGCTTCGGCACCTCGTTGCCTTTCTCATGCCGCAAACAATATCAAGTAAACCAAGGGGAGAGGAGGATCGGCCGTGTTTGTGCAGTCAGACCTCCTCCCATTATTGCGATAACAGGCAGCCCAAATAAGATGATAAATCAATGATGAAATTAATCAGGAAAAAGTTAAATAATAATCCCTTACCTCAAGTGTAGTCGTCGAATGAGTTTTGTTGCGGAAAGGGACGTCACGGAATTGGTCGTCGTAGAATAAGGTTCCACACAGTTGACGGAGATCGTCTGAGGAGGAATGGTGTCTCCCTTCCTTTGATGCGGGAAGGAGGAACGAAAGGGTGAGCGTCGGATCGTCGATCTCCGGGGAAGGCGTCTCTCACCGTTTTCTGTCGTTGGAGGTCGGCGTTCTTCGCGTTCTTCACATTCTTCGTCGAGGAAGAAGAACTTCAAGAACTTGAGAAAATTCTCCCCAAGCCTTCACGCACAACGAACCTCTTAATAAAATAAGACTTGTCTTAATTTATTAACACACAAGCCAACACCTTTGAAATTCAAAATTTAAACAATCAATTAATTTAATTAATAGAAATGTTTAACCCACCAAATTAAAATAGGCGTTTCATATTAAGTTAAACGCAAGAGTTGACTTCCAATTAATGGGGGTGCGGGTGCGTTACCTTATTAAAGGAGGGGGTTTAGGAAGAAAATAAATGGTGGGGCACGTGTGGGTCCCACCTCACAAATATCCTACCTAGTGGTAGGATATTGTGGGTCCCACTCCAAACACTTATCTTAGGTTAAACTACATTAAGTAAAATAAAAATTGGTCACACCATTTTTATTTTATTCCTTTACTTAACCCAAAAATTTAAACAACCACACCCGAGCAAACGCAACTCTAGAAAAGGTGTTTCTATGAAATTACCGGCACTGCGATTCCATCGGTGCCCTCAGAATTCGATTCCGAGCACCAGTTCAAAAGTTAGATAAACCCGCTCGTTCATTCACTGAAAGTACCCGAGCTAAACTTCGAAAAAGGATTCTGAGCACACCAGGCCTCGGAATTAGGTGCCGTCAGAAACTGAGTTCATGTAAAATCCAAACGAAAATTAAGAAAAAAATTTCCCTGGAATTTTATGGGTCTTTACAAAGGATATACAATTCATATCCCACCCATTAGAAAAATAAATAACATTCATATGCGTTCTATAATATCATAAAACATTCATTATATTAGAAACCAAGGAATGTAATGATTTTCATAAATATTTTATTCTAGAATAACTCATGGAAATGAAATAGATTTCATAAACATTTCATCATTTTATCATAGCATAGCCCAGGGAGAATGAATGGGTTTCATAAACATCATTTCTTAATAACCGAAAAACATATAAGGAAATAATAAATATGGTATCAATGTATCAAATCTATACTAAAACTTAATTAACATCAAAGGATTTCATCTTAGATACAAAGATTCATTAAAAGTATAATTGGAACATTTTCAAAGGAAAATATCTTTTCTATTTGAAATAAATTATTTAAAATATAAAATTCTCCTAGATATTAATGTAAAAAAATTCTTTGAAAAGTATAATGGAAACATGTAGACTAAGCTTCAAAACGTTGAGATATCATGATAATGGGAAATTTATTTCATGTCATATAAGTTAAAATAAAACACACCATTAGAATTTGTGGAGAAAACATCAAAAAGTACTTAATTTTTGTTGGAACCTCTTTTTTGTAATGCTCAATAGTCACGTTAATTTCATTTTTAATGGTTTTCATGTTTTATTATTTCTTTTTTAATATATAGAAATTTGGTAAAAAAAATTATATATAAAAAATATTCACCATTGAAGATGATTCACCATTAGAAAAGAATCACCATTCAATACTATTCACTAATAGGAATGTATCACCACTGAAAAAGAGTCACCATAAAGATTGAGTCACCCCCAGACATTAACTACCAATATAAAGGAGTCATAGGTGAAGATGCCCTACCATAATATGAGTCAACATTGAGACGATTCACCATTATGATGAGTAACTGTGGAGATGAGTCACCATTTAACTTGAGTCACCGACAGACCTGACCTAAAAGCAGATAACTTTCTACTAGCCTGACTCACCATTGTCTTGACTCTTTTCTATACATGATTCACTGTTATATTGGATCATCGTCACTATTTTGGGATACTTATATTAGATACATGTAATAGGTATATTATAAAATTTAATGTTGTGTATTATTTTAATGGTCAAGATTAAAAAAGCGTAAGAAACATTAAATGATGTTAAAATTTTGTACGAAAATGAAGGACATCCAAATGATTGTACCTTGAATGGTCTCTCTATCAAACAAAACTATATATTCAAATAAGACACTCTCATGGGGATGATTCATCAATACTAGCCTAGTGAAAGAACATGATCAATTGCCCAATTTACTGAATATATTTAGATGCAGAATTCTTACTTGTAACTAACTATGGAAGATTGGAGCACATTGAACATGTGATTCAGATAAAATTGTAATAAAAAATAGAGCTAGTTATTCCCTATTTTAAAACATTATTTAGAGAAATGACTCAAGATCCTATATATGCTATATTCAAGGAGTCTCAAGCATCAGAGCACATCAAACTGAGAAACTCTATATTTTCTACACATTCAGACTTTGTCTGTCTAATTGTTTCATTTAAATTCATGAAATGTGTGGTTTACCCAGTTTATTGAACACACACTATCTCAATCATTACAACTGAAAGATACAAGATATATTCTAAAATTCATTTACATTTTTTAGCCACTGTGTTGTGGAAGAGGTCTTTCTGTCTCCTTTGATTGTTTTATTTCCACAGTTATTATGGAGGAGGTTCCTATGTGGATTTTACAGCTTATAGATATTTTCTTTATACTTGATCTGGGTTGTGGATCAAAATGATTATTATATAATATTTTAGGAAGCGAGAAATTTACACATGGTGAGTATTATTTCTCATCTTGATATTGAACTGATTTTTTTAATTCTGCTGTGTGTTTAGTTTGGTTTCTTTTCTACTCTTTAAACTGAATTTATTTTAAACTGTAAAAAACCAAAATGTTTTTAGTTATTTGTAAATACTATTTATATAATGTTTTGATTAACTAATTTGATTTCAAAATTTATAATAAAATCCATATTTTCTTTAACAGATAAATAATCATTTTGAGATAAATATTTTATAATATTATAATTTATATCAATAGATAATTTTAATTAATTGGGTTGTTTTAATTATTTGGGGGATTTTATTTATACTTACTTTAAATGAAATTTTATTGGTTACCAAATTCACCCCCTCCATAGATACTCACTCTAAAAAACATTTTGTATCAGAGGTTTTCAAAATATTTTCAACTGCGATTTTATTTTCATTTTAAAGATACTTAATTTAGGTTAGTTCTAATTTAATATTCACTAAATTGATAATAAATAATAAGGTTCATCTATGAATATAACTCCAATCATTAATGGAAATAATTATTCTAAATGGAAGATAAATGTGGAAATTCATATTAAAATCATGTTTTTTGAAATATGTTTTGATATAAGAGATAAAAATGAATTACTTAATACATATTAAAATATATGGGATGATGTACCTAAAATGGATTATAATAATAAATATAAATCCCATAATTTTCTTTACAATTATTTAGGTGATGAAGAGTTTAATTGGATATCTTATAGTAAAACTGCTAATGAAATATTTGATACATTATCAATTTCTTATAAAGTCACTTGTAATGTAAAAGAAATTAGATTAAATACACACACAATTAAATAGGATACATTCAGTATGTAATTATTCTCATGTTCAATGAGATAGTGAATGCAATGAGATTCTTGGGAAATATAGGTTTAGAAAAGGATCAAATCATGCAATTGTTGAGATGTCTTCCTGGAACATAGAGAGGAACATAAATTTCCATAATATAATCATGTTATATTAATAAAATACCAGATATGATGTTAATAGTAATTATTATTATGTTTTAGGAATATCTTAAAGTTAATCAAAATGTGAAAGAAAAACATTAGAGGGAATTTATAGCATTCAAGACTAAAACAACAACAAAAAAAGAAAAAGTACAACCATAAATCTCCATTGACGAGGAACCACTATTTTATTAGGATGAATAGATATCCCATATAGCTAGAAGATTTAAGAAATTATATAACAAGAATAAATTCTTCAAGAAACTGAGTTACATGGTAAATTATGAAAATAGAGGGAAATAAAGGAAATACTGGAAAAGAGATGATAATTAAAATTAAATTAAAGGTTATGAGTGAAAAAGAAGAGGGAATGTTAAGGATGACTATACCAATATACAGTACAAAAATAAGTATGATTATAATAAAATATAATACAAGAAAGTAATGAAGTACACCTAGAGTGCCTCTGTGGATTGATCTAGTGACATGGACTCAACTCAGGAAGTAAACCCTTATAGAGAAAATACATTCTTCGTGAAAAACACATTTGAGGTACCTATTTTATCTCTTGTATATAATTTTGATCATTTTGGAGATAAAAATAATAATTATATTAAAGATGAATAAATTATTGAATACTATAATTTTCATGAAGATAACTTCAATGATATTAAATATGAATAAAAAATTCTATGGAAACTACATACTTTACATGCTAATATTATATCTGACTATGCTATATAAAAAGAAAATAATACTTAATTGTTGAAAGAAAATACATAACTAATTTTTTCTAATAAGAAATTAAATAAATACTTAGAAATATTTTATAATGTTATAGAAACTCTCACATAAATACTAGGTAAACTAATAGAACTTAAGTATATTATTTTCCTAAGTTATCAACTATGACATAGGAAAATTGTGAAGAAATATTTTATTCCTAAATCCTAATCTAGAAATTCTATTTTTATATATTATTCAAGAGGACCTTATAAATTTTTTATTTAAAAAATTTTACATTTTTATTATAAGAAAACCATTAAAAATATGAGTTCTGAAAGCTCTAATTACTAAAATTTTTGGACCCAAGAAATTTAGATACCAAAATAGTTTTTGATATAGAATTGTTTTATAGGGGAACAACATAAAGAGATTTGGTAAAAGTATATGGTATCTGGATAATAGTTTTTCCACATATATGACATGATATTACTCAAACTTCAAGAACATGATAATGGTTGATGATGGTTATGTCTCTTTTGGTGAAAATGATACAGGAAAAATAATTAGTTTGGATAAATTGGTAACTCCAACTAACTACTAATTTCCAAATTAATATTTTTTTTATGGTTTAAAATAAAATCTTTATAGAATCTCATTTCCATGTGATGATTATTTTCATTTAAAATCTAAAGGAAATTCTTCTAGTGTTATTGATTCTAAAAAACAATTAGTATTTACTACTTTGAGAAATGAAAATTTGTATATTGTAAATCTTGATTCTATAATTTCATCAATTTTTCCTTATTCATGTTCCTTGGAAAAGGAATCATGGTTTGGAATAGAAGAATTGGCCCACATAATATTCACTCACTTAGAAATATTACTATGAAAGGGTTAGTAAAATACCTTCCAAAACATGAATTCCCAAATGATAAAGATTGTAACCCCTGAAAAAATGGAAATTAAAAAATATTTTTCAAATGAAAAAAATAACTTCTCAATCTCTTATGTTGGTTCACATGGACTTATTTAGACCATTTAGAGTTTCGAGTATGAAGGGGAATCACTATGTTAACTTCCTTAGAGATAAATTTTCTATGTAAAATTGGGTATTATTTTTATCTCAAGGAAGTGAATACTGATCTTACTTTATCAGGTATGAGAAACCTATAGAAAACCTCAGTGGACATAAAATTAAGACCTTACATAGTGATCATGTCTGTGAGAATAAAAATCAATACTTTGTGTCCTTTTTCTCAAAAACATCTATATAAAAATAACATCTATGATCATATGATCCCGTAGAATAATTGAGTTGTAGAAAGAAGAAATATAACACTTCAAAATATAGTGGGGATAAAGATTAATGAATATTACTAACCTTTCTACTTTTTGTAAGAGGATGTGAATACAACCTATAATAAAATTAATAATGATTTAATTAGACTTATCTTAAATAAAAATTCTTTTAAAAATTGCAACAATAGAAAGCCTAATGTTAATTAGTTTAGAGTTTTTTTATAAGAAATTATTTATTCTTAATGTAAAGGGTAATATTAATAAGTTTTCCTCCAAGAGAGATGAAGTAATTTTTCATGGTTATTCAACATTTTGTATATCATATAGAATATTTTACAAAATAACCAGGACTGTTAAAAAGTTATTCCATGTCATTTTTGATGAGATAGATATAGATGATCCAAAAAACCATTTTGAAAACCTTGAGGATTATTTATCCACATTGAATATAAATGAAAAACCTTCTAGTACTTCTATAAATCATGCAGAAAGAACATCATGTTGTGAGGATCTTCCAGAACTAGAAACTGAAGCTATAGGAGAACATGAGGTGACCAACACGTCTTTTTCTATATATTTTAGGACTTTAAAATACCTTCCTTTATATATTATAGTTGGATGCCTAGATAGAGGTACACATACTAGAGATTACCTAAGAAACTAAGTTGAACATCATGCATTATTTTCACAAATTAAACCTAAGAACATCACTAATGCAATAAGTGATGAAATATGGGAAATGAAGATCCAAAAAGAACATAACCAATTTGAATGAAATAAATTTTGGGAACTTGTTGGTAGAACGAAATACACATAAGGTATAGGTAGTAAATGGGTGTTTAGAAACAAAATTGATGAATCTTGCACAATAATAAGAAAAAAGGATAGACTAGTTGAACAAGGGTATAGTCAGGAAGAGGGTATATAATATGATGAAACTTTTTCACATGTATCCAGACTTGAATCCATTATAATACTTATTTCCTAGGAAGATCATTTTGATTTAAACCTACATCAAATGGATTTAAAAAGTACATTCTTGAACATTTATATAATTGACGTTGTTTTGGTAGAACAACCACATGGTTTTCAAAATCCTCATTTCTCAAATCATGTTTTCAATCTAACAAAATATTTATATGGTTTAGAATAAGCACCTTGATATTTCTATGATAGGATAAGATCTTTTTTTAATTATAATTTTTTTGAAAGTTAATGATGGTCCTATAATTTTTATATATATTTCTTCAAAATATGTTTTATTTGTTCAAATATATGTTGTTGATATTATTTTTGGATTTCCGAAAATTTCATTGTGTACCGATTTTTCAAATATAATGAAAAATTAATTTGAAATATGTTTAATGGGTGAACATATATTATTTCGTATTTTATTGATTTCTCAAAATAAATATGGAATTATTTTAAATCAAATTATGTAAAATAAATATATTTTAAAAGGTTTTGGTTTGGATATGAATAAAAGAAGTGACACTCCTATGAGTACCACATGTTTGTTAGATCTTGTAGAAGCTGGGAAATTAGTTGATCAGACCAGTTATAGGAGTATGATTGGTTGTCTTCTAAATATAACTACCAGCTGACTTGATATTATGTTTAGTGTGTGTAGGTGTTATTATTTTCACGAAAACCTGAAAGAGTCACAATTAATTTCTATTAAAAATATTTTTAAATACCTAAAGTATAAAATTAATTTAGGATTTTTGAACCTAGAGAATAAAAATTTTAATTACGTAGTTATTAAATTTTTTATTTTTCTTGGTGTAAGTTAGATTGAAAAAGAACCTCTAAAAAAGTTATTTTTTTGAATGTTTATTGTTTATTGGTGTAGTAAGATGTAGAATTTAGTTTCGAATATACTAAAAAAGTTAAATACATAGATTTAAATTGCTGCTATAATCAAATTTCCTGGATGAAACACACTCTACTATAATATTTATATCAATTCTAACACATCTATACAAATTGGGACAACACAAGTGCTACAAATATATCTAAAAAAATTTATTTCTCTCTACAACAAGACAAATTGATGTAAGGCATCAATTTTAGAGAAATCATTTTCAAAAGGGTGATATAAATTTTAAATACATATGAACTGAACATCATATTTCAAGTATTTTTAATATGGAATCGAATTTTCAGAGAATGAATTACATTAAGAATAAATTAGGAATGATTAATTTTGGTTAAAATTAATTTTTCTAGGGAATAACCATTTGAGTATACCCCCCATTGGATTTTACCCACCACTGGAGATTACCAACCAATGGAGTTCAACCACTACTAGAGTTTACCCACCATTGGCACAAAACTAATATTGGAGTTTACCCACCATTTGTGTTTACCCACGATGGATATTAACCCACAGTTGGAACAGAAGTCATTGTTGATAATTTTTATTTATGATCCATTTAATTAAATTTATTTTTTATTTAAATATACAATTTTACCTATTTTGAAATCCCTAAATGATGTAAAATGGGAATCATTCTAATTTTAACATCCACTCTTCCCACGCCCAAACCATCTCTATGACTCTTTATCTCCAGACTGTTAAAATTCCGTACATCTCCTAAAATCATTCCACAATGTTTTTTTTGATTAGAGTAATGTGTATAGAAGTTTCATCTCCTGAAAAGTCACAAACTTCAAAATAAGCACATAGGATAATCAATCCATGAAGTCGTAGAGCTGCAATACCCATAAATCATGAAGTGTACAATATTTCATGATAAATAATTTAATTTTGAGAGGTTTTTGTTGAGTAGATCATTTTTGGATAATTTAATAGAATACCATTGATGTGTGGTGTGGTTCTAGAATAACGAGGGGCCATTTTATTAATGTTGTGTGCACTATTATTATCATAATGTTGAGTTTAACATTGAAGAAAATACATACATGGTTCGAAGAAGGATAAATGGGAAGAAGTTTTTGTTCTATAGATGTTGATGAAAAATATGTATTAAAGTTCCCCATGGATGTGTTTCAAATGATTATTAGGGATCGATTCCAAATGATAGTTATACTTTTAAATATGAGGATTCTTTAGCTATGTTGATTAGATATGGAATTATGAGAAGAACAGCTGCAACCAAGCATGATGGAAAGTTCTATATTATGTTCAATATTATAAATCACATGTTATGCCTCCGGAAAAGAGATTTTTTTACAATGTGGTACTATAATGTATATATTCTATACATTATGAAAATAGGGGAAAAATAATTATGTGCATATATTTGATGGTTCAGTTGATGGAGATATTTAAAATATCTTCAATTTAATATTCGCTAAATTTCATTATGTTAAATTTAGACAAGATGGAAGTCAATGGTTTAGTTTAATAGGATGAAGAGTCAGAGGAGAAATATGGTGGATTTTTATTGACCAAGATAATTTAAATAATAAGGAAGATTAATTGGAACCATTGGAAAAGTTAATGGTTTGATGATGTTGACATGATTTATAAGGATCACAATCTTGTAGATCACCATACTAGGCTGAAAACTTATGTGGATTCTAGATTGGATCCAGATGAAGTGGTAGATTATTCTTATGGGGAACATGAAGAAGTAAAGGCGATATATTCTTATGGTTATGAGAAGAAATAGTTCTCAGTTGATGAAGGTAGTTATCCTGGCCTTCCTGAAAGCCCATCTGTTACTTTTTGTGAACCTAGTCCTCCTAGATGTCTCCCTATTAGAGAGACTCTTCTGAGTTAAGGTAGTGAGGAAGAAGAAACACAGTTTTCTAACGAAGAATAGTATAAGAGTTCCTCTATATATTTTGAAGAGGTTTTAGCTCTTTATAATGATGAAAATGGAGATGCCAACATTATTAATAAAAAGGATGACTAGAATGAAGATGAAGAAGACTGTGAAGAAGAAAATGTTGAAGAAGAAGAAAATGGAAAGAAGGAGATGTAAATAACTAAGAAGAAAAATATAAGAAATAAAGAGATGGATAATATGAGGGGGATAGTGATGGAAATATAAGTGATGGTGGTTAAGATAATGATAATCTTGATGGTCTTATTTGTTCTATTAATACTGAGATGAAATAAAAACATGTATCTTCTCTAGGATTGTTAGTGTCTTATAGGTTTTAGGTGAGACAGACCATAGATATAGATGAAGACAGATCTTCGAGAGATGAGTTAGGAGAATTAATTATGGGGGAGGAATCCCCGGGCCTTGTTAGTCACACTATTGATCCTATTGATAGAGATCATGTTGAGCATGCAATTAATGAGAATGAATCTATTGTGCCTATATTTTTTGATCTGACTATTGTTTCTTCATCCACATTGGATGTCATAGCCTTTGAGGAATGGGAGTAGTACCGTGGTTATGTTATAATTGGTTTTTAATATACTGATTTTGATGATGAGAGGTGTCCACCATTGAATGGTGGACCTATAACCCTAGTTCGAGTGGAGATAGATCCAAAGGGATACATGGTAGAACATATAGATGGTCCTTGGGAGTTACAATGATATCCATATTATATGTCTACTAGATATGATCCTACAAATGATATTTCTATTGTGGGAGCTTCTCTAAACCTTCCTACTATAGATTATGCACTTGTACCAATAGATGATGTTACAAGAGCTAACCTAAAATCCATTAGAGAGATACTTATCTATAAAATTGATGGGATTCTAAAGAATCAACCTCCCTTGGTAACAAAACTCAGTGAAATTGATGTTAGATATTATTTTTAGCTTTTGATAAATCACATCAGGCATATGATGATGCATCACATTCATGAATTTGAAATATAGAAAAGAATACTTACCCGGGGTTAGAGTCTTTGAGATCAATGATGGAGGGGTTATAGACTTATTTTTTTGCCAATATGGATGGTTAGTTGGAGAATATAGGGAATATATCTTATGTTCCTTATTCTTATAGTGCTCGACCTCCCAATACTTCATTGGAGTTTGATCTGATTTGATAAGTGGTTAATGAAGAGATTCTTTATATTTTAGGATATTTCCCGGATATCCCTCTGGATATTTTGGGGAAGATTAGACACCATAATGATCATGTCTACTAGATGGACAAAGAATGCATCAATAAATTCTTACCCAATAGAGATACTATCTCAAAGTCAATAAAGTATAACCTTTAGAGGATCTACAGTAATAATGATCTCAAATACCACTTTACGTTGCTTGATGAGAACCATAGGATGCCTCTAGTTACTATGGCCATCAATGAACATGCCAATTAGTTGAAATTGATGACCATACGGCTAAAGTTGTTTATCAAGGATAAAAAGTGCATTTCTAGTTCCATAGAAGGGAGGGAAAATATTTTCATTAATTTCATCAATATAATGAATCATTTTCTCCACGTGTTTTTCAAAATAGTGGTATCTCATGATTGTATTCCAATGACTACCCATCTCACTCATCCATCCACTACTCTAGAGTCGTTCATTGAAACTCTTGATATCCTCATGCTCCTGTACCTCCTCGGGTCCAACCCCTCATTTTGGCTCCCCATGAATCTACTCAGCAACTATATCCTATTATCATCTGAGATCCTCCTTCTCTACCCACTATCCCTATATCCTCAACCATAGGTTCCTTTTCCTCCAACTATATTTTCTATGCTTATAAGAAGGTAAAATTACCAATTGTTCCTACAACTCAGGTTGAGAAGCATTGACTTCTATATTCTTTTTTATAGGGTCTTATTTGTGACTTTATATATCTATTTTTGATGTTATGCTATTAATTTTGTGTTTCAATAAGAATTCTCATCTTATTACTATTCATTTTTTAATTTCATACTTTTATTATAACTATTTCATAATCCCAAATGTAAAAAATTGTTATAGGATTTCTCTATTTCCTTTTTCATATATTTGAAACATTATTTAATGATATTCCTTGATACCATACCTTTGATTCCATATGTATTTAATATATACCTCGAATATATTATTTATTAAATATTTTTGATATAATTTTTTAGTTAATATATATGATACCTTTTTTTAATCCATGTTTCATAACTTACAATACCCTTTTAATGTGTTAAGTATATCTTTTTTAAAACTGAGTTTTTTAATATTCATGGTTTATAATATTACATGATTTGTTATCATCTAAAAGGGGAATATTTTTGGAACATCCTTTTTTAAATATAAAAAATCATGTTAATTATGATTTTAATGGTTTTTATATTTTATGATTTCATTTAATTATATAAGGAAATTTGGAATTTTTTTGGTTAAGTACAGAAAAGACTCACCATTAATGATGAGTCGTAGCTAGAAACAGATCACTATTGAATGCGATTCAATGAGAGGAATGTATCATCACTAGAAAAGACTCACTGTTAATATTGAGTCACTTACAGATTTCTAAAAGGAGTCATCGTTGAAGATGACCTACCATAAGATGAGTCACTATTGAGATGATTCCCCATTGAAACATTTTGTCATTGAGATGAGTCACCATTAGACATGATTCACTACTAGAACTGAGCTACCGTAAGATGAACTACTTACATCTTGACTCACTGTTATCCTAACTCACCACCATACATGTGTCTATACCACAATGAATCACTGTTTATATTATTGGATATTTAAATTAAATAATTTTTACAGATATATTTTTGAATATAAACTAAGTATTATTTTTTATTTAATATTTAACTGTTGTAGGGAATATTAAATGATGTTAGAACTTTTCACGTGGATGCAAGATACTCAGATCATAATTCCTAGAATGGTCTATCCATCATGAAGTTTTATATATTCAAAGAATTAACTCTTATGTGGAAGATGCATGCATGATTTATAAACACATGATCCTGTGTTTCATTAAATGATGATTATTACATGCATCATTCTTACCTTCAAAAGAATATGGAATAGTGGAGCACATTGAACTTATAATTCCCTTCAAACAGTCATAAAAAAATTATATTACAACTCTTTGTTTTAATACATTCTTAAGAGAAATGACATAAGATCATCTATAAGCTATATAGGAGGAGCCTTAATATTTAGAGCACATCATACAGAGTAACTCTAAAATTCATACAATTTTAAACTTTCTCTTTCCTTTTATTTCATTTACATTCAATCATTATGTGGTTTACCGTATTTATTGAATTAGTGATGTCTTATACAGTATAACTAGAAGATTCAATATATCTTCTTCACATTGTTTAAATTTATATACCCATTGTGTTTCGAAAGATGTGATTTTGTGGCTTGTGTTTTTTTATTCCAATGGTTATTATGGAAGAGGTCACTATATAGCCTGGAGATCTTGTAGCTAATGTCTTTATACCTAATCCAGGTTGTGAATCTGGATTATTTTTATATAATATTCTTTGTAGTGGGTGATTGATAGGTGGATAGGATTAGGTATCAGCAGGAGATTGAACCAATTATTTTAATTCCATTGGGGGTTTTGTTTTGTTTCATTTCTAAGATATAAACTAATCTTTTATACTATAAATGAATCAACAACATTGATAGTGAGTCATAAATCGTATTTATATACTATTTTTATTAATTAGTTTGATTTCAAAAGTTATAATAATTTTTATATATTGTTTTAACAGATAAATAATAACCATTTGATAAATATTTTAAAGGATTAGAATTTATATCAATTTTCTACTTTTATTAAATAAGTTTTTTTAATTATTTGGGAGATTTTATTTAAAAAAATTAGTAGAAATTTTTAAGGGGTACTCAATCCACCCATTGTTGAGATACTCACTCTGAAAAACAGTTTAGAAAATGGTAGGAATGTTAATTATAAAACATTTCCAAAAAATTAATATATGTGTAAAAATGACTTTGAAAAATAGTAGGTGAATAGTACAAATATTCTTTACTGCATTTTTAGAATGCATGGATATGGAAGTAAATATTTTTTTTAACTGAATAGAAATCTAAAGTTCACTTTCCTTAAAAATTTGGTTCTCATGAATACATAATGAGAGGAAACTAAACCTAAAATATGTATCTCCAAGAAATAACCATATTGTAAAAATATTGATGTTTTTATTAATGGATAGGTCATAATATTACATTATCATAAATATAATCGTAAATAATCTCGATAAACAATGCGATTATACAAAAAATACTTACCCCATTACTAACATTTGAATCATAATACACATTGGATAAATAACCTTATATGGATTTTTATATCTAATAAATTTCACGAGAAGAACCAAAAAATACTTTTATGGGCAGTTTATACACCACACAAAAGATACACGTGATGAATATGGCATATGTCTCACAAAAATAAATGTGAGACAAAAATACCTTACCTGAGGTATGGATAACATATTACATTTAAAAAAATATTGTATAATAAATATAGGATTATTATAAATATATTAATGAAATATAAACATTTATTTTATAATATATTCAATCCACTTATGGCTCTTTATCACCCATTTATTAAAAATTATTTATTAAAATAATTGTTCTGGGTGATATCATATTTGTTTTTAATGTATGTTTTGGTTTGGGTTTTTTGTTCCATGTACATTGATCATGGTTCAATCATATAATTTTTTTTAATAATGATATATATATAATATTTATTCATTATATACATATTTAAATCAAACCATAATAGTATTGATAGAAACATGAATTACACCGTTCATGGAGATGGAAGACCGTACGTTTAGATTAATACTATCTTAACTTTTATAAACATGGAAAAAACAAAGGTATATAATAATTCACCACCATAGAAATATTATTATATCATAAAAATCATATAAATTCATTATAAATTTCACTATTACCTTCCATGGATGGTGGAAATGAAAAGTGAATCACATCCATCTGGGGATATGGTTGCCCACATGTACGTATGAGTGGAATTTTCATTTTCCAACAAATTGAAATGTAGGAAGGTAGAAGGGATATTATAATTTCATAATTATAATTATTTTATAAGTACCATATATAAACAATAAACCCAACATAACTACAATCCATGAAATATGGTAGTGGAAAATGAGTCATGTCATTGAGAGGAGACATTGAGCTTTATGTACGCACGAGCGATACTTTCACTTACCATATGATAGGAAAGTGGGGTAATAATAGTGACTAAATAATTATAATAACATTTAATTATACATATCAAAATGGATTTGTTATTTTATTATAAGTACCAAAGAATTTGAGGAGTTAATGAAGAAGTAAAAAAGTGACTAGATAAGGAAATCACACTATCATTGAAAGAACCCATTTATATCTCCCCTAATGGACCCTAGGTTTGTCCTTTTGGAAAGAATAAACATATATAATGTTCAAAGGTAGTCTGAGATGAGATTTTGGTTGGGTATGGTCAAACTATGAGTCTCAATGTGGGGTGAATAAGAGAAAGAAGTGGTACCTTTATATAATTGAGGGGAGGGTCACTCATGGGATTTCATAAATTATTAAAGATAATAATAAAGTCATTATCTTGACCAAATAACTCAAAATGGACATGAATTTGAATTTA
Source organism: Viscum album (assembly GCA_963277665.1). Lineage (NCBI taxonomy): Eukaryota > Viridiplantae > Streptophyta > Magnoliopsida > Santalales > Viscaceae > Viscum > Viscum album. The sequence goes on along the minus strand of OY728120.1, from coordinate 558,208,024 downwards.
AGATAGAGTTGGTATGAAATATCATCAACCAATAAAATTTTGATAGGTTTATATTTTGTTCTAAATAATATCTTTTTGTTTAACTCTTTAGTTATCCTATTTTAACATTAACCATAATAATAAAATTTTATCTCTCAATGGATTATAATTTTACTCACAATGAAATGAAAGAACCGTAAATTGAAAAAATATGAAATTTTAGACTATTTATTTTCCTAATTATCCTATTGAAATAATTTTATTTAGTTTTCAATAAAATAATAAAAAATTATTTTGAATAATACCGTTAAGGTAAATTTTGACACTATTTATTTAATTTGACATAAAATATATAAATAAATAGTTAAAATTAAAATATAATCATTTAAGACAACAATAATATGTTATATTAATCTATAATTTTCTTGTAACACTATAACTCACTTGAATTTTTTTACTTTTAATATTATTAACATCATTTATTTTATTTATCTAACAACAGAATAAATACTACATTAGTACTGAATAAGAATTTATGGATGTTATATAAGTTGTGAAAATTTAAAAAAAAATTATATCAGTAAAATAATATCATTAAGTTTAAAATATCCCTTTATATATATTCATAACCTTATTTTTTCCACTATGAGGACACATAATAGATATTTAAAACTAAGAGGGTGACATTTCATAACATTCTATTATTTAAATATTATATTGGTAATTATTAAGGAAAATTTCCCATTGAAAAATTAAATTTCAATAATATGGTGTTATCTATAGAATTAAGTTCATTTAATAAGAATCAATATAACGACTTATGGCCTTATATCTTAGTTTTAACCTAGATTTACATGATTTTCTATTTATAGAGGTGATAAATTTTAACACAGTTACTATTCATATTGACCAAAATTAAAAGGGGAATATTTACCAAATTTATATCTCATGAATCCAAATATGGAATATTTATTATCAAATTTAATTCCTATAGGTTTATAAATTAATTTTAGAAAAGTTACACAAAACATGACAAAAACCTTTTTTTAGAAAAATACATTTTAAGCCCAAAACATGGATTATTCTTATCCCATGTATAGAAAAATATTAAATTAATATTAAAAGAATTTATTGAATACATAATATATAAATTTAATTAAAATAATTTGAAAAATAGTGATTATTTTAGTTTATTATGATAAATAATACATTGTGCGCATAAAAAACGTTTTTTAGAAAAATAATTATTTTTCTTTGGAATGTTATTTATTTTAATTTCTTACCAATATATAACCACTGAATTTATGTTATATATATGTAAAACACATGTTTTTTATAATTTATTTATTAAAATTTGGACCCCCAATCCAAAATCTTGGTGACAATTTTCACATTAAATAAAAATATTTTAATAGTATATCACAATTTAGTTAAACTTAGTGATGTGTGTAACTCAAGCTATCAACATTATTAAATTTATTTGAAAAAATATATAATAAAATATCATGGTTTTATATTCTACACTAAATAAAATTAATTTATCAATCAAAATTCATTACTATGATACAAATAAATATGGATATCTCAATTTGATCACATCCTCATGTTCCCATGTAGCTTTTTAAAATTTCTGATTCCACTAGAGATCATTCACATAGAAAAATGTATTATTTTTGAGAACATTATCTTCATGATCAGATATTTCTATAAATTGCTATTAATATTTAATATAATGAACTAATGGTACAACATCTAGGTTTAGTACATGGAATATGTTAGGTATATACTTCCTCATGAGTGATACATGGAACACGTTGCGAACTTGAGGAAGGTTCGGTGGAAGTTCCAGGTCATAAGATATTATCCCAACTTGGTCAATATTAACAAGATGAAAAATATAACCGGGGTGACAATTTCCTTTCTTCATTAATATCATAACCTTATCCCATAAAAAAATTAAATGAAACACCTTTCCATCATCTCCAAATTTTAGATTCCACTAAAAAATTTTAGAAGAACTCTTCTATCGACCTTGAGATGACTTTATGTACTATTGAATCGTTCTAACATTCTCTCTCATTTAGTCAGATAGATCAGGTCCCAATTTCTTTCCTTATCCATATTTATTGTAACAATTGGAGTTATAAAATTCTTTCCACATGGTGATTTATATGGATCCATCTAGACGCTTGAGTTAAAGATATTGTTTCCAAAATACTTGACTAGAGGAAGGTATTGATCCCAATAACTTTCAAATCCATATAAAAATATCTCAACATATCCAATACGGTTTGAATGATTATATCAAACTAACTATCTTTGTGAGGATGATACATCATATTGAAATTGATATCTATATCTAGATCCCACTAAAAGTTTCCCTGAAATTTTTGGTGAACCTCATATTCAAATATGATACAATAGAATGGGGAACTCCATGTAACCTTAAGAATTAATTAATATATATAATTTTACCATGATATAAATATTATATGATGGAAATAAAGTGTTATGAGTTTTTATGGTGATTGAATACAACCTAAATAGAATTAATGTCCTTATATGTTTTCATGAGTGTGATAAAAAGGTTTATGATACTGTTTCCCATTTTCATATTGGTAGGGGTATTGGTTGTAACATCCAATTATAATTATGTATCCTGGAATTAATTTTATAACATAATAAGAACTAAGATACATATTCAACAATATATCACTTCATGATGTCCCACTAGAAGTACTCTTTCAGTTCATTATGTATGTTCGTACTTCTAAGATGAATATATAATGATGTACTATGAGACTCATCCAATAGATAATTATTCAAATATTATATAGTGGGAACATATTAACACTGACTAAACATCATAATACCATCATAATAAAGTTTAATCTTAGGAACATTCCTCACCTTCTTCTCAAGCTCTACATCTTCCTTCTGTGCCTATTGAATCATCACATATATATATGGTTGAACACTCCATTAAGAAAGATAATATTTCTTCCATTCCATCAATATTTTTGGATCCATCATTTTTAAATCCAGAAATATTGCATATTTTTATTATTATTATCATAGATAATGTTCCATGATCCTTTCAACTCAAATAATCATCCACATTATTTTCTTTCTTTGGGTGGTAATATCAAATCATTAATAAGTACTAACCATTTATAGTGTATACTCAACTCCTTCTATGTGAATATATAAGTTTATATTTAATGATTTGTATATATATATATATATATCACATGTTTCTTTGTAAAAATAATCCCTACATATCTTTAATGTAACAATTATAAAAAGTAAAACCAAATCTGGGGTTGTGTAATTTTTTTCACAAAATATTATATTATGTGAAGTATAAGAAATTACCAAATCATATTGAATAAGGGTTCATCCCAATAAATATTTTGGTGCGTAAATATATATTAAAAACCATTTTTCACTATAGGGTAAATTTTGATAGTGTTCTCTGACTAACCTTATCTTCTGTTCTTTTTAATTTTCATCACATTCATCTATCCCAAGGAACAAATCCCCCTTTCAAGCTAACATGGAGTGTATATTAGACAGTAATGAGAAATTATCCACAAATCATCGATAATTTCTAACCAAACTAAGAAAACTATAGATCTCATTCTTAATTTTCGGTCTAGGTTAATGTTTGATAACATATGCCTTTGATGGATCCACAGATATTCTATCACTTGTGATTATATGACGCACATATGAAATGTTCCGAAGAAAAAAAATTCTAACATAGTAAAATTCTCATAATGTTTTATCCTTCCTCAGGTTCATCAACACAATTCTAAAATGATCATCATGCTCATCCCTCATATTTTAATATATAAGAATAATACCTATAAATACTACCAAACAATGATCAAGGTAATGTAAAAATACTATTCTTATTAAATCCATGAAGATAGCGTGGGAATTAGTATGTTCAAATAACCTCAATATATATTAATATTGACAATAAATTTTATGAAATTATATATTTGGAAATCCTACTTATTGAACATCATTTTAGGATATATAGAACAAAAGCTAATCTAGGAAAATTATTTATCTCCATGGAGTTGATCAAATAAGTCATCAATATGGGGTATACGATACTTTATCCTGATTGTGATCTTTTGGATTTTCTAATAATCAATGAAAATTTTCATTGATCCGTCATTATTATTAATGTGAAGAATATGTGAACCCTAATGTAAACTTTGGATGAATAAATACATTGTGAGGATTCTCCTAGAGTTTCTTCTTTAACTCATGTAACTCAATCAATACCATTCTATATGAAGTATTTTAAATTAGTTTAATTCTATGTAAGAGTTATACAAAGGACTCAACATCATGATTTAATGAAAGGCCATGAAATTATTCAACTAAGAAATCATAAAACTCTCATTCATTAGTTATATATTTTATGTCTATTATCCCTCTAACCATGTGAGAGAAAAATAATTTCTAAATAGGTATCTAGACCCATATAAGGGGTTTTATTTTAATATAAAGTTCAAATTTACCATCACAGTGATAGATACTCATATGATGGATTGGAATATTAAATGAGGAAACCATTCATTTGAAATTTATATAGGATTTGTGTAATGAAATCCAATCCATTCAAAAAATGACATCAAATTAAACCAGTGGTAGAATACAAATATTTTTAGTGAAAACATTACCACAAACTTCTACTAGGGAAGAATCATATAATTGAGATGAAATCATCAAACAATTAAGGGGTTTCCGTGAAAATTCAATATGTTATCATTGAGGTGGAACTATGATATCCATGTAAAATCATACATGTATAAAAGAGTGAGGAGATCTATAATAAAACAAGACATTATCAGTTTTAGAGTGGAGGTAAGTCAATATATCAATAATTAATTATCAAACACTATATTAGAAATAGTGATTGCATGACATTTCCATTTTTATCTTGTATTAATAGGTATATGAAATTTATCATCATCATTAACCTTTGGTTTTGGAAACTAGTTTTTATAATGTCTATACTCCATTCTTTTGAACACTAATGTGTGGGTTGTGAATTCTAGGCAGCCTTATCATTCTTCCTTTCACTAAATGGTCCTATCACATCATTTAAACATTAAATTTCTCAATGACCTCTCATTATACACTTAAAACATTTTATATTCCTATAAATACAATTTCCATAAAGCTTTATTATATAGTTCAATCATAAAGGAAACATCATCATATTATTTCCATGTTTTTTATGATTTCATTTGAATTACTTATTTTGTTTTTTAATAAAATATAAGATTTATGGGTAAATCCAATTTCTGTTTCCAACTCCTTAAAAATTGAAATATTTCTTCATAGCTGTAGAAGTATCTTACAATTAATTCCATTCAGGGACATGGTTTTATTCCAATAAATAATTAATCATAATTACTTTTTGGTAGGATGAGAATACCCGAAGTGTACCTCAAAAGTCTTTTTAAAATTAGCCTCATAGGAACCCACAAATTCTTTATCCATAAACTTTAGCATATCAAATTCATCCTCCATTTTTGTGTGAATAGTATAAGGAAATTACTTATTGAAAAAATAATCTCTTAAACTCAATCCACTTCATGGAGTCAATTTCACCATGTTGCTTCGTATTCTTAAAAAGATTACACCATTGATCCGCTTCACCTTTTAACAGATTGATAGAAAAAATAAAATTTTATTTCCCAGAAAAATGAATAAAAGGAAATATCTTTTCAATTGAACTAATCATTTTTTCATCAACTATTTATTAGTGGAATGGTTAAAATATGGTAGATGTTTCCACTTAATGGTCTCAAAAAAATATTGTTCCTTCCTTTAATCGATTTGGAGTTCAATATGATTCATTTATTGAGAAACATGTGTGAGTGTATCAAATTATTTTTTTCATACTAGTTCCCATAACATTTGGTTATTAAGGGAGAAAATCATTATATTTACTATCACATTCAACGTTGACATGATTCCTTTGGGTTCCAGTCATGGTCGAAAACCAAACAATATAGTGTGAGCAACAATAATCATATTGGAAAACAACATAATCATGAAAAATAATTTATTGGATGTCTAAATCAAGTTACCTTTTTTTGAATATATGTAAATTTGGTTTAACATTGATCAACCATGATCATTATAAAAACATTAGGATGTTATTCTATATATAGACTTGGTAACTTCCCGATTAGGGGTTCCGCCCAAAGTTTTCTCGTATCTCGTTGGCCACATAGCCTCAAGCACATTTCCCCAAATCCTAGAGGTTGCTGACTAGAAGTGAGGGAATTGGGTATGAAGTGGGGAAACTATGACCTCATTGGTAGAGTAATACAATGTAAACATTAGTAAACAGTAGAAGCAATAATAAATTCAAAAAAAGTTAATAGAGGAAGACTAATTGTTAATCCAAAAGAAACTACAATATATATATATTTATACATATGATGAATGACATATGTATCTAAGACAACAGCCACACAAATCACAATTCTATAAAGAAATATAGAAACCCAAGTACATAAGAAACACGTACACTCTAGCAGCATCACAAGCCTCAACTTGGTCTCATTATCTCCAACTCCTACAGTAATCAAGTAACTGATGAAGAAGGGTGCTTGAACTTACTTTACATACAACCATATAATCATTTTGGGTCCAAAACACAACCCAAATAGGATGTGAGATGAATCCTTGTAGGCAACAAAAAAAAGATATATGGCTAACTGCCAGTAAATATATATTTAACAGGTAATATGCAAAAATGATACAATAAACTAGGAAGTACTCAAAATTAAACATTCTAATAATTTTCAATTACATTCATTTACTTTTATTATTCATCCTTTGAATCATGTAATATTAGGATCTAGCCCAATATCTATATCCCCGATGTAATGTTGACAAAATAGATGTCTCAGGAGACCATCTAAACAATCAAGTAACACCGAGTCCAAGATTGTGCTTTGGCCTGGAAAACTTGTCACAATCATTCAATAATTCAATAACCTTTGAGAAAGATCTCAAAGTCTAAAACTGTAGTTTAAGACAAAAAAAATCATTAAATAAGAACTACCTGGGTAGCCCTCGCGATCAATACACCTAGGTCAACAAGGCATTTATAAATTATGAATGACCTCTTGGTAGCTTTCATGGTCAATACCCCATGTGTCAACATAACATAAATAATTTATAAATGACCTATTAGGTAGCTCTCATATTCAACACCCCAGGGTCAATTTCAACACCATGGCTCACACGGTCCTTTTTAAATAATCCTAGAATCCCCCACAGTTTTCCTTGTCCAAATCTCTCACGGTCCATTAGAAAAATATCACGCATATCAAATCAATGTATCACACATAATCTATAAGTACTACATGGACAATATTCACAAATCATGCCAAAAAAAATTCAATTAAACAAAAACCTCCACCTTAACTAGTTCAAGGCTTAGAGAAAAGGTATTCTTTATAGGCATTATTCACCAAACAGTCATAAACATTCGAACAAGGGAATAACACTAATGGGGTGTCCCGTAAACAAAGTATTAAACCTTACTCATATTCTACAACCCTTTTTCAATCAATTAAACCATAGTAGGTATATAATAGGGTTAAAATATCAATCAAGCAATACCCCAAATGTGGGTATGGGGAAATTTTGGAATATATCATTCAAAGATGAACAACGAAAGGCACAAACCATTTACCTCGATATTGTACGATCGATACTACTGAACGTCGACCCCTAAATCGGCCTTGAACAACATAGATATACAAAAAAGGGATAAAATGATAATATCACTATTATTCATTGGGGAGGAAGAATTAGGAAGAAAAGCTCTATGGGAAATGAGATATCACCGGTGATAATCCAATGTAACTGACAACGTCTCAATCGAATATCGGATGGTGAACCGGGAGCGGCTCGAATTTCACAGTCGTTCCCTCACTCTCCTATACTAACCAAGCGGAGAAGAAATATGTTCTAGACAAGAGACGTGAACCCGCTATGATTTTTCAAATAATAATGAAAAGTACACTATGTGTTCATTTAATGTATAGACTATGTATTATCCTTAACCGGACCCCTCTTTAGGCGGTCTTCTAGGTCACCTACACATCCATGAACTCGGCCATTACATGACCAGTACATAGCTTTGCGTGGTACCTGAGTAGACGATGTGTACTCATAAGTACACGACATGTACTTAGAGAATTTCCATCTCTTCCTTTTTCCTCAAAAACAACCGGAAATAAATATCCATACCTGAAAAAGAAGATCCGGGTTATTAAAAAGTCTCCCCCTTAAAGCAATTCATCCCCGAATTTCCCTTCTAAGGGTGGTGAGGAAGAGTCTATGAACAACTATGGCCACTATAATTTTACATCAACCTCCCTCTCATAAGTCTTATCTTTTACTTTCTCTTACTGCTATAACACCTATACAAGAGGATCAAACCGAACACAAAAAATCTACATACTGAAATCCATAATCTGAATAGGGTGCTCCTCGAAGGATGCATCCACCTCCAACTAAACCTCATCAAGTTAAAAAACATGAGATGGTTCTGAGAAGTAATATTGTAGCTGAGAAATATGAAATACGCCATGCATATCCTAGTACCTATGAGGTAACTAAAATCGATAGGCAACCATACTGAATATCTCGAAAACCGTAAATGACTCGAAATATCTCGAGGAATGCTTTCCCTGCCTCATAATCCATCTATGTACCAACCTCAGTGTGACACATAAGAAAACCTGATCTCCAGCCTTGAACTCAGAGTCCATCTCTGTCGATTAGCATAAGATTTCTGCCGGACAGGAAAATATCTATCCTATTTCTAATCAACTCCACCTACTCAACGATCATCTAGACAAGACATGGTCTTAACATAGCTACCCCTCTTTCCTCCAACCAACATAAGGGTGATCGACATGGCATACTATAAAAATTCTCATAAGGTTCCATCTAAATCATTGATAGAAAAATATTATTGTAGGAAAATTCCACTACAGTTATGTGTCTCTCCCAAGAGACGCCACAATCCAGGACGCCTACTCGAGGTTGTTCCCCCAAAACCTGAATCGCGTGCTCGGACTAGCCATCTGTCTAGGGATGGTACGTTGTACTCAGAAGTAACTATCTACCCAAATCCCTATGTAGTATCTTCTAGAGACAAGAATTAAACTGGACATCCTTGTATGGAACGATAGAGTGAGGAACCGCCTGAAAATGTATAATCTCTTGGATGTACAACCTTCCAATCTTGTCAACACTTAAGGTCTCTATAACTGACATGAATTATGAAAACTTCTTGAGTTTTTTATAACAAACTAAACTGCATCAATCCCTTGAGGTGACCTCAGTAAACCGGTAAGAAAATCCATTGCATCACCATTCAACTTCCACTCCAAAATGGGTAACTACTATAAAATCCCATCCTACTGAAATTTCTCCGCCATCACCTGCTAACTGGTGGAACACCTAATAACCAAACTTTCTACATCCCTCTTCATACATGGCCACAATACTAATGATGTACATCTTGATACATCTTTGTGACAGTAGGTTGGAATTCCCATACAGAGGCATGTAAATCTCTCATCAACTTCCCAAGTATGTCTGCTGACACACACACACTACCATGAAAAAAGAAGACCTTATCCTCTACTATGAATTACGCAGGAGTAGGTTCCTCTCCAAAAACACTCTACTATTGGACTAGGCCTTCATAATCTAATAGTGAATTTAGTCTCACTCGATCTAGTCGAATAGAGGTAACATCTAGAGAAGAACAAAACATATTTCAAATTCTACCGTACACCTCTAAATGCATATCATTGAATAGAGCCATAAGTTGGAACTCACTATTAGCTTTCTGAACTACTTGTATATGAGTCCTCTAGCTCAACGAATCAGCCACAACATTGCCTTTCCCCAGATTTTTGGAAAGATGAAATTCAAAGGACTGAATGCACTCCACCCACCTTTGCTATCACAAATTTAGATTACAATGATTAAAGATATAATTGAGACTTTTGTGTTCATTGTATACCACAAAATTCCCTCCCAAATGATAATGTCTCCAACAACAAAATGCTTGCACATCTGCAGCTAACTCGAGATCATGTTTTGGGTAATTCTTATCATGTTTTCTCACCTTCTAGGACCCATAGACAATGACTCCTTAACCCTATGTAAGAACTGATCCAAACCCGACATCTGGCGCATCACAGTAAACAAGGTAAGTCTTTCTTGACTCTAGAAAAATCAGTATCGATGTTGAATCCAATCTTCATTTCTGCCCCTGAAAGACTGAATTGCATGAATCTGGCATCACGAAATACACACCCTTCTCAATTAGGCTCGTCAGTGGTCTTTCTATGCATGAAAAGTCTTGTACACAGTGTCTTTAGTAACTAGACCTCCCCAAAAAACTCCGTAACTCAAAGTTGTTCTTTGGATGCTCCCATAAAACCACTACTCTTAGTTTTCATGGGTCCGCTAATACTTATGTCTTCGAGATAACAATATTGAAGAAGTGAATATACCCCATCAAGATGTGGCATTTTGAGATCATAGAATATATATTATTCTCTCTTAGTTTACTCAATAATATCTCAATATGGGTGGCCGGGTCGTGTTGAGTGTGAGAGTACACAAAGATATCTTCCATGAAGACTACCAAAATAATCCATGTAAGGATGAAACACACGGTTCTTCTGTTCCATGAAATATTCCAGCGCATTCGTGAGACCAAATGGCATAACCAAATACTAATATAGACCATAACTGGTCAAAAAGGTTGTAAGAGGTATATCAGATGGTCTAATGTGCAACTGATGATAACCAGATCTCAAGTAATTCTTTAAGAACACCCAGGATCCTCGAAGCTGATCAAAGAGATCATCAATACCTGACAAGGGATATCAGTTATTAACAATCAACTGGTTCATCTTATGATAATACACACAATGTCTGAGGGTACCATCATCCTTCTTAACAAAAAGGATAGGAAAACCCCAAGTAGAATTGTTGGTTTAGATGAAACTCTTTCCTTTCAACTCCTCTAACTAGTTTTGGACCTCCTGCAACTCTTATGTAGCCATCATATAAGGAGGAATATAAAATGGTGCTATTTAGGACATAAGATTAATAGGGAAATCCACCTCTCACTCTAGAGGTAAACCTAAAAAGTCATCTGGAAAGACCTCTATGAAATTATCCACCACTGGAGGAAATTAAATCTATGAAGTACTCTGGTTATCCATATATAAAATAGAAATAAGGGTTTTAATTCCTACCAACCCATGATGCTCAGGTACAGGTCTGCTCACATGGATATCCCATTATCCCTTTTATAGAAAGGATTCTCCCTCTGGTGATGTGAAACTCACCCAACAATGATAGCATTAAACAAAGGCCTAAAAGGAGACCAAAAAGTCTATTCTGAGAATTATAACAAATCCTTTCATCTCTAAGACATAGAGGTCCCATATGAAGTGACACCCACCAACCTCAAAAGGGAATTCCTTGCACTGACATACACCAGCCATCCTAATCCCCAAAAAAGTGTCTAGCATCCTAACATCTTCATAACTAAAGATTCAGATCCCAAGGATCTCCAATTTAAAATAAAGATAATACAATAGGATACCCCTATATCAAAAGGAGTAGAAGCTAAAAATGAGACCAGCTGAATCGTACCTCTAACCATAGAGGGTCTGTGATCCAGCTCCGACTGGGTTTGCTCCACTACAAATGTCTGACAAGTACTGCGGACCTACGACCCTGCCTGACTATCCTAAGCTGATCCACCCCTATATCCTTAAAAAATTGCCATCTAGATACCACATCCATGAACTCCTCCTCAGCCTAAAAGACCTAACAAACTCTAGTTCTCTGACTGATGAGAAACTTGTGGTCCTACTCCTGAATGTGGAGTCATAACAGATCCTCTCTCACTCATTGATAGTGAGAACATCTGAAAAATACTGAAGATAGCCCATCTTTCCATAAGATTAGCACTCGACTGGGTGGCTCGGGCAATGTGGTCTCTTATTCCCAATCTTCACGCACTCATATCATACCACATGGCTACTTAATGAAACATCATGCAAAATCTCCCTACGAAGCTTCCTGCTATTTGCCAAAGGAGTACAAGCCCTGGATGCCATATGACCCTAGATCAAGGCTCTGAACTCACTCAGATTTCACTCGATAATATGTTTCTAATTTACTATACATGTCACTAAAGTCAGCATGAAATAATTCACTTGCAATCAGATGTTGTAACTAAGACCGTCATAAAATCTCCTAGGAAAAGGTAACTTGTCACCTCCCAAAGAAGGTGTGAAGTGATGAAGTTCCTAAATGTGTGATGAATAATCCATCATTAAATGAGTTCCCTACTCCAAGTTCATAAACTCTTAGTCTCGGTTGACCCTCAGCATATTGGGGTATAAGTAATCATAGAAGGTCCTCTAAAACTCATCCCAAGTCATATAATGATGACGTCCTGCCGGAGATATAACATCCCACCATCTCATAGAGGAATCACATAGCATGTATGTCTCGAGCTTCACCCTCAACTTTGGAGGTGTCTATAGATGATCAAATATTGAATGAATGACCTACAACCATGAATCCATAGCTCGTGGTCCTCCATCCTCTAAAAAGGTGGGAGGATGCTTCTGCTGGAACACTTGTGTTAGCTATTCCATAGATGGGACAAGGTGTGGTGATCACTGAAAAGTCCACATCATCCTCAAAAAGACATCACATATCTATGCATCAGCACCAGTGTCTTGTATAACAGCTAGAGCCAAGACGGGCACGACGAGAGGATCTGCTAGTTGTCCCTGATCTACCATTTCTGGTGTTTGATCATCACCCTGAACATGGTGTACAACTACAGGACGTATTTGTGTCACGAATCTTCAAGGTCAAGAACACACCTATGTTTATGATTATCATGGACTAAAACAAGAATGTTGAAAAATGGAATAGTCTAAAAATCATTCATGTTTTACAAAATAGGGTTACACGATGTGTAGAACCATTACACGACATGTTCCCTTAATATTTAACATGGGGGTTTACCCCTGCCAACCTAGTTGTGTAAAAAACCTTACACCTGACATGTTCTTCCTGAAACCAATCTTGTACCTGAATATTATCTCCTTCCCAAATTCATGTACATGGCTAGAACTACACGGTTCTCTCCTAGTGTAACACTACATGGCGTGTTCATCCTAGACACATCTTGTACCAATTATGTTCCACCAACTAGTGTAGTTAGTCACATGGTCAGACACACATTTGATTTCTATATGGTGTGTAAAATCTTGACACAACATGTACAACCTATGTTTTATCCACCCATGTCATTAGTCATACAACCGTACACATGGTATTTACAACATAACATGAACTTCTAGTACATGGTGTGTTCTACCAAACATTTATCAACCCCATGTCTCTGCTCACACCATCAATCCCATAGTAAAAAACTACACAGCTTGTACATAATATACATGGTGAGTAATAATGAAAAGTTGTTTCTTATAGAACATGAGAACACATGGTTTGTGATAATAACATCACACACCGTGCTATCTGTGTTTCTAGATAGTAAGCCCCTAAAACAACTCCAGAATGCTTAAAAACATAAAATTTTACCATTACATGCCATGTTCTGATCTGTGAGAGCCCATAATCCCCATGAATCAATGTTTTGAATCCAATTTCATATCATTCCATAATTGAATTCAATTAATGTTCAAACTTGATCCACAAAATTACGATCTAAGAGGGCCCATAACACCTTCGAGATGAAAGTGTTGCATCTATAAAAATGAAACTTTACATATTCAGGTACCCAATCAATATAGAAGGTATTTCTATCAGGGTATCTATCAAAAAATCCTCCACATAAAGCACAAAATATATCCCAACAACATGCTATCAGTAATTCACCTTAAATGGAATGACAAGAATGCATGAGATGTGATCTCTAGAAAGTGCCTATAAGATGCATGAGATGGAATACCATCATATAATCTGGTTTCAATAGAAATATAACTACAATTATATCAATAATAATAGTACAAAAGATGTGTGTCACCCAACAGTGAAATCAAATCAACTGTAACAATTGCAAATCCAGAAAAATCAAAATATTAAAGGTAACTTGGATTTTCCAAATACATGGGTTAGCTACTCTTTGGAATATATTTTTACCAACTATATATTCCTTCATATCCCTGTTTATAGTCTCATAATTGTAAGAAAAAATAGAAAATAACCTCCTTTGATACCACTTTGTAACATCACAGTTCCGGGTGCCGCCCAAAGGTGCCCCATACCCGGTTGGACACATGGCCTCAAGCGCATTTACCAAAATGCCAATGGCTTCTAACTATAAGCGAGGTCCTTGGGTGTGATATTGGGGAAACAATTCCATAATTAGAAGATTAATAAAGTGGAATCAATAGTAAACCCTAGTAAAAGAAGTAATAAATACAACAGAAGTAAACAATGGAAAACTGATAGTAAATCCAACAGAAATCACAATATATATATATATATATATATATATATGATTCATGTCATATGTATATAAGAAAATAGAAACCCAAGTCACAATGCAGTAAAGAAATAATGAAACCCAAGTACAAAAGAAACAAGTAAACCCTAGCAGTATTAGAAGCCTAAGCTTGGTCCCATTCTCTCCAGATGTTATAGTAATCAAGTACCAGATGAAGAAGGGTGATTTACCTTATCTATAAATGCAACAATATAATCTGTTGGGGTCCAAAACATGACCCAAATAGGTTGTGACATGAATCCCAGTAGGAAACCACCAAAATAACTGGGCCTAATGGTCATTAAATATATATATATATATATAGTAGGAAATATGTAGAAATGAAGCAATAAACTGGGAATTACTCAAAGGTATAAAATCACATAGTTTTCAATTACAATCATTTGATTTTATTATTCATCGTTTTAATCATGTAATATTGTGATATTCCCTAATCTATATATCCACTTCCTTAAATGTGACAAAACATTTGTCTCATAAGACCATCTAAACAATCAAGTAAGACCGAATCCAAGCTTATGCTTTGGATTGGACGACTCTTCACAATAATTCAATCATTCAATAAACCTCTGGGAAATATCTCATGGTCTAACCCCCTTGGTTTAACATATAACCAATTTATTAAATAACAACTACCTACGTAGCTCTCCCAATCAATACCCCATGTTCAACATGGAATCATTAAATTATAAACGACCTCTGGTTAGCTCTCACAGTCAACACCCCATGGGTCAACATAACCTAAATAATTTATAAATGACCTCTTGGGTATCTCTCAAGGTCAATACCCTTGTTTCAATGTCTACACCATAGCACTCATAGTCCTGTGTAAATAAAAATTGAAACCCCATAGTTTTCCTAGTACATGTCTCCCACATTCAATTAGAAAAATAGCACGCATATCATATAAAAGAAAAACATGTAATCTATAACCACTACATGGCTAAAAATTCACTAAGCATACCACATAAATTTCATATAAATAATCAACTCCACCCTAAGCAATTAAAGGCCTGAAAACAAGGTACACCTCAGATGAATTCTAGACCAAATGGTCATAGATAGTCATATAAGGGAAACACACCCATGGGGTGTCCTGTAAACATGGTATTTAACCTTACACATATTCTATAACCCATTTTAAATAAATTAAACTCTAGCAGGTAAATAATAGGTTAAAAATAACAATAATGATATACCCCAAATGTGGATGTATAGTACTTTTAGCATATATAATTCATATATGAACAACAAAAGGTATAAACCAGCTACCTAGATATCGTACGACTGATACCCTTGAACATCAGCCCTTGAATCAACCTAGAACAACATAGAACTACAAAAAGGGTAAAATGATCATATCACAATAACTCATGAGAGAGGATGAATCTGGAATAATTGATCTTGGGGAAATGAGAACTCATCGGTGGGAATCCAATGCAATTGATATCGTCTTAATTGGAGCTCAAATGAAGAACCGGGAGGGGCTCGAAGTTTGCAATCATTTCGTCACTCTACTGTATGAACTATGGGAGAAGAAATGTGTTATGAACATGAGACGTGACCCCAATACGATTTATCAAATAAAAATAAAATTAAACAACATTTTCATTTTATGTACACACCGTATATTAGCGTCAACCGTGGCAGTCTTCTAGGTCACCTACACAACCATGTACTTAGCCGTTACACGAAAACTATGGGACTTTAGCTGGTACTCATGTACATGACATGTACTCAAAAGTAAACAAAGTGTAATTAGAGAATTTATAGAAACCCTATCCTTTTACATAAGAAAATACACGATTTTAAGCATAATTACACATTAGTGTACAAGCCATGGATCGTGAAGTATTGTGTCTTTGAAGAGTAGGTACATAAAAGTAAAAACATAAGAATAAATTAACACTTATTTATTTAATATTCAAATTGATCTCATAATGTACATTGTGCTCAAACTCTTGAATAGGTTACCCTGGGGAACACATAAAAAATGGATGAGCAAAATAGCCCAGTAAGGGAATAACCATAAGAACAATGCATTGGCCCAATGTTTAGAAGGCATGACATGATGATATAAAAAGGAATTTAACATATAGAACATTAACATATAAACATGGAATCATGTAAAAATAGAGTCATATAAATTTTACATCAACATAAAACATGACATTTTTATGATCCAAAGCTAACCCCCCCAAGATCATTTCACATAGTAGCACAAACCAAGGCTAACTGCCAAGACCGTCACACATAACATATCATGAGAATTATATTTTCCCAATGAATTTGAGTGCTATATAGGCACACCCATATTAAATTTTCATGAATATTTTTACACATAATGAATCATATATTATTAATATTACATAAACATAATGGTTACTCATGGAAAGAATTAGGTACCATAATCACAACTAAACGAATATTAGCTGGGCTTAACAAAATAGTGTCCATGAAATAAGGGAACTAAAGTATACATGGACATTAATAAGAGAAAATATATATGTATCACAGTGAGTTATATTAATTAAAAGTGAAAATATTTAATCAAAGTATTCAATAAATTTTGGAATAAAATCATTTTTGTGCGGTTTTAAGGAAAATACTATAGAGCCTTCAAAATAAGTAAAGGGAACAATACTTTATAAAAAAAAGAAGTGAATTGGGAAGGTTTTCATAATAAAAAGAAATATTTTATAAAGAAAAAAGGTGTCTTAAAATAGAAGATACAGTGCAATTGAAATTGGGTAAAAATTCTGGAAGCTCCCTCAAACAGGTTTTCTTATCGAGAAGTATTTGAGATGGAATCATTTAAAAATATGTATATCCTCAAAAGAGAATATAGAATGAAAATTGTTACATGAGTTTAGAAAATTCACATAGTATTGAGAGGAATAACACAAGAATAATTTATAACCTAATTTTGGTAAAAATAAATATAATGAAACCCAAAGGAATAAAGGAGGTTCGGGTTTAATCCCTCATGGAAAATTGCAATGGTATCATGTGTACTTAAGAGGAATTAATGAGAGAGATAGGGGTTTCTAATCAATTAAAAATCATGAGGATAGTATGGGGGATGTCCATAATCCTATCCCATCACTAGGAATTACATATAAAATGGAAGAACATAGAGGACAATCGTGAATAAAAGTGAAATAGAGAGGATCCCTTACCTTAAGTCCAATGGTGTTCTACACATGATATTAATGACCTAAATAATAAAATTAGGTTAATTAATAAATAAATAAAAAACCTATTATATATTTAAAAGATTTGTTATAACATCTTTATGTTCTTTCATCACCTTTTATTATGGGTTAAGTGGTTCAATTTCATTGTTCATGTCAATTTTTTTTCTTGGTTTTTATGATCAGTTTAATTATTTACATGAACAGATAAACATGTAAGATGTATGTGGTTCTCCAAAATTGATGTTAAATGACATTATTGAACATTCAAGAGATTAAATGGTTGTAAATTTAATATTTTTATGGGGAGTGAATATGAATTATTATATAATCTTTAGTCATAACGTTTTAGTTTAATTGGCGGTTTTTGGCCACAATGAACATGTTTTATTTTATAAATATTAACCATTTGTAAAAAAGGATTACAGAACCATAGATGAGATATAATAAATATATTATGGACTGGTTCAGTCATTAAAATTGTTTCATTACCATAATTTAATATGGTAACAAAAATTGATAACCCATCATCCTTGAATGTGAAAAATAAATACATCTCAGATGGAGTCTTTACTACTAAAATAAAATAAGGGTAAATGAGAGACGATAATAACTTCTTGCATTATCATAACATAATTCCATTACATGTAAGGTATTATAGTTTTCATAAAATATAGATGAGTTTATGTAAGGATAGAAAATTAAACAAAACAAATTGAAAATAAAGTAAAAGAATTAGAAAGAGGAATTTACCTCTTGAATAAATCTTCCTGGAGAACCTCTTAAATGGAGAGGATTTGGTATTTTTAGGGGACCAAGAGATTTTCGTCTTGGGGAGGGAGATTGGAGAGATATTTGGGCATTATTTAGGGAAGGCACATGGATTTATAGGAGTAAAGAGAATTAGTAAGGAGGGGAGGTACTTATAGTGGAGGAGAGGATGGTTTTCATGATATTATAATAATTAGTTTATTATTATTTTATAAGACAAGAAGTTCTGGTTATTCCATGAACAAGAATATGAGTTCTATATTTGGGTTCTAATGTCACTTATGATGTTAGGAATAGTGGATTTAAATTATAATGTATTTATATGGTAAATTAATGCATTCTACAATTCACAAAAAAGTCATGTATTTCATAAAAATCCTATAAAAAACACCCTTACCATTTAATGATATGTAGATTCCGAAAATGAAATCAATTTTTCAAAAATTATTTTATAATTATGATTAATTTAATATTTAATGAAAATCATAATTTATTCTAAAAACCCATTTCTAAAACATATATTTACATATTCCCAAATATTGGTACATCATACTTTCACTTGAATCTTATTTATATAATATCATAGGTATGGTTACTATTCATTAGGGTATATCACTATTCTTAAGGATAATGTTATTATTCAAAAGGGTATGTTACTATTCAATAAAAAATATTTTTTTTCTTATCAGAATCTAAACATCTATCTGATCATAACCATGAATGTCATATTTTTGAAATTCCAAACACAAAAGTGTCAAAATTATTTTTAAAGGTCACATAGTAATTAGTGGTTCATTGTGATGTGATTTCATGTGATTATATGACATAATCATAAGAAGGTAATTTCTATTGATAAAATTTAGTCCATTACAAAGTTATTATTTATTTCTTTTTCTTAATAAACAACCCGATATAAAGATTCTTACCTGAAAAAAGATCTGTGTTCTTATAGACTTATCCTTAGGTTTCTAAAAATATTTTTATCATCCATGTTTTTAAAGGATAACTAAACCATTCTATAAAACAAACTACAGTGACAAATACTATTCATGAATAGATAGTGTATATTTTTAGATGAACATTAATTATATAACATAATGATCCACGCCTGCATAATATAGGTCTATTACCTTTGGAAACTTAAATGCATTAAAAAATTGTTTATAAGTGATTTATATCATCTCCCACTTGGTTATTTATAACTATAACTCATCTTAGATAAATAA
The DNA here is from genome assembly GCA_963277665.1 of Viscum album. Lineage (NCBI taxonomy): Eukaryota > Viridiplantae > Streptophyta > Magnoliopsida > Santalales > Viscaceae > Viscum > Viscum album. Next base: position 558,188,207 of record OY728120.1, on the reverse strand, counting down.
TATATAATACATTTTTCTATAACATTGTGAAATGGAAACATAAGACAGGGTGACCCCAGGTACCAAATAAGGGTAAATAATCAAGATAACAGTATAACATTTGAATAAGGTAATATGAATAGGAGAATAAAATTTAGAAAACCATACAATTATTATTATAAATAAAAATATAGAGCCATTTCATAAATCTTGGTTGTTCATAATGTAACACCCCAAAATTTTGTGCCATATATATTTTTCAAATTAATTTAATCATTTCGATATTTTTAATTTCACACAAAACATATAATAGTTCATTTAATATTAAATAAATGTGTTTGGATTGAATTCTATGAAACAAAATGTTAGTCATTCACAAAACACAACCTAAATTTTATATTTATATATATATAACACTGAGTTTATCTTGTGTTACACACAAAAATGAAATTCATCAATGGCCTGCATAGTATGCAAGACTGAGTTTTAACATACAGAAGTATATTATTAAATTTTTTTATTGAATATAATAAGATATACCCCAGTCATTAAATTTTTTGTTATGCATATTATTAACGATGTTATTAAAATATATATCATACATAAATATAATATTAATCCTAGGTTACCAATTAAATATAAATGAATATAAAAACTGATTGAATATAAAGGAAGGTATTATTATTTTCACAAATCTGTTTTACCGAAATAAATTATTTTAATCACAATTAGTTAATTATATTAAATTAATATATATTTTATATATTAAATCAAATATTTATTATATTCATCCAATATTTTCAATGGGCATCTAATAAGAACAAACCCGGTTTTATACATATAAACCTATATTTTTATTAAGGTACTTTTACTGCCTTTTGATGGAGAACCCTCATTAAATATAATTTATCAAATTATTATAAATTTTATATGAAAAAATAAACCTCATTTTTAAATTAAAAACAAAAAAATTGGTGGGGTTTAATTTTTGGTATTTTTCTCCAAAGATTCATTTTTAAATGAATATTGAAAAATACTAAAATTTAACTCAAAAATACTTTACAATATTATTTATTTATTTTGTAAAATTATATTTAAGCTATTTTTAAAGTTTAATTATAATAAATATTTATCAATGAATCAAATTTAAGTCATTGATATAAATTTTATTTTAAAATTTATGACAAACACATAGAAAACATTTAAATGTTTTATACATTACAAACCTGCATTATCATCCAACCTGTATGATTATATTTAAATTAATTTATGACAATTATGTTATTGAAAATTGGAAAAATGGATTCAATATTTGAAATAATAATAATTTATAATTTCTGAAAAGGTTAACTTGGTTTTTGATGAAAAATTTTAGTGAAGGTAAATAAAATTAATTACAACGAATAAGGATAAATTAAGCTAAATATGGGACTAAACCATAACCATAAGGTTCAAATAGAACTATAAACATGTCAAAAATCCATTTTATTGACATATTTATACCCTATATTCCATTTTATCTACATGGTACCATTATTGGATACACATTCAATAAACAAAATTTGGGTGGGGTTTCCCTTTTCCAAAATATTACAACAGTTCCACTCCTCCTACATTTTAAAAGGCATCCTCTCCTCCCACTTCCTCGCACCTCTCAAGACACTTTGTCTCAACCAAAATCTAACCAAATTTCTCCCAAGAATATCTCAATTCCTCCTTGAATCCTCCCATGGACATAAATTCTTCCAAGGAATCCCTTTGGTGCTAACCAAAAGGAGTTACCCAATTAAGAGGTAAAACCCTCCCTCAAACATCATTCATTTATTTTTATTATCCACTCTCTCAAATATTATTTTTCCCTTATCATATAGATAAAATATTTTCTTAAATATTATATTATGTTTTTATGAATGTTTTTCTAACAACACTTACACAGACTTACATCAAATGGTAAACGAACATACTATTTGCATGTACGGTGAACTATCAACTCACTAAACGATGATTATTCATTTTTCCTTTACCTAATATCATGTCGAAAATTATTATGGTAAATATATTTATATATATTATATATTATATTAATTATATATTTAATCTTATTTAATTATTATTAAACCCATATGTTTATACTTTCTATTTTCTGTTATTATGATAACTTTGTTTGAGGAAGTATATACAACCAACCCCTCAAAGCAACATGATTCATTCATACACTACATTGAATTTTTTAAGAATAAGTTCAATGAATTTATATGAAATATATGATATGATAAATCTGTTTTTTTAAAGATACACACACACACACACACACACACACACACACACATATATATATATATATATATATATTTATTTTACTTTCTTTCTTTCAACACGACAATTAAACAGAGATAATGTTCATGTATACATATGACTTACCATCTCCATGAATGGTGTATTCTGTCTCATACATCTATATTTTATGGATTATTATAACACAAATATAAGGAATAAAAATTATATTTAAACCATGTTTTACATTATGGAAATCATGATATAAGTATAAGGACCAATGATATAAGAAATTAAGACACATGAGAAAAACAAACCATATATTACCCTAAGTGAATCCTTAACATAGAATTGTTAAGAAGTGGGTAATATAAATCCATAAGAAAAATATATATTGTATTATAAGTAAGATTATGATACTATGATAGATTTATAATAAATTTATATTTATTATAATTGAGTATTGAGTTAGTACAATAAGAGTCATGACACAAGGTAAGGTAATTTCATCACACTTTTTTATATCTGTGAGATACATTTCGTGTTCACCACTATTTTATTTTGTGTGGTGTATATACTACTAATAAATGTATTCTATGAATTTTATCACTAAATTTATGGGAATTTACATATCAATTCTATGTTATTTATTTAATTGGTTATATGTTTCAAATGGGTTTTAAGAGTCTTCTGTTTTTTTTTCATGTAAAATAGTTTTGAAATGAAATTTAAGACTGTTTATATATTTCAAGGGAAAAGGTTTTCAAAACTTTTTCAATAATATATTATATTTTATCATGTTTGATTTCAAAGAAAATAGTTTTCAAATGGTTTTAGTATTTAAAAAATAATTCATCAAGAAGAAGTATATTTTCCTCAATAAATGTTTTCGAAAGAACTTTAAAAATTATTTCCCATATAGGATGAAATCTGTTGATGTTAATCATGAATTTATAGGGAAATGATTCAATGTTTCCATTAATATTCCTTCTATGAATTGTATTTGTTTTGATGTCATGTTTTTTATGATACCTAGTTATCTTTTATGGGTTAAATATTATTAAATCCTGCTTCTTTTCCTGGGTAATGATTTGAATTAAATGATTATGAAACCCGTATTTTTTTCTAAATGTTATGATATGAATATATGATTATGAAACCCATTTCATTTCAGTGGTTACGATCTGATTGTGTATGATTTTCTGACCGATGTTTGTATGATCCCATCATCATATTGGTGGAACATATATCAACCTCAAATGGATTGGGTAATGATTTATATCCCATGAGATACAAATGGATGGAATGAGATATGAAGTGAATTCAGTATTATAATTATCAAACAAGGCATGAAATAAATTAAGCAATATAGAGATGGAACAAGGTTTGAACCCGATTCTGTAAAAGAATTTTTCCACTAATATTGCCTTGGAAGTGATTCCATGACTACTATGGAAATAATCAATATGATTATGTGTCTGCCAAAATTCCATGTATTATTACTGTGTTATGATTTCACATCTTGTGTTCCTTATTTACTTATGACTCAAGTATTATGAACATCAAGTATTTATGTTATGATTCTGTTTATGATATTTGATATGCAGGGTATGATCTTATATTTTCATGATCATGTCCTCATATACATATTCTTAAGATTATGTTTATATATCTCCCTTGTTTACCCTTATAGAGAATCTGAGATCACCCATTTTTTATGTTTCATTTAACCCATTTTATAAAGAAACATATTATGTTTGATGTGTCTTAGAAGGATTGTAGTCAAGAATAACCTAGTAATAGATAATGTATCTCATTTACGAACCAGTGTTTATGTAACCAGGTTTTCAAAGGCACTAGAATAATACAATATTTGGGAGTCTATGTGTTAAAGTTCTAGGTATTTAATAAATGTGATGTAAGGTCTTTATACATTAGGATTGGGTTGTTATAATTGGTATTAGAGAAAAGGTTTAGTTATCCTTTGTAAACTAGGATGATAAAACCTTAGTGGGAACTCTAAGTACACGTATAAGGATAAGTATAAGGATGATGAAAGGTATATGAAAATTTCTTGGAATTTTGGAAAAGGATTTAGAGGGTGGTTTCCTAGAAATACACCCCAGTTTGGATACTATAAGTGAATGTGGATTTTGAATAGATGTACCTAGGGGTAAAATCTATGACAAGGTGTCTTATTCTAGAATTGTGCTAATCTGGTACACTCTAACATTCCATACAATATATCTGGTTTAAAACTCCGTGGGGATGTGATTTTGGAATTCACAAACTTTCCACAAACATTAATGAAGGTTTTAAATATAAGTTGGATAATAATAACCATGGATAATCCTAAGATTTCATAGATTAAGGATGTTTTTATAACATAAACATTATGTAATTTAATTTTCATGATTATGTAGTTCCTCCATGTGATAATTGTTTCTTATTCAATAATTTATGGTTTTATCCAATTGAGGGAATTAGAATAAATAGTATTAATGTTAAATTTGATGGAAAATATTCTAATAATAAGTCAAATGGGATGACCACTAGAGTGAACAATGTTGTGATAATGCCTAATTATATTTGAAGGAACATGATGAACAATATATTACTTAACAAACTCTCAAACTCAATAAAGAAGAGAAGGAATGTGTTTTTTGAGAGTTCAGATAATAAAGGGAATATAAGAAATAAGATTCAGTTTTCTTTGTGTTAAGAATGTAGAAAGAATCACCCGAGAGGATATATTTGAGGAACAAGAAGGCGTTTTGACTGTGGAAAATAATTAATCAAAACAAGTAACTACAATTGGAAAATAAAGTGTTCAACTTAACAAATGGATTAGAATATTGGCCTACATAAGATCTCATCAACGGTTAAATGATTTATGTGTGTAATGAATGGTAATTATGAAAACCAATGACCTAAGTGGAAATATTCTTATGGGAATCATTAAGGTGGAACAAGTAATGGATATGTTGCTGATGATGATGAGACTATAAAGGGAATGTGAAAGGAAATACGTATTACGTAATATGATAAAGTATCCTTCTTATCACTTATGGATGAAGTTGAATAATTAATGTTATAAAGTATTTTGATTAAATAATTATTATATATGAATAGTGAAATATGAAAGGATTCTTTAGTTTATGTTTTTCTCTAAGGATTTACAAGATTTTGTTGAATGATTCTGATGGATAGAATTTTTTTTGTTATGTTAAAGTAGCCCATAATGTGATATATATGTTGAGAAAATTGTGATTATCTTCGATAAAGAGATGATCGATATAGGTAAAGTAAATTGGCTAAAACAGATTACCCGAAATGTGTTTATTGATTGGTTGAAAAAGAAGTTTATTTTATAATGGATATAAATTTAATCTTCATGGATTTAAGGAATATATCCAGTAACCTTTAGAATAAGGATGAATTCATGTTTCCCAAAATTATTTATGCTAATTCAGGTTATGACCATGTTCTAAAAGAATACATGATGAGGGTATTCAAATAGTAGGAATCTGACAACCAAGAGATACATTGTGATATATAGGGGATTAATGTTAAGATAATTTTTTGAATTTATTTCTAATTATTTGGATATTCATAATTTTGAAGGGTTATAAGGTTAACCATTTAAGGGTTTTTTATGTTAAACTTTAGAAGAGGATTTTGTGATTAAAGTATTATCAGACCACATAAGGAGTAATGCTTATTGGATACCCACCTATAACAATTGTTTGTTGATGGTAACTGAAGGGATATGAGATGAATTATTAGGGATCTCATGATTAGTTAGTGCTTCAGAAATCATAACTTCAACCACCTTTTTGGAGAAAGAGATAATGTGGATCAAGTAACAACGAAGGGTGAGGTAGTCCTAAAATAATGAATTTATATCTTTTCATGATAATACATCATCTTTATTAAAAAATTATATAAATAAAATTTTATCCTAGTAACTTTGTTTCCAATGGATCAGATGGTCCTTTAGGTCATCATAGATTTATGGATTCATTATTTTTAAATTTCTCCCAAATATATTCTCTATCACTATCCATCAGAACTTAATGGTTATATTTATCTTCAATGTCATTGTTTTCACTTCCCACCAATTTTCTCCAATGTGGGAAGCTAGCTATGGGTTACATTGAGTGACCATTATGATTCCAAATTTATTTTTTAAGGAAGATTTAACTTTTGATTTTTTACAATGTGGGTTTTCTTGAAAGGAACTCTTGGGTATTAAATAATTGATAAACAAAACACATTTTTTGGGAAAATTTAATTTTATGGGGGTTAAAATGTATCACCATGAAATTTTGTGAAATATATTTTTTCAAATTAATTTAATGTTTTTGATATTTTTCATTTCAGGTCAGACTGAAAATAGTTCATTTTATATTAAAGAACTTTGTTTTGATTGTGTTATGCACAAAACCATGTAAATCTTGTACAAAACACAACATAAATTTTATCATTTTGTAAATATAACAATGAGGCTAGGTTGTGTTTCAAAAAATAATGTCTTTACTCAATTTATTGCGTAACACGCAGGACCAAATTTTTCCATACAAAAATATAATGTGAAAATTTAACTATTTAATATAAAAAGATATACCATAGAAGTTAAATAAGATTTTAATAATAATAATAAATAATTTAAAAAAATATATTGATTACAAAAATAAAACTCCAATTCATATGTCACCAATTAATAAAAAATGAATGCGAAAACCAATTAAATATAATGGAAAATATTATTATTTTCACAAAGATGTTTTAACATAATAAATTAAATAAATTAAAATTTGTTAATGATTTTAATGAAATATATATATGTTATAAATTAAATAAAATGTTTTTTATATTAATCCAATATATTTTAAAGGAATAATATAAGAACAAACCCAATTTAACACCTAAAAACCAATATTTTTATTAATGTACTTTAACCAAATTTTGATGGAGAGCCTATATTAAATCTAAATTTAGGTACTTTTATAAATTTTATATGTCAAAATAAACTTCATTTTCAAAATTGAAATAATAAAATTAGGGTAGGGTGAATTTTTTTTATTTTTTTTGTCATGTTTAAATTTTTTATGAATAGTAAAAAATACTAAAAATTAACTGAAAACCTATTTTTCATCTATTTAATTTATATAGTTAAATTATATTTTAAATTTTTTAATGTATAATTAGATTAAATTCTTATCAATGATCTCAATTTAAACAATTTTAATCAATTTCATTTTTGTATTGACTATGAAACATAGAATATTTTCTGAATGTTTTACTTAAAAACCCGTATTGTCATCACATTTGTAGAATTATATTTAAATTAATTTCTGTCACATATGTGTATATAATTTTTAAAGATAGATTGAATATTTGGAATCAAAATAATTTATAATTCCTAATATGTTCAACTTATTATTTTACCAAAACTATTGGTGAAAGTAGATAAAATTAATTACAATAATAAAGGTTAAATTAAGTTTAATAAGGAACTAAACCACAACCTTAAAGCCCAAAATGTTATATTCACTTTTACAAAATCCAATTTATGGAACTATTTCTACCGTGTCCACCATTGGATCTAAATTTGACCATTATTGTATCCACTTTCAGTAATAAATGAAGATGGGGTTTCCCTTTTCCAAAATATTACAATAGTGCCACTCCTCCATTATAGATGCCCTCCTCTCCCCCACTCCCTTACACATATCAAGACAAATAATCTCACCAAAAAACTACCCAAATATCTCCAAAAAATAAAAAAATTTCCTTGAATCCACAATTAGGAATAAATCTTTCCATGGAATCCCTTTGGTGGAAACTAAAAGGAGTTATACAATTAAGAGGTAACACCCTCCCTCAAACTCCTTTCTTTTTTTCATCCTCCATCCCTAAAATATTATTATTATATTCTTTTATAAAATAAAAAATATACCCAATGAACTATGATTTTTTTATAATTGTTATACCTATACTTAAAAACATTTCCATCTAATGTGTAATGAACATACTGTTTATGTGTATAGTGAATTATGACCTCACTAAACGATGATTGTTAATTTTTCCATTACTACCTCTAATGCAAGAAATAATGACAGAAAATATATTTATATATGTTATATACTATAATTATTATCTATTCATGATATTTAAATTATTTTATAACACATATCTTTATTATTTCTATTATGTGCTAATATGATAATTTTCTTTGAGTAAATGTGGACTACAAACCCTTAAGGTGATGTAATTAATTCATAAACTACATGGAATGTATTAAAGATATGTTTAGTGAAAATATATGATATATATGAAATAATAAATATATTTTAATAATAATATATATACATATATATATATATATATATTTCATTTACATTATTTCTTTCAAGACAACAATTAAACAGAAATAGCGTTCATAGATACGTACGACTTACCCTCTCCATGGTTGGTGTATTAAATTTTCTAATTATATAATCAATTTATTATTATAATACTCATATAATGAATATAAGTTATATTTAAATCATGTTTTAAATTATGGAAAACATGATATACATAAAAGGACCAAATATATATCAAATTAAGACACATGTGAAAAACAAAGCAGATATTAGCCGAAGTAAAACCATAACATAGAATTATTAACTAGAGGGTAATATAAATCATTAATAACACCATATATTGTATTACAAGTAATAATATGGTTCATTTATAGATTTATAACAAAATTTATATTTATTATACTAAAGGTTTTAATGAGAACAATGAGAGTCAAGACACAATGTAAGGGAATTTAATCTCAATTTTTTATATCCATGAGATATATACCATGATCACCAATCTTTTATTTTTTGTGATTTATATTCAACTCATGAATTTATTCCATGAATATTAGGAAAAAATTTCATTAAATTTAAATATAAATTATATTTTCCTTCTTTAAGGGGTTTATGTTTCAAAAGTTTTCTAATAGTCTTTTGTATGTTTTTCATGGAAAATAGTTTTGTAATGGTTTTCAAGATTCTATATAAGTTTCAATTAAAATTGTTTTCAATTTTTTTAAGATTAGAATATATTTTTAATCTTTTATTTTAAATGAAAATAATTTTAAATAGGATTTTTGTTTAAAAATAATATTTTTTTTCCAAAAAAAGGATATTTTCATCCATAAATGTTTTTAAATTACTTTCAAAATTATTTCCCATATAAGATGATATTTTTGGTGTTACTCATGTCATTCTAGAGAAATGATTCAATATTTCTGTTTATAGACTTTCTCTGAATTGTATATGTTTTTATTGAAAGATGTTTATGATACATTTTTCACTTTTATGGGTTATATTCTTCTAAAACCCACTTCTCCTCATGGGTTAGGATTTCAATGAAATGATTACATAACATGTATATTTTTCCATAGGTTATGGTACGATTCCTTGTATATGAAACCCATTTTATTTCATGGGTAAAGATATTATTGTTATTAAGTTCGTGGAACATGTATTTATGATTCCATTATGAGATGGGTGAGACCTATATCTCCCTCATATGTGTCGGGTAAAGATTTTTTTTATCATGATATAAACATAAATGGAAAAAAATAAATGTACTCAGTTTATTATTGAAGTGCATGAATGAGGAGTGAACTCAGTTAAGTAATATAGGGATGAAACGAGGTGTGAAACCTATTAAATAAAGGACTTTTTCAACCAAGATATCCTTGGTAGCGATGCCTTGGATAATATAGACCTCATTATTTATGCGTATGTGTCTTAAATAATTACATGTGTTATTCCTATGTTATTATTTCATGTGTTATGTTGTTTATTTCCTTATGACTCACGTCTTATAAACATATAATATTTATATTGAAATTAATTTTTTGGATCTTTTATATGTAGGGTATGATCTTATATTTTCATGATCATTTTCTCTTACCCTTATTCTAAAGATTATGTTTACATATCACTCTTGTTTACCCTTACTAAGAATCCGAGTTCACAATTTTTTAGGTTTCCTTTCCCACATGTTATGAAGATACATAATATTTTTTGATGTGTCTATGAGGGGATCTAGTCAATAAGAATCTAGTGGGAGATAATGTAGTTTACTTATGCATCATTGTTTGTGTTTCTATGTTTCATAAGGCACTAGACTAATATGGTATTTGTGCATTTGTTCGTGTAATGTAATAAGTATACCGAAAATGTGATTTAATGTAAATTTAAGTACATATTAGGTCATTATACAAAAGACATGAATCATATTGGAATAAAATAACATGATCCATGAGAGCATAAAATTGGCATAAGACAATAGTTTTTTGAATATACATAAGTATAGAAAATAATTTTATGAATAATCAAGGATCATAGCCAAGACTATCATTATGGATTGGGTTCTGTCCCAAAAACATCGTAGTCGTAATGGTTCACTCACAATAATATCATAGTGGATTTGGTTCAATCCCCAAACCTTATTAGTAGTAAAGGTTCACTCCCATGACCATCATAGTGTAAAAAAAACATTAATTAACTAGGTTCACTCTACATTCCACTCATTGTTATATCATGAGATTTCAGTCTCTACAAAATGCATTAGAGGGATATAAAATTCTGGGGCCACACATAAAATAATTAAAATAATTTTTTTCCACATGAGTAGAAAAAATTCATCATATGAGAACCCATGAAAATAAATTGGTTTTGTAAACATTATATCAAAGCATAATCCCATAAAAGGAAATGGGTTTTACAAACATTTCATCATTCCATCATAGCATATCCCATATAAAAGGAATGAGTTTAATAAATATATTTTCATCACAATCATAAAAAATCTAGAGAAATAATATGTATGGTATCATTGTATTATTTCTCCACTAAAACATAAGTTAAAACAAAGGATGACATGTTAGATTAAAATGTCATTAAAAGACCAGTTAGAACATTTCCTAAGGAAAATACAATTTTCTCTATGAAATATATTAATTGAAGTAAAAACATTTAAAAAATATGAAGGGTAAATTGATTTAAAAAGAAACCTAAAAACTTATAAGGAAACTTTAAAACCATGGGTAGTCATGAAAACATGAATTTTTTTATACCATATAAGTTAAAATAAAATATTTTTTCACTATTTTGTACAAAATATTATAAGGTGCCACATTTAATGAAAATCAAATTCCTTTTATTTTTTTAAAAACTTATGAATGGGTAAAAATGTGATAGAAAAATCATCTTATAACAGTAAAAATATTTTTTAAAACATTTTTCGAAAATATGGATATGGGAGAGAAATATTTTTTGACAGAAGACAATAATAAAGTCGATTTTACTCAACTATTTTGGTATTATTCTTTCTTAAAGTGGGAGAAATTAGTATAGAAAAATTGTTTTAAAAAAATAAATATAGAATAATAAAAATCATGAGTTTATTTAGAGATATACTAAAATATTTCATCATTGGTATGTTAATCACATAGAATCTTGATAAATAATGAGATTATATATAAACCCATTACCACCTTGGTATCTTTTGAATCATATTACACATGAAATAAATAAACATATATGGATATATATATCCAATAATTTTCATGAGACTGATCATATAACACATTATTCAACAGTATATACACCATAAAAAATAATCAAGTGGTATATAGGGAATGTGTCTCATTGAAATAAAACTGAGACCAAAATACCATAACTTACGTCCGAAATTCATGGTACATGTTCAAAACTAATGTGTAATAAATTTTGGTTTATTATAAATAAATTAACGAACCATAATAATATATATAATACTATATATTATATACATATTACTTTCTATAACCTAATTTTTAACAATTAATTTTTAAATCCACTGTTCTGGTTGATATATGCTTTGTTTTTAAAGTATGTTTTGGTTCAGCAGTTTCAATTCACGTACATTAATCATGGTTCAATCATATCAAAAATTATAATCACGATATAAATATCATATATTTTCCTCATATAAGGATTTATATTCAACCATAAAATTAGAGATATGAAAATGAATTACACTATTCATGGAGACGATATGTCGTATACCCACATAAATAATGTTTTCAATTTTCGAAAGGTGGAGTGAAAGAAACATAAAAAAATAAAATTTATAGAAACACTATTATATCATATTAATAATATATATTCATTATATCTATCCTAATTAACATCTGTGAAAAGTGTAATTGAATAATTAATCAAATCGCTTCATGGAGAAGGTACTCTATAAGTATGCCTGAGCGACATTATTATTAATTCCAATGGATTTAAAGGTGTGAAGGTATAAGTGATATTATAATTATATAATTATAATTATTATATAATAATAATATATCAATATTAAAACCATCATAATAACCATCCATGGAATATGGCGGTTGAAAATCAATTGTATCACTCTGTGGAGACAGTATGCCGCACACACACATGAAAAATAATTTCTATTCCCATTTGATAGAAAAGTTGTTGGATTATGGTGATTAAATAATTATAATAATATTTATTTGTATTTAGGATAATTACATTATTATATTATGATAAATAATTTATAATTATTTGAGTTAAATAATAATTAAAAAATGAAATTGGCTTGTTAAGGAAATTACCTCTTTTTTTAAAGAACTCCTTAAGATCTCTACTTAAGGATCCTAGAGTTGGTCTTTTGGAAAGACCAGAAACTATATAAGTTTTCAAGATAATTTTAGAATATATTTCTAGGTTATTTTAAATCTATAAGGATAAATTGTTTGTGAAAAAGAGAAATTAGAGGTTCCCTTTTATAATTGAGGTGAGGGACACTATTGAGATTTCATTAAAGATTAAAAAAATATTAAATTAATTATGTAGAACAAATGATGCCAAAATTAAATGGGCTCAATGATAATATATTATAGGGTTTCAATTAAATCAAATAATAAAATTTGGACATGTTTATGTAGTTTTTTAAACCTTATCTATTAGTTTAAACCTTTAGTTAATCTATTTTGACATAAATTGTGGTAATAATGCTTCCACTCTTAAAGGGTTATAATTTTACATATAAAGTAACAATTGAATATTAAATGGAAAAAATGATTAATTTTTAGACTATATATTGTCCAAATTATCTTCATGACGTATTTTTATAAATTTTAGATAATTTAATAGAATATTATTTTGATAAAATATCATTAATATCAATTTTTACTATTCATTTAATTTGTTAAAATATATAGGTATAAAATAGCTGGAATTTCAATATAATACTTTTCAATAAATATAATATTTTACATTAATATATAATAATATTTTATCACTATAACTCACTAAAATTATATTACATTTAATATTTTTTAAATAATTTTTTTAGTTTTCTAATAATTGAATTAATACAGCCTCAAAATTGCATTATCATTTAAGGGGATTATATAATTTTTAAAAATTAATAATAAATTTATATAAAAAAATAACTTCATTTATATAAAATTATATATTTATATTCATTCATATCTTTTTTCCTTTTTGGACACAGATGAGATATTTAAAACTAAGAGAGTGATATTTTTTAACTCTATTTTCATTAAATATTATATAGGATATTTGGAGTGAAAATTGTCTATTAAGGTATAATTTTTTTTATAATTAGTTAGAATTGTTCATACCCAAAAATAAAATTTCTTGGAGACAACTATCATATTATATAATAATATTTTAACAGATCTATCGGTTCATTTTAACTCGGTGTAGCATGTAATGCATCGTATGAGAAAAATTAAATTTATTTGAAAAAAATATATCATAAAATATCATGGTTATATAGATATAAAACAAAAAAACTCACCATTTATTTTTTCATTAAATAGAACACAAATACAACACATAATTAAGATATTAAGGTGAAACTCATTGTTTCTTAATGCAAACAGTTTTAACCTCAACCCTAGTATATCGATGTCAGTGTCTACTCTATTACATTGAAATAAGAAATGATGAAATTCATCCTGAAGGAGCAAATAGTTTATTATTATTGGTAAAATATGTACATACATGAAATTATTATTACAATAGAAAACATAAATTAGCTAAATAATTTACTTTGAGAATTATTTTATTCCCCTCAGCATATACCTTCATATCAATCACAAAATAATACCTCATATCCCAGGAAAATAAAAAATAATAAATGGTGATATAAAACTCTTAGTAAGGGTATGAATAAAAGGGAATTTATCATGAATAAATAATGCATAATCAATCTGTCATGGTAATAAACTGAACCCCAGAAGATTGAATCATTAACTTGAAAACAATATGGTAGGAATAAAAGGTGATCGAATATTGTCATATAAGGTATCACATGAGATTTGAACTCAACAATGGATATTATAACTAAATTAAAAATACAATGAAATGTCAATAAAAAATTTATATTGATGGAATTTATAAAATCTTTCATCTAAATGATATTGTCAAGGCCTTGTGCCAATACATCTAAATAAATAGGTAAGGCCTCATCCAAAACTGAATATTGTTTGCCTCATGGGACCTATCGATGCATCAACAGGCTCTATTGGGATTCACCAAACACATAATAAGTCCAATTGATTTCTCATATGAAATGGGTGAGACATAATCCACCTAAATATTCATATTGAAAAACTAACATATGTATTGTTAATACATACCCCAAATAATAAACAAAGTCATAAATTATCTACAATAAAATGGTGAATAGATATAAAATTATACATGCCCATTGAAACTGATCATAGAATATCTAGATAAATAATAAGGATGGTGTGAATATAAAATATACTTAATTTATGATTAATAAAATATAGGGTTTACGTCATTGATTAATAGAAATACCATTAAAATATTTTTAAAATTATTTTTTAGAGAAATAACCTTTTCATTTTGAAAATCACATTTTAAAACAAAAATTAAAAATTGAAATTGAATGAACATTGAATTAAAAGTACCCTTTTAAAACATGTAAAATAATCATCAAAACATTGACTATTCATGATAGTGTAAAATTACATTCAAGTAGTACACATTAAAATAATGATTCCTTTTACATTTTTAGTATAATCCAAACAAGAAATTATTTTGAAAATGTCAAGAGGATTAATTTTTTAAAAAAATTATAATTATTAAAAATGTATAAAAATTTACATAATAAATAATTTTTAAAATTTTAATTATTGTTAATACATGTTTATAAAACATTGGTTTTGATGAAAAATGATTTCCAACCGAAGAGAGGAGAGAAATAAAGTTATATTTTCTTAAAAATAATTATTAATCATTTTAAGTACCAAATAGTGGGAAATTGGTACTATTACATGAAAAGGTTCCTTAATAACCAATGGTGAAGAAAAAATATTTATTTTAAGATATAAACATAAAATAGTTACCTCAAGGGAGTCTTAAGCATAAACAATATCGAATAATGATGATAATGTGAAGTAAACCCTTATGGAATTGGTAACTACTGAATCATAATCCCAATAAGAGAAATAACATTAAATGAAACATTAAATACCACGAAATTAAATATATTAATGGTATATAATATAAAAGTGTATTTATGCACACAAAAAAAGTAAATAATTTGCGAATATAGAATATGTCTCATGGATGTAAAAGTAAGATAAGAAACCCTTACACCATGTTTGACTTCCTTCATATGTGTATGAACAAACTATATATTAAATATTGAATTATTAAAAATATATTAATGAACCATAATAATATATATTATAAAATATATGATTTAATTATAGTATATTATCTAAATTTCATTAATAATTAATTTTTTTTATAATAACTTCTTCTAGTGATAGTTTCTTAATCTTTCATGTGTATTTTGGTTCCGTAATTTTTGTCCTTATAAATTTATTATGATTAATTCATCTAAAAATGTTATTAATGATATAAATATCACATATATTAATTTTTTAGGTATTTAGAGGAATCTATAAATTCTATATATAGAAAATGGATTAGGCCATTCATGGAGACCATAGGCCATACGTACACATGAATAATGTTTACGTTCTTCTCAACTAATGAAATTAAAATAAAAATATATATTAATTCGAAATTATTTTTTCCAATAGATTAAAAGGTAAGAATTTATATGTGATTTTTCCATAAGTATTTTTATATCATAAATATCAAATATATTCATTATCTTTTATCATAAATACATTCAATGTAATGTGCAAATGAAAAACGAATTATATCACTTCACGAGGGAGTTGTTTGATTTACACATGAGTGATGTTATCATATCCCATAAATAATATAACGTAAATTGAATATGTTATATGATAATTCCATAAGTATAATATTATCATAAATAACATATAAATATGTTAAAGTTGTCCTTACATCCATCCTTGAAAGATGATTATGAAAAAAGAATTACATTGTTTCATGATACGGTAGTCCTTCGTACACACAAATGATGATTTCATAAACCATTTTATGGAATAGGAGAATAAATATGGCTATTAAATTTATATAATTAAATCTAAGTATATATATGATAATTTGGATATTATATCATCTTAGTATAAGATTAATTGAAGGAGGTGGAGGGGGAATTAATATAAAACTCTGAGTTAGGGACATTATATCTTCTGAAAACTTATTTAGTTTTCACAAAAAGGTATATTAGGTAGTAGTTATAAAAACAATATTGATTCTATTATGATATTATATAGTTATGGAAGTTATTTTGGAAGGTATTGGCCTAAATAATGAGTTTTGTAAGTGTGCAGATGAGAGGAGAGTGGGTGGCCTTTTATATGTGAGGTGAGGGGCACATTTGTTATGTTTTAAAAAATGGTGGAACTAAATTTCTACATTACAAAAATATAAATAATGAGAAATTAAGTATAATGTAAGATTTAATTTTTATATATGGATATAAAATGTGTGTTGGATATTTTTGGGTCATTTTTAACAATTAACTTTTTAGTTTAACGCCTCAGTAGACCAATTTTTTCTATAATCATGGAGAATATTATTTATTTATTTTTTACCATTCATTATGGTAAAAAAATTTAAATTATTAGATAATATAAATTATTCTGATTACAAATATGAAATCCATTTTTTCAAATTAAATTTACATATATGGAAAAAGAGAATATAAAATTAATCCTATAGAAGAGACGATAAATGAGGATTTCAAAGAGAAAATAGTCAGAAGTTGTAAATTGTTTTATATAAAAATTCAATATTAAATTTATTAAAATGAAATAAATTGGATTAATATATCAATAATTGGACTATATTAACTTTTTGAACAATATTAAATTTGTTTATGTTTTAATAGTTTTATGAGAAATGAAAATTCCTAATAAAAATATGAATTTTTCACAGTACATTGAAAAATTTATGTTTTCAAAAAAATCACAGAAAGATAAATTTTACGTGTCTATTTACGAAATTAATTTTATTTTTCCAGATAATTTTTTTAATAGTTTTAAAAATTAATTATAAACTATGTCTGAATAGCATGACTAAACTACTATTTAGAAAAATATATTTTTTCCAGAAAACATTTCTTCTAGTTTAAAATGGTTCTTATTTTATTTCTAATAATTATATAACCATTTTGTTTATTTTATATATGTATAAACGATATAGTTTTTATAATTTATTAAGTACTATTCACACCCACTAACTTAACAGCTATGTTAGAATGGTCATGTTTAAATAATAATATTTTAATAGAGTATCTTGTATCTTATAAACCTGATGTTGTGTGCATTGAAAGCTATCAAAGGGATTGAATTTATTTAAAAATAAATATATAATAAATTCTCATGATGTTATATTCTCTTATAATCATGGTGTTTTGTTTCAAATATTCTGTTGGCTAGGATTTAACTATTTTAAAAATATTTAGGTGTTATGTTCTCCCCCCCTTAAATAAGTTCCATTCTCGGAATTTAATCTTGATCGAAATATCAAGGGGTTGAAATTGGAAAATATATTCATTTAAATCTGACATCATAAAACGTTTTATAAAACATCCTCTTTCTAAGAGACAATGTTCTGTAAAAAGATAATATGGAATAACACATATTTATCATTTTAATTAGGATTAGATTTGTGGAAAGTAAAGATATTGACACAAAAGAAATGTTTAAATAATTTTAGAGAGTGATAGAGGTAATTGATCATAAGAAAGTGAATGGTCAATAGAAATATAAGGAACATAAAACTATAAACCTATAATTTTTTTTAAATACCACCATTTGAACATAAATTAAAGTATTAGGAAAACATTTTGTTTCAATATCTCTTTCAACGAGTTTAGGAATTCAATTACCATCTAGATATAGAATATATGAAAATAGGCTTACGTTGTTTATTTCTATCATATAGGAATAATTTCATATATTTTTTGTTCTTATATCAATTTTCTCTTTATTTAGTACTATAATAAATGAATATTGGAGAAGAAATTTTATCCCTGAAGCACTAAAATTATCTTTTAACAAATCATAAGATCCATAAGAGAGTGATAATTATTTACACATATTTATAAATATTTTCCAAGACCAACATGTTTGTCAAATTTTATCCAATATAATACATTAATGACTAAAAAATAGTAACAACACCGGTTCAACATTATTTATTATCCATGAAATCATTTAACTATAACAATTATATAATAACAAGGACATCACATAGTTTAGTGGTGGGATCTAAAACCGTATTGTCCTTTAGCTATTGGTTCACCCCCCACAGAAATTCTAGATTTGTTGGGTTATCACCTGACATACATGTTTTCCTTTTTCTAAAACTATTTGTCTATTATTTTTGTAATGTTACAAAATTGTAATAGGCCATAATTACCTTAGTATCCATGATTAGTTAAACCTTAAAGGATTCCAATACCTTTGTAAAAAATTATTTATAATTATTATCTCAAATTCAGGAATATATTAAGTTTTATCCTCTCTCAATCATGTTTTTTCTAAGATGTTCAACATCCCATCAAATCAATTTTCCTGGTCATCGGTACCATTGAAAATATGCACTCAAATGTTTTATGAAATAGTACTATTATACAATATTTAAACATATAATGATTATTATTACTAGAATATCATTGATAAAATACTTCTATAGCATAATTATTGTATCAAAACACAACTACGTTAATCATTACACTACATATGTTGTATTCGAATAAGATTTAACATGTTTCCTTATCTTTTTTGAGATATATTCCCTTGATGCTTATATAATTCATTTACACAGCGTCCCATCTCCTAATAGTTGAAGCATTGAACACTGAATTTTTTTATTTACTTCATGTTCTTATGATAGTATCCATTCTCTTCATACTTATATTAAAGTACTATTCTCATCAAGAATGTACCAAGGTTCTTCATTCCAGAATTATCACATACGGGGAAACTCTTCTTTCCCATCATTCCCTTATTCCCCTTTTCTATTTGTCCTCTTGCATCCTATTAAACACTATATTCTATTAAAATCAAAAATACTTATAGAATTATTTATCTATTTTTATTGAAAACGATACTATGTACAATCATGATGAGAATGGTCAGAAGAACAGTTTCCTTATAAAGAATGGATTAAGCGCATCAATGAAAGGATTATTATTACTCATTGGATTTTGTGTAGTGATAAAAATAAAATTAAATCCTCTATTTTACATTTATAAAAGATTGTATACAATATATTAGATCTTAAATTTACGAAACATATTTTATTATCCCAAAAATAGTGAAAAAATTAGCATAAATTGAGAAATATATTCATATATAAGTACATAATCATAAACATGGTTACTTTGTGGATATATTTATTTTAAACTCCTTCATATTCATTTGTAATGAAAATGTGACTTATCCAATGAATATCCCACGGGGGTTTCCACCATGATTATATTAAGGCCCGTTATCATGCACTAGGTAATGATCAGGTTATGTCTAATTCTCCCTTTTCAGAGTTATAACCCCTAGGTAAATCAATTACAAGGACCACATACCCATGTAGTATCATGATATGTATGTATTTACTAGAAAAAATGACATAATATGTTCCTTAACAAAACATTAGGATGTTCTTCTATACATATCAAAAAATTCTATCATAGTTTGATCTTCTACAATATTTGATTTCCTGAATCCAGTTCCCAAGGATTCTACTAAAAATTATCTGATACAAACTATAGTGACGCTGACCCTAATATCCCAAATCTAGTGTCTGATATATTATATTGGAATAATAAACAAGGAAAAAAATCTTGATGGATTTAATAGTTTAGTAGTATTGGTAAACTAGAAACATACATGAAATTCATATTATAATTTAAAACATGAAATACAGAAACAATTATATTTGAGAATGATATTATTCCCCTTATCATATCCATGAAAAGTAATCGAAAAATAAATCAATGTCCCCAGGAAAAAACAAAAAATATAAAAGGGGTGACATCGAATTATCACTAAGGGTAATAATATAATAGAAGCTACCACGATTAAAGAAGGTATAATCAATTTGTAAAGGTAAATATTTATATACATTTTATTTAATCAATAAATTGAGCACAATATGGTAGAAGTAAAATAGGAGTAATTAAGTACATATAATAAATAACATGATCTTGAAATGTATTGATGAATATTCTAACATATTTTCTAATCCCATAGAATATCAATAACTTAAATCATTATGATGGAATGTATAATATCAAACATCTAAAACACACCGTCAAGGCCTTGTGCCTACAAATCACAAAAAATGGGTAAGGATTAAGCCAAAACTAAAAATATTTTGTCTCATGAGACCAACCAATGCATCTAGGGGATATAAAGGGACCAACCCATCACTTTTTCTATTCAGTTCATTCCTCATGTGAATGAGGTGAAATATAATCAATATAAACATTCATATTCAAAAACTAACATTCAAAATAGTAATACTTACTCTAATCAATAAACATAATCATAACCCTTCTAGAGTAAAATAGTTGCAACGTCCTGACCGTCTCACACCTGAACCGGTGGCCGAATCAGTCGCCACATGACATCAAGAGAATCTTCCGATACGCCAGAGGATGCCGACAAGTAACAACAGTCTATGGATAGTTAGTGGGGAGACTATTCCCTCATATCAGATTTTCACAATGATATATTAGAGTAAATAACAATTGAGAATATCAACAAATTGCGGAAATAGTGTGAATAACTCTAAAGAAATGAAAGACATAATTTTATAAATCATTTATAAAACTAAATGTAAAATGCCAATGTCATACATTGAATTCATGTGATGACTGTACAACTATGAAAGTGATAAAAAATACATTATTCATTACATTTAAATAAATTAATAAATAAATAATGACTCAATAGCCCCAAGAGAAAACACTACAAGCATCCTGAACTTCAGATCAGTCCATTGCTCCTATCTCTAGGTAATAGCATACAACAATAAGCTAGGTCCAAGTTTCGCAGTCCTGGGAATAAGAAAGGTCTACTCGGGTACCCCAGTGCAATGGCAGACCGAGTAGGGTGTGAGACATACATCTCATATGGCTGGAACCACATATTTCTAGCCATACCAAGATAGTGAAATATAAATATTGTGCAGGTATAACAAAGTAACAACCGAATTGCATAAATAAACTACAACCCATCTAGGTTCCTAATGGACACCAGAAGAAGATACCTGCATTGTCTTATAGCCATAAATAAGAGTCTGAATAGGAACTATACATATATATTTCATAAATAAACTGTTTAAAATATTAATTGATATTATTTATTTAATCGCATAAATCCACAAGTTCCCTTGGATAGGTGTATCTCAATACATGCCTCTTTTGTGCATGGGATTGAAAAATTTTCTATTTTCAATTCACAATTCATTACATCACATCATCTTTCATTAACCATTTAATTTAGTTTGTTTACTAAAAATTTAACCCACAATCCAATAACAATTAATGGGTGTGGAATGTCATGTCTAGAACTCTCATGAGTATTTGGAGCATCAGTCCTTGTCTCACAACCAATGGGTATTTGAAGCATCAGTTCCTATCCCATAAAAAATATTTATATGCAAGATGGGTGTATAATTCCATATCTAGGACCTCGTGAGTATTTGGAGCATGAGTACCTGTATCACAAACCGTTTATCAATCATATATATATATATATATACCATTGGTGTATAACTCCATGTATAACACCCCAAAACCATCCATTAATGAAGTCATCAATTAGTTAAACAAATCCATCAATTAATTCAACAAATAATTAACAACCTAAATCTCCATTTAAATAATTCTACAATTTATTAACCATTCCATATCTCAATAGTAAATAATTATTTAATATGTAATTATTCAAAACCATATACAAGTCAACTAGATAGTTAAATCAACATTTAATTATCCCAATTCCTTAACAAAAAACATGATAATTAATTCACCAATCAATTATCTTTATTCCCTTACTAATGCAATGGATTAGTTAAATATACCAAATATATTATTTAACAAAATAAATTACAAACTTCACATTACCATGAATTAAACCATCAATTAATTAATTTAAAAAACAAATCCCATCCCATAATTTATTTTCTGGAATTAATTAGCCTAAATATCACTTTAAAAGAACATTATTTAATCCATCAATAAATATCTATATTTAGTCAAAAATAATAATCCTAATTAATAACCAGATTAATTATCTAATTCAGATAAATCAATATCTCATAACCAATTCATCAATTGATTAACCATTCACCATTTTACATGTAATAATTAATCTATCCATTAACCATTACCAGTTTAAAATTTATCTACTG
The DNA here is from genome assembly GCA_963277665.1 of Viscum album. NCBI lineage: Eukaryota > Viridiplantae > Streptophyta > Magnoliopsida > Santalales > Viscaceae > Viscum > Viscum album. The sequence continues at coordinate 558,165,030 of OY728120.1, read as the reverse complement.
ATAAATAACATATTAAGTATTAATTCACTAATAATTATTGACAATATTAAATAATGCTATAATTTCCCAATTCACATCTTGATAATTAATTATTCAATTAATTACCCCATTACTCATATGACCCCCTTCATATCATTTAATTCATCAACTGATATACAATAAATTTCATAAATAACATTCAATGAAATGGGGTAAAAAGGCACACCTCTCTAAGTCCAAATGAAATTAAAGTCACATTTACTAAGAAGACCCATGGGGTTCTTCCTCTTTAACATGTTTTTGATCTAGGCTTAAACTCATCATATTCACTTAATAGTAATTAAATAACCAGAAATACAATATTAAAACCTACACCTGGTCAAGTCATATTTTATCTCACATGTACAACATCACTCAATAACATCAAGGGTGTCATGCATCAACATAACATATATAATCACTACCAAGAATACATATTAAAATCCCAAACCATATCAAGCATGATATGACATTACCACTAACCTACAGTTTATCTTTAATCAACATGTTAATAAAAATAAGCTGTTCCAAAATCAAAGAAACTCACATTTTCAATTTATTTAAATAAGAATGTAGTCATTCTAAAATAAATCAGTAATGATTTGGGACCCTACCTTGAGGTGGAACCAAATAAAAAATTCATCACTTTGATATACGTCGACAACCAATCCACAACTGGTTAGTAGTCACACACTCACACACATTCATATATATATATATGTGTGTGTGTGTGTGTGTGTGTTAGTCAGCGTGTGCGTGTTTTGTCTACAAAATTAATTAACAATTCACCAAATTAGAAATAAGAAACTAGAACCAGTGAAACACGATCTATGCACATACACCTTTTTACCAGGGGCTCAGATAAAAAATATCATACTCTAACTTAGATGCTGAAAAACAAACATGGGAAATAAACCTTACTCAGAGAAACGATGATAAGGTAATTCTATTACATATGCCTCTACTTTAGTATATAATTCCAAATTATTGACCAATGTGTCTGAGTCAACATTCGCATACCCTAAAAACAGAGGAACGCAACAACCAGATTACACTAGAACCATAGGGTTATGGCTAAAACCAAATCAGATTTCAATATTGATGAAAATTTCTAAAGCGATTAAGGAGACCACGAGTGGAGATCTTACCTATTCTAATTAGACCAAAAAAATAATATAATGGGAGGAGGAAGCCACATATGGATGACCCATGCACCATGGGTGGTGCAAGATTCAATAGGGGGTCGTTCGAGGGGGTTGTACAAAGCTGGAGTACTACCCGTGGTGTCTCGCACTACTTCAGGTCACGCCACGGTGAAGATGTTTATCCAAGGGATGATATCCAGCCCTGGGGAGTCTGACCGTGGAGAGGAGAGGCTTGAGTGGTGTGTTCTGGGATAAGGGGGTTGCGGACCTCTATGTGTGTCACACCTCAAAGGGGGAGAAGGATGGTTATTCCCCACCCTTATTTTCTAACCCTAAAACTTCTAATAAAACCCATAATGAATTTGTATTTTATTTATTCATTTGAATTTATGATAATAATAAAAGTTATATGGAAAAAGAATTGTTACGACATTATTATTATTACACCCTTTCATCTGTTCCTTTAAAAACAAAACCCCCCGATTTAATTAACATTATTAACAATAATTATAACCCTCATCACCCATAATAATAATAATCTCATTATTATTATTATTCAAACCGTCGATGTAACCCAAAAACTCTTTTTAATAAAAATGATTCATTATTAATTTCCAAAAACGTTATTTAATTAAACACATTCTTTAAGATACACAAATGCCTCATTAAATTCACATCACTATTACACCCCACAAATCATCCAATTATAATATTTTAACATTCAAATATTTTAAGAATACCGCAATAATAATAATAAAATTATTATTATTATTATTAACTCTTTATTTTATTTTAAAAAAATATCTCATTTAGTCTCATTTAATTAAATAAATATAATATTAAATTGGGTAAGTTTCATGGGCTGGACAGAAACCGTGCACTACTCGTGCAGATCCATTAATGTGGATTTTATTGTATCCGATTATCCCGAGACATATCAGAACACTTTTGAAAATTATCATATATTATCCCAACACAAAAAACAACACCTCTATGTGTTCCAATAGTCAAAAACTGGTCTGAAGCTCAGTTTAGAAAACGAATCGTCGATAAATGGAATAATGTCAAAAACCCTTATAATTTCACCCTAGTTCAAAAAAACATGGCTTTACAATTTACCCACCATAAAAACTTCTCCCATTGAGAAGTCATCGAGAACAACAATAACAACTTATGAACCACCAAGGTCGAGAAGTTTTGATTGAAAAAAGACGTCACGTTTCCAAATGCCAAACATTCTACTAACTAAAACGTAAGTCCAACCACTTAATTATGTAAAACCTGAGCCAAAGATCGCCGAAAGAGTGCTTACATATGAGGATATTATAGGCACCTCATTGAATAAAATGTTTGAATATCGATCGACCAATATAAATTGGTGGCGAATGATTTCTTGGAAATACTTTACAGTCCCAAAACCCACACACACCAGTAAAATGTCGACATTCCTTAAAAAAACTAACGTGCCCCAACATGATTGAAGTCATAGCCCATGAAAACTATGTTTCCTATGTACAACCCAGTTAACAACCCCTCATCAAGCCCAACAACATTTAAAATTTAGCACGGCATAAGACCGATTCTATCTTAGTATCTCCATGACGAGGTCAACATAAGGGACATTATCGTCTCATTGGAAAGGAAACACAAAGAGAAAACCTAGGTCTCTAAAATAAGAGTCGTACTATCACCGTTTGAGTCTTTACACAAAAATCTCAGCTTCTACTATCGGCGCTTCACCAACCAAACCATGATGCCTATATCATCAATGATATTCATATTCTTTCAATGCTTACTGGTGCATCACTACCATCATTAGGATTGTCCATGTCGTTGCAAGAGAAGATCATCCAATCACCATCATGAAATTTCATAACACCATAAAACATGCATGTGACATTCCTTGAACCATGATCACCATGTCAAACACTGATCATAAAATCCATAACATAAACTTATCCTAATGTCAAGAACCTTGATACCCAAAAATTCATCTTGGGTAGTGGGAAAGACATACATTATTGCCCAAAACATCTTAAGTGTACTACCTACCATGGGTAATCCCCTTAGGAAACTTAAAATTCAACCCTCTCTTTTGTCCATGAAAAACCAAATTCACGATGTTCAAAAGCCCCATTTTCATTTTATCATTTTTAATTAATTCATTTCAACCTTTTAACATTTGAATGAATTTCAACAAACACACAATTACCTTTTCACAACAAGTTACTTAGTTTTCAATCAATGTCCCATAGGAAAACAAACATGCTATAACAAAAATCATCCATAAAAATATCACATACAATGTTATTCAATGATAAACAAGAAATTCAGCATCTAAATTCCTTTTAATAAAAAGGAGACATCTAAAGGTCCCATTTATTCAATCCAGGTTCTTCAAAAAGCAACCCTACAATAGTTCATTACAATCAAAACTAAGCAGTTTTACATTCATAACCATTTTCACACATACTATGGTTATATGGTTCATTCACATGGATGTCCATCTACTAGTAGATAAGGCACGCATACACCTTACCACTGAAATTTGGATCCATTTAAGATATCAAATGTTTAATTTATAATTATAACTATAACATCCATTTTTAGTTGTTTGAATACATGGGTTACACTTTTTCACAGTTATAAGGCACCCATACAGCATACAACCAAAAACCGGGTTCTTCGTAATTGCAACCAAATAAATTTATCCAATGAAACTAATCATTTATCAGCAAGATATCGTGTCACTAGTTGTGGATAACACAAATCAACATAATGAAATCACTAAAAAATGAAATAACATAGAAGCATAGAACATAATCATTTCATATTTTTACTCAAGCATGTTAATTATATCACTAAAACATGCTATCTAAAAAGGCATGAAAATAAGTATAAGACATGTCGTATATTCATGGAAAACAATCCATATTAACAGTAATCCTACTAATGCAACTACATGAAATGACATATATTCTCAGCATGTTAGTCTCTAGGTTCCTAATAGGATATATGCAATGAATCTTCCTGTCCATATTAGGATAAGGTAATTTTTTCAAATTTTTCATAATCAATAACCACCGGAAAATTCACCCTTCACTCAAAGTGAAATCGTATCAATTGTAATAGCGAACAATGTGAAGAAAAATTTAAAACATGGGCTCTTTGTTATTCTTTGTATGTGGGGTGATCAGTCCCAGGAATGAATATTAACCCAAGAACCAAAACATTCTTATTCTCCTTTCTTCCAACCTTAAAACAATTAGAAAAATGAAATGAATCCTTTGATACAACTTTTTAAAATCCTGACCTAGCTCACCCCAAAACTGGTAGTCGGAATGGTCACCACATGACCTCAAGGGTGTCTCCCCATATGGTAGAGCCTGCTGACTAGTAGCGAGGGTCTAAGGATAGTCAGCGGGGATATTATACCCTCTTATCGTATATGCACAATGATATATCAGAGTAAATAGTAGTGTAAAATATTTTTAAATGGTAAAAACAGTGTGAATAATGATAAAGTAATGGAAGAAATAATTTTATAAATTTTCTATAAAACTGAATGGCCAATGCTAATGATATAAAATGAATGAATGTTATGATGTTAAAACAACGACGGAGATAAAAAATACTAAATCATTTACATATCAATAAAGAAATTAATAAACAGTGACTCAATAGCCCCAAGAGAATACTCCACGAGCATCCTGAGCTCTAGATCAGTCCTTTTCTCCTATCTCCAGGTACTAACATACAAGAACAAGCACAGTCCAAGGTCCACAGTCATGTGAAAAAGAAAGGTCTACTCAGGTACCCCAGTGAAATGGAGGCACGAGTAGGGTGTGATATATACATCTTAATAATCTAAAGAAACGAGTGTCTATCCCTATCCAGACATTGAAAGATAAATAGTGTTCAAGAATAATGAAGTAACAACCTAATTGAATAAATAAACTATAACTAGTCTAGGATCCAAAGGAACCCCTAATGAAGATACATACTTCAGCTCATAGTGGGAAATAAGAGTCTGAACATGAACTGTACCTATATATTACATAAATAAACTGTTTGACATATTAATTGAAATACTTTAGTTAACCACTTAAATCTTCGGGTTCCCTTGGACACCCTTATCTCAAAACTTGCATCGTCTATGCCAGGGTTTAAACCATTTCCATATTCAGTTCACAATTCATTACATCACATCATCTTTAATTAACTTTTTAATTTTGTTTATATATGACCAATTCGACACATAGTCCAATGTTAATTAATGGGCATAGAACGTCATGTTTTACACCCTCGTTATTATTTTGAGCATCAGTTGTTGTCTCACAACCCATTGATATTTGGAACATCAGTCCATGTTATATAAAAGAATATTTACATGCATGTTTGGTGTATAAATCCATGTCTGGCACCTTGTGAGTATTTGGAGCATCATTCCATATCTCACAACCCGTTTATCAATCATACATCTATATTTATTATTGTTTTATAATGTCATGTATAACACCCCAAAACCATCAATTACTTAACTAATAAATTAATTAATCAAATCCGTTAATTAATTCAAAAACTAATTAACAACACAAATATCGCATCATATAATTCTACAGGTTAATTAACTATTCGACATCTCATTAGGAAGTAATTAATTAACAGTTAATTATTCTTAACCACCAGTAGTTAAACTAGATAATTAACTCAACATTTAATTATCCCATTTTATTAACTAAAAACATGATAATTAATTCACCAATCAATTATCCTTACTCCCTTACTAATCAAATAGATTAGTTAAATATATCAAATATATTATTTATCGCAACAATTAACTAAGTTCATAGTGCCGTTAATTAAACCATCAATTAATTAATCTATAAAAAAATCGCATCCCATAATTAATTTTCTAGAATTAATTATCAAAAATATCACTACAAAAGCAAGTTATTAAATCCATCAATAAATATCACTATTTAGTAAAAAAACCATATTGCAATTAATCACCAGATTAATTATCGCATTCAGCTAAATCAATATATCATTACCAATTTATCAATTGATTACTAATCACTTTTTAACCTATAATAATTAATCGATCCATTAATAATTACAAGTTTCAAATTTATCTTCTGATAAATAACATGTTTGGTAGTGATTCCCTATTCATTATTCTCAATATTAAATAATGCTACAATTTCCCAATTCACATCTTGATAATTAATTCTTCAATTAATTACCCCATCACTCATCCTACCACATTCAAATCATTTAATTCTCCAACTGATATACAATCAATTATGTAATTAACATTCCGTGACATGGGGTAAAAAGGCACACATGTCCGTGTGCAAACTAAATTCAAGTATCATTTTCTAAGAAGACCCATGGGGTGCTTATTATTTATCCATTTAATGATCGATGCATAAACTCAACATATTCACTTAGAAGAAATTAAATAACCAGCAATACCAGCTTAAAACCAACACCTGATCAAGTCTTAATTCATCTCACATAGGCAGAATCAATCAATAACATCAAGGGTGTCATGCATCGACATAACATATATCAGCACTATCAAGAAGACATATGAAAATCCCAAACCTCAGCAAGCATGATATGACATTACCACTGACAAACAGTTTATCTATAATCAGTATTTTATGAAAAATAAGTAGTTCCATAATCAATGAAAATCACATTCTTAATTTATTTAAATAAGTAATTAGGAATAATTAAATAAAGAGATAAATATTTGGGATCCTACCTCAGGGTGGAACCAGATTTAAAATTCATTACTTTGATATATGTCGAAAACCAATCAAAATCTGGTCAGCAGTCTCACGTGCACACACCTACACACACACACACAGATATATATATATATATATATATATATATATTTGTGCATGTGTGTAAGTGTGTGTGTTTGTGTGTGTTTTCTACACCATTGACTAACAGTTCACCAAATCTTTAAAAAGTGACCAGAACCTGTGCAACAAGGTATACACACCAACACCTCTATACCATGGAATCAGATAAAAAATATCAGCCTCTAACAAAGATGATGAAAAATAGATAGGGGAAATAAACCTCACTTGAAGCAATGATGACAATGTAATTCAATTCCATCTGCCTCGCCTTTGGTGGTGGATGCCAGATTACAGACTAATGAGTCTGAAGTCTACATTCACATACCATAAAAACTGAGGAATGCAACAATAATATTAAACCCGAACCATAGGGTTTCAGCCTAAATTAGATCATATTCTTATATTAAAGACAATTTCCAAAGTGATGAATGATACCACGAGGGGAGATCTTACCTATTATAGTTGGACCAAAATAAAAAAGAAAATTGGACTAGGAAGCCACAGAAGGATGACCAATGCACCATGGGTGGTGCACACTTCTACAGGGGGGTCGTCTGGGGGTTTCCCGCTACTGGAGTACTGCCCGGGGTGTTGCATGTTTCTGCATGTCACGCCATAGAGTATAGATTCAGCCAGGGGAGGATATTTGGACATGGTGAGTCCATCTATGGAGATGTGAGGTTGGAGTGGTGAGTTTTCAGGAGAAGGGGGTTGCACACCTCCTCATGCGTCACGCCTCACTGGTGGAGAAGTAGGGTCACACCCTTCTATTCTTTTCTAACCGTATTACTTCTAATAAAACCCATAATTAATATTTATTTTATTTTTCAATTGAATTTATGAAAATAATAATAGTGATAAGGAATAAGAATAGTCATTAATGTATTATTACCACACCCTTTAATCTATTCCTTTAAAACTAAAACCCCCCGATTTAATTACCATTATTAACAATAATTATAACCCTCATAACCTATAATAATAATAATATCGTTATTTTTATTATTAATCCTTGGATGAAACCCAAAACCATTTTTAAATTAAAAATGCTTCACCATTAATTTCAAAACAACTTATTTTATAAAACAAATTTTATAGGATACCCAAATGCCATATTAATTTCACATAACTATTACACCCCATTGACCATTAAATTAAAATCATTTAACATTCAAATCATTTATTAATACCATAATAATAATTACATAATAATAATTAGGATGAACACATTATTTTATTTAAACAAAAATCTCCCATTTAATATTATTTAATTAAAATAAATAAAATATGGAACTGGGTAAGCTTCATGGGTTGGACAACAATCGTGCATGGCCCATAAAGTGGAATTTTCTGTATCTGTGCTCTTGAGACTTATCAGGATACCCATGAAAATTTTCAGGTATTCACCAAATTCAAAAAACAACACCTTTATGTGTTCTAACAATCAAGAAATGTTCCAGATCTCAGTTTAAGAAATGACCAATCGATAAATCACTACCACAAAATGGGGAAAGGCCAGCACCACAGTTTTATCAGTGCTAACGAAAAAGTGATGATAAATGAGGTACCTTTATCAGTGCTAAAAAAAGTGCTGATAAAAGTACCCCTTAATCAATGCTTTTTTAGCACTAATAAAGGTGCCCCCTTTAATAGCACTTTTTTTAGCACTGTTAAAGGTACCCCGCTTTATTAGTACTTTTTCATTAGCGCAGATAAAGGGGGGTCTTTATTAACGCTTTTTTAAAAGCATTGATAAAGGGTCTACTTATAAATAAAAATCATTTAAAAAAAAGTAATAATATTTAAATATATAGATATAGTTATATTGATATAAATACAATATATATTTTTTAAATATAATTTTTTATATATTTTAGATAAGTATAAATATACAGTTACACTTAATATATAAGATATTTAGTGAAAATAGTTTATAAAAAAAGTAAAAAAATATTTTTAATTAATAATTTGCTAATTATTATGGAGTAATAGTCATTTAATTACAATTTAAATACTAAAAGAATTAAAAAAAATTAAAAAAAACATCCCAAATATGTTAAAAACGCAACTCAAATTTCAAACGGCCATAACTTTTGATCCGGGTGTCCGTTTGAGCTATACCACATATCAAATCGAAGCATGTGACGAGATATATGTCATTGTTGTGTGGTGGGAGCCTAGTCATCGTTTTGTCAAGGCCAAAAATGCCCAGAAGGCCTCGAAAACTGAGTTTTTAGTCGGGGTACCCCGATTTTTTAACATTTTGTCGATTTTCAGCCTCGTTTAAAGGGGTATTATTGGATTTTTTTGGTGGGGAATGAATTTATTACAAGGTATAACATTCATATTGATAATATGTCTTTAAAATTTTATCATTTTTTATAATGCACTACTATTTATAATAAAATATAAAACAATATATACATATTTTTTATATATTCACACATAAAAATTTAATTAAAAATATAAATAATAAAATATATTTACATATAAAATTTATTAGATTTACGAGAGGATAGTGATCTTTTGGGGAGCTAGGGTTCAGGAATGATGATTTCCACCATATGCGGTGATGGTCTCCGAGAAGATCCCTCCCCCTTGGTGGAGGAGGGATTTCCACAGTCCTCTAGTGATCGAAGATTTCTCCCCTTCTCAAAAACTATTCTCTTGCCTTCATTCCCATAAATATTTCTCTCCGATAAAGTTCCGGAGCTACATGAAGGGATTTGGTATCTCTCGGTCATAGATCAAGAGTTCAATGATGCTTCATCCTTGCTGAGTCTGATGTTGATAGCTCGCTTCAAGCAACAACACCCGCCTGTGGATTGTTTTGATCGATTTATTTTCGGTTGTTGGAATCCACAAGAGCATGCCACTGTGGGTCTTCTTGATTCGAAACACATAATGGTTCATTTTGAATTGGAGGAAGATTTGAACTGGGCCTCGTCCTCTGCCCCGCGTACCTATGATGGTTGTCGCTTCCTACTCTTCCGAGGGTCCAATAATCATTACCTGAAGCCTGAATCCTCGACCACAGAAATCCGGGTAAGATTTCTAGAATTACGACTTCCATTTCAGAATGCTTCAATCATCCACATGCCGGGAAAACTTGTTGGTTGTTATCTATGCTCGGACAGTAGAACTAGGGCTGTTTGCCACCCAATTTCACTGAGAATTTGTGTTGAAGTTGACCTATTGAAACCACCGGTTAAGTCAATCTTTTTTGTTGTGAGTAAAGGATTTAGATGTAAAAAGTATATTGTTTTGGATTCCTGGTTTGACTACTACTCTCGGTGTCTTAAAGTCAGGAATTTGAGAGAGGATTGCAGAGGTAGGAGGGTGGTTCTGCAGGCAGTTTTTGATCCAAAGGTTGTAGAGGTGGTGGCATTAACACCTCAGCAAGGGAAGCAGGATCTGGGTAATGGAATTCAGACAGATCCTTGTCATGTGAGCTCCAGTAAACTTAATGGAAGTTGAATGGGGAAATAAATGAGTCTATGAATCCAAGGGTTGATGAGGTGTTTAGAATACTTCAAAGCGATCTTGGGGTGAATCATGCAGCAGGATTGAAGACTGCTGTGAAGCAGGGAGTCCAATATACTGGGGTGACATGTGGCCTAGAACTGGTACTAGTGGGGGGTAATGAGGCAGTGGATGGATCTGTTATGAACATACATGCAGGGGATTTTACGGATGAAACTGGTGGTTGGTTGAGGGATTCACCTGGCATGAAGACACAACATGTGCAGCAGGTTGAGAGTATTGAAGTCAGTAATTTATTTGATGGTATGGAGAATGAAGAACTAGAAGTGGGTCAAAATCAGATTTCTTCTGAGTTGTCTCCTGGATGGAAGTCTGTTGGAGATGTTGACATGCATGGCAGAGGGGTGATGGGTCTGGGACTGATTTGTGGTCCAAATGGCAGAAAAAATGAGCAGGTGCATGGGCAGGGATCTTTCCCTTGTGTTAAGGAATTGCATCATGAGGGAATCTCTCATGCTGGTGAGGATTATCCAAGGATTGAAGGAGGTAACATGCAGGTTGGGTTGATTTCTCAAGATGTTGTCTCTGGAGAAGGCATTTTGCAGACCGGGGTTCTTGGGGATCATGATCCTGTGGTGAAACCATAGTGTTTAGCACAGATTAACATTAACAGTCACATTGAGGAGGGGAAGGGTGTGAATAACGACCATAAGAAGGTGATTTCCCTAGGAAATGGGGGGACATACGTGACAGAGAGAAGGAGAATGATGGATGAGCCTGAACCTCTTTTAGTGATGTTGTTCAGTATGGAAAGAAGGTTGTGGCAGGGAATGAGGGTGTTATGACCACCCCACCAAGAAGAAGGCAGTGTAAGGATTACTCATCTATGCCAAAGCTGATGTCTACTAGGTCTTCTACCAGCAAATGAAAAGGGTTGAATTCTTATGAAGAGTTTTTTTATTTGGAGAAATTAAATCTCAGATGAAATTATACGAAGATTCTGAAGCAATATGAAAGCTCAGAATGGGAGTCGACTACTCCAGATGAGGTAATAAATTATAGATATGGTAATGGGGATGGTGACAGGTATGGTTTCTATGACATGTAACTGTATGCTCTTGTTTTTTATGCTTGCTTTCTAACCTTTTCCTCTATTTTAATAAATGGTCAGAGACTTTGTCTCTTGCTGAGCTTTTCTGGTATATTAATATTACTATAATTGTATATATATTAATATCACTATAAATATATATATTAATATCACTATAAAGATATATATTAATATAACTATATATATATATATATTAATATAACTATATAAATATATTAATATAAATATATATTACTATACGAATAAATATAACTATATATATATATATAAATAGAGATATATATTAATACAACTATATATATATATATTAATATATATATATATATTAGTATAAATTTATATTACTATATTAATAAATACAAATTAATAAATATATATATATATATATATATATCATGAAATGAAAAACAGATCAAAATAGAGGAGTGGTAAGGGCTTAGGCGCACAGGGGGAGGTCTTGAGTTCAAAACCTGGTGGAGGCAGGGGCGAGCGCGCATGTGGGAATATGGGAGCTAGTGCTGATAAAGGGTGGAGGGGGTGCATGGGGGTGCTAGAGGGGGGTGGGGTGGAAAAGCGCTGTAAAAGGGGGGGGGGGGGCTCAAGAGCAATAAAAGCCCCCTGATTGGCAGGATTTTTTTAATTTTGTTTAATTTTTTTATTTTTTTATATTTTTTTTTTATTTTTTATCTTTTATCAACACTAAAAAGAATGTGCTGATAAAGGACCCTTTTGTCAGTGCTTTGTTTTAGCGCTGATAAATGGCCCCTTTTAACATCGCTTTTTTTAGCACTGATAAAAGGGGTCTTTATCAGCAGTTTTTGGAGCGCAGATAAAGGGGAACCCTACTTTATCGTCACTGGCTTTAAAAGCGCTTTTCTATCTCTGATAAAATGGTTTTTTAGCACTGACAAAATGGGTATTTGTAGTAGTGAATGGATAAACTTTGAAAAAAATCGTAATTTAAACCTAGTTAAAAAACATGGGACATTACAATAGTGAATGGTAATAAAATTGTACATCACCAGGAAAAGAGGATATAAAAAATTTGGAGAAATAATATGGATTATATAAATACAACATGTATTCAGTAGGTCATAAGTAAAATATATGGTTGAATTCATTTAATAATATAAATACAATGAAAAGATTCTTAAAAGCATTTTACAGAAAAAAACCTTTGGTTTATGAAAAGAAAAGTTTAGAAAATTGAAAATAATTATCATATAAAATATCATTTTAAAAAATATAAATTATTCATTAAAAAAATTGTTGGTCATGATGGTGGGATGTTATGTTCTTTCCATACATGTTAAAACAAATATTCATTTCACAATTTATATAAAACCAAAATGAGCATTGTTATGAAAATGAAACGAATATTTCTTTACAAATAATTCTTTAAAAGTAAAATAAATTGTTAAAAATGTTGATAATAAATCATTTTTAAATGTTTAAAAATATTTATTTTTTTTAAAAAAACCTGAGTTTTAATTAAAAAAGGATTTCTGACTGAAGAGAGAAATAGAGTGGGGTTTTCTTAAAAACAGTTTCTCAATCATTTTAGGTTCGAAAGAGTGTAAAAAGGTAATATTACATGATAATGATCATGAATAACCATATTTGAATAAAATATATTTAATTTAATATGGGAATATAAAATAAATACCAAAATGGTAATTGAAACCAAAATAATCTGGAATAATGATGAAATTATGAAATAAACCCTCACCACTTTGTTAACATTTGCATCGTATGACCCATAACAGAAATGAAATAAATATAATAATTTATTTTAAATTAAGATAAATATAATTATGATATAACATTGAAAATTTATAGTATATACACTGCACAATGGAAATAAGTGGTGAATAATAAATATATCTCACAAAAGTAAAAGTGAGATCAGAAACCCTTGTAACTTGTTCAACATACTTAGTATGTATCTGATCCTAATTTATAAAAAATATATGTTTATTAAACATGCATTAAATAAAAATACTCATATACCTCATACAACATATTATTTATTTACACTATTTTATCTCCCATTTATTAATAATTTTGAGTTAAAATCGTTGTTTCATGTGATAAATGCTTTATGATTCATGTATATTTTAGTTCAGTAATTTTGGTCATTTTAATTTTATCATGGTCACATAATATCTAGAATTTTAAACCTTAAATAAAGATCATATATATTAATTTTATTTGTATTATTTTTAATCTATAAATTTTAGACACAGAAAATGCATTACAACGTTCATGGGGACCATAGGCCATACATACGTAGGAATGTTGTTTACATATTTCATGAAAGATAGAATGAAAGGAAAATAAATATTAATTGAACCTTATAAAATTATTATTATATTATATATACCATTTATTTTAATAATATATATCCTTATTACCATCTATGTAATAATAAAATGAGAAACAATTCACATCACTACACGGAAGCGGTAGACCACACGTTTGAATGAGTGACATTAAATTTTTCCAATGGATTTAAAGGTAAGAATTTAAATATGATATTATATTTACATAATTATGTTTTGATTACAAATATATAATATATTAATTATCATATATCATTACTAACTTCTATGTAAATCATAAGTGAATAAAAGATCACAATGCTTCATAAGGTGGTAGTCCACCATACACACGAGGGACATTATTGTATCTCTCACCGAATGTGATGTGAGAAGGAATAAGTGATACTATAATTATATAAATATAAAAATAAAATAACTATCATATAAATTTGTTAATTCCATCATTAAAATAAATAATTTAATTTTTTTTTGGAAAACTAAGGACATCAGTTTCCGAGGCGGTAGTCCACCGTATACATGAATGATGATTTTGTAACCCCTTCAATCGAAGAGGATAATTATATTAGTTGTTCAACATAAATGATAACATAATAGTATATAAAATTTGATTAGGTTTTTATGTTATCTTGGATTAATAAAAATTTATGTATGTGAAGGTGGAAATAAATTAAAATTCTTGGTTTGGAATGTTAACTCTTCTCTAGAAAACTTCTTTGGTTTTCACCATAACGAATCATGGGTTGGATTTATGACCACACTAAGGATTATAGGATGGGATATGGAATTATGTGATTTTTGAAGTTATTTTCCAAACCAATGATGTTTGGATGTGTGGAAAGGACAGAAGAGGAGGTGGCCTTTTATAAGTGAGGTGAGTGAAACACTTTTAATTTTATAAAAAAGGTGTACCCCTGTTTTAAACATAGATAAAGGCTCCAAATTGGGAAATTATCGAACCAATAAGATATAAGGTTGAAATAAGTCTATATAATTGGGTTTTAACAATATTTTATCATTTTTAACTGATAACATTTGTAGTTTAACCTCCGTTAAACCCATTTTTAACATAATCGTAGTAATTAATTTTTGCTATTTTTACATTTTATTATAGTTCGAAATTATGTTTAACATTTAAAATAATATAAATTATTATTATTACAAATATAAAAATAAAATTTTGAAATTCCATTTACAGATGTAGAAATTGTATAATCTAAAATCAATCCAACATATGCAATGAGAAAGTCGGTTTTTAATGAGAAAATGATCAAATGTTTACAAAGTTGTTATATCAAAATTTAACATGAAAATTTTTAATGACCTATAATGCATTAATATATTTATAATTTAACTAATTTTAATTTTAAAACAATATTAAAATAGTTTCATGTTGCTAAATTCATCAAAATAAATTACAAATCTTTTTATAAACCAGTATTTTTTCACTATTCACTGTTATATTTATCATTTTAAAAATTTCTCAAAAATTAACCCATAGAAAATTTTGAAAATTATATTTTAAAAATAAAGTTTAGTTTTCAAGTAAATATTCTAAAATTTGGAAAAATTGATTTTAAATTATGTGTGCATAGCGTGACTAAACGACCTTTTTGGAAAATGAAGTTTTTCAAAAAACATATCTTCTACTTTCAAATGATTCTTATTTTATATATAAGAAATAAATATCCATTTAATTTATATTATACATGTATAAAAAATATAATTTTCATAATTTATTTAGTACTTTTCACACTATCCAGGTTAACAACTTGATTATAATGGCCATTTTTAAATATTAATAGTTTGTTAGAGTATCATGTTTCTTTCAAACCTATTATTGTGTCAATTTGATTCTACTGAAGGGATTGAATTTATTTAAAAACAAATTTATAATAATGTATTTGGATGTTTTGTTCTCTTCATGAAATTGTTTTTTTGTGTCATACACTATATCGATCATGAATTTCCTATTTTAAAAATCTATGGGTGTTACACAAACAACAAGGTTGAGAATAGTTTGTCAACCATTTTTCTAATTTCACTAAATAATTCATGATTTCATTATTTTAATTCAATTAAATATTTTTTTAGGGAAAATTAACTCCTTTTTCCCTATTTATTAGGTATAGTAATTTTTTTCCGCAAGTAAATTTCATCCACATGTACATTACCTTTTGCGTCACCTCTTTATAACATTTATTTTTGAATTGGAAGTATAACAATATTATTATTTTCAATCTAAATGGACTAATTAAACCTTCCAAAAATATTTATAATAAATATGGTGTGTAATTTATTTATAAACACTCAAGAAATTTTTTATATTCATGTGGAATTTCATATTTTCACTTTTCTTTACCACGTGATTTTTTCTCATTCAATATTTTTTCATTTTTCGAATCAGCTATCCAAATAATCATGTGATGTTTTGGAACTCACTTAGATTATTTTAAATATCCATATAAAATATATAAAACCTTTTTCTTAAGAAATTTGTGTAATATAATTACATATTCATTCAGGATGTCTTCAACTACCAAACAAATCCTTTTACCTAATATTGGATTCAGTCCATCTTTTTCCATCATTTTCCATCTAAAATTATTATCCATCATAAATTATTCTCCATGGATTATTTTCTATAGACCATACTGAGACCAATTTTTAAATAATATAATCACTTCATTATAATTGATGAGATATCCTCTAGAATCATCTTATTGGAATTTTTGGGAGTTGTTTGATCGACATTTTTATTTGATTTATCACATGTAATTACATGCATACTTCCTAAGGTATGATTTATTTTATCATCAAATTATATCTTTTTATACTGTGGGAGCCAATTATTATCAACAATATATCAGTTATATGGAATTGTAATGCATCTATATTCCACAAAATTTCTACATTCGAGTATAAATAATCACAAAAATTCTATACAAACCCATACTTTTTCTTAGTGGATAGATTTACCCATTGTAGTGAAAATAGATTTTCAACATGTATTATTATTTACACATGTACACTCCTACTAAATTACTTCCTTATATAATTATCTCTAATTTTAATGTTTTGAAAACAGTCAATGAACTTATTTTGAAACATCCAACAACACAAAAAACACACAAAAACTTTCTTTTCTATTCTATTAGCTATAAGCTTTCCAAATTTAATGTCTTGTATGTTTCTGGGAATTATTACCCTCCTTTTTAGATTATATAGGGGAGACACTCAACTTTCATATTATAAAATTAATAATTTATTTTTTGGTGGTATTTATATCATTTTTATCCACCCCTATTTTAGAAATATTAATTTTAAACCAAATCTTATACATCAAAAATCATTTGTAAAACCAAGAAAACAAGATCATTGGTAATATTTTTTTCCTATATGATGATGTATATTATTCTCATGTTTCTTTTTTCCACATTGATGAATTATATTTATTGTATGATCCAATTTATTTAATTTTATGGCTGCATATTTGTTATCAAAATCCTATTAGGCTCACGCTCAGGTGGATCCGAAGTTTTTAAATTTTATCCTCAGATCAAGACACTTTATTTTAAGGGAATGTTTTTTATTCTTAAAAATTTCTATCTTGTCTCCCCATTAAATCTTTATTATTTTTAATGTCACATCATGAATATTTCTTGTTTATTATAAAAATTTACCAAGCAATATGATTCTTTTTTCCTCAACCACCATCTGAGGATATTTTATATTTATAGAGGTTTTTTTAAATTTTTTGAACACATGGATTACTTATTCAAAATCAATGCTCATCGTTATATTTTCATAATAATTCCATTATAACTCAGAATAAACTTGATAAATTTTTTCATTGCATAGTGAAACTGATTATTCTTTGGCTTCCATGACTTGTGTGATAAATTTTAATCAATGATACTTATTTACTAAATTTTTACCAATTAATTCTAATTATTTTTCATGATATTATTTCTAATTATGTAGTTCATTGTTTAACCCAACTTATGTGATAAATTTTACAAGAAAATTATTCAAATAAATTTATTTTGATATTAGAACCCTTCAATGGTTTTTGATAGACTCACCCTATTCTGATTATCCATAGCTTGAAATTTTTTCTTTAAAAGGATCTCATTCAACAAATTTGATATGAGAGTATTTGTCACATTGATAAACTTCAAATAGTCATTGACCATTTTTTTCATCTTTGATATTTTCCTCAATATATTTTCATTGTTCTTCTTATTTTTATCTAAGGATGTAGTTAAAACATATACTTCAGTTTTAGTCAGAATGTATAGTGGGATTTCTATTCAAGAAAAATCAAGATTTTCATCAAATAGTCACTTCATATTAATCTTATAAAAATGATTAAGAATATTTTATATCTAATCAAAGGAAAAAATAGGATTAGTTTTGATAGTAATTATAGAGCCTATTGTATCATAAATGAAAAATGTGTGGAGGAATAAATGTAACACCCCCATTATTTTATAATATGTATCTCTTTAAAATTACTTTCTTCGATAACATATGTTTCACACAGAACCAATATTAAATCATGAATGATATATAATTTAATATAATTATTTTAAAACAAACATTATAGAATAATCCTAAAATTAGTGGGAATGAATATTATGGATAAAAATATGAAATTTATATATTTTATATTGAATCAAATGTTTTTACATTAATTCAAATTATTTTATAGGCATAAGATAAGAATGAATCAAATATTATGCATTAAAACGACATATTTTTTTAAAGGCAATTTTACAACCTTTTAATGGAGATCTTGTATCAAAATTAAATTTTGAAACTTTTGTAAATTCTATAGAAAAAAATAAACTTCATTTTCAAAATTTTAATTTCTAAATTATCTTAGAGAGAAATTTGGCATTTTTTAGAAAATATTTATTTTCGAGTGAATAAATAAAATCCTGATTTTTCAAAAACAATATTTTTAATTATATTAATAATATATTTATGATTTAAATAGTAACTTAACCTATGAATGTATAATTATTTTTTTTAATAATATAATAGAAAACATTGTATATCTATATCATGGAATAAGTAAATTAATATTTAAAATTAATAAATTAAGTGTTTGTATTTTTGCGGGTCATAAATATTTAAATAAAAATTTAAAATTAATATAATGATTAATTAGAAAATATATTTTCTAAAAATAGGCTAAAAATAAATTTGTTGTTTTCTTATGATAATAATATAATTTTATGATACCTTAATTAACTTATTAAAGTGTTATAAAACCAGTTATAATTTTAAAATCAGTATTTCGTGAATAACGGTTGATTATAATTAAAAAATAAATTTACCATATTTAGAAAATTATATTCATAAAATTGGTTTAATTTTTTGATTCTAAAAATTGAAAAAAAAATTAGGGTTAATTTTGGGGATTTTTATAAAATAGTTGAATTTGTTCATGAGTAGTAAAATACATTAATTCATAGTATATATACATTATAAGTTAAATATACTATTCCATGAGTCATAATAGATGTAAGAAACATAATATCAAACTATAATTCTCTATTTACTTAATTTATTAATTTAATCATCATTATTTTTTGTCTTTATCCAAAATAACAAACAAATGAAAAAAAGATTCAAAAAACACCCCTCCTATACTATAAATACTACCCCTCACCACATCTTATACTCACACCTCTTAACCCAAGAATTTATTCCAATTACAACCCAATACTCTTCCCAAGACTATTCCCTATATCTAGGAGAGTTTTTTCACAATAAAATGTCCAAAACCTATTTCCCTACGGAGGCTCTGAAGGGGAAGAATTCAAGAGATAAAAACCACTTTCTATTTTGTTTTAAATTTTTTTCAATTTCTTTTCCTTTCTTATTCACTCCTCACCTTTCAATCTGAACATGAATTATAACTCTGATATATTATATATAATTTAATTTTATTATTTCATTGTAAAATACACCATCATGTATATCCTCCTCTTAATTTTATTCTAAAAATGGAATCACTGTCTCTGAGGTGCACATCTACTGCCATTATGGATGATGTATTTTTGTTTTTCAAATTACCCCTTAAAGGATGAACATAAAAAATATTTTTGTGGTTAGAATAGAAAACAATAGATTTAATTTTCCTTATATAATTTTATGTAACCGGTATATTAATATATATATATATATATATAATATTCACTAATAATAGAAAACTAGCGCGTGACGATCAAAAAACCGCTAAAAATAATCTATATGATTATCACTAACGTCTTATATAATGATTCATCCTCACCTAAATGAACCAAAAGTATTATGTAACAATTTAATATTATTTTAAATCATTAATAACATATAATTTCAAGTCTGGAAAACTATTTTCCTTTGACATGATCTTCCATGTGCATATAAAGGTAATGCGATCATGAAAACAAGGAAACTAACCCTCACAAATGATAAAATCGTATTCTAGTACTCATCACAAAGGTCATAAATAAACATAAAAAAATTATAATAAATAAAATAAATGTATACAAGTTTCTTAATTTATTAATTAAGTGTTTTAATCTGATTATCCCTAACATTAAGATCAATTGTAGAACACATTCAGACATAAGGTAATGGTTTTCTCATATCACCTTTATTTCTAGTATATGTGAATTATTCATGATTATTTATTATGATTGGGGTATTTATAATAAAAATTGATGTATAATACCATTAAACAAGTTATATTTATGATATTAAATGTCTTATTTTATGATCATCTATTTAACGGGGCTTATGGTTCTTCAGTTTGTATGGAAGCTTGGGTCTCTTCTTAAACCACCATTTTTTATTCAAGTTATGATTTCTATATCATTTCCCCATTTTAATTATTATTTATTATTAAATAATTATTTTAAATTATATAAATATGTTTCAAAATAATTCAAACATATCATTTCTTCTTTCTATTCTGGGAAATACATGATTTTATAAGGTTCCCTTCTGAATTTTTCCCAATAAGAAAACCAATTTAATGGAACATCCATTTTTCTTAACCATTTTCAAGTACCATCCATAATTTGTTTTAATACACCATTATTTTCCAAAAATAACTTTTTATCTAGAAAATATATAGTTTTCATTATTGGATTTATAAAAAAAATTACAACCTTTTTCATTTTAAATTATTTTATATTTTTCCTTAAAAAGTACTAAAGATGCCCATTGATAAAGTTTATTAAAAACTATTTTTACATGATTCCACTTTAGTTAGAAATCATTTATTACTAAAAACTAATTTCATTTTCCTTCAATTTTATTTTCATTGAAATTTATTTTAACAAAATGATTTTATGACACAAATAAATGATTTCCAAAAGAACTATTATTTCAAAATAATAATTGTATTTCTCTCAAGAATTTATTAATAATTTTGTTAGATTATTTTTAATCTATGATTATTATTAATATTTTTCCCAGTGGTATGTGAATTTTTTTAATAAAAATATATTTTCAAATTTATTATTCAACAAATTAGTAATGAATTAGACATAGTAAGTGATGGGTAGAGCCAACTATAGCCCCTCTATTCATCAGTAGGTCTCATGAGACAAACAAGACTGAGTTTTTCTTAAGGAAATACCCATTTATGTATAATTATGTAATGTACCAAAAATTATGTATATTTTATTTAATTGTATTGAATTATTTCCAGACTAAAAAATCTGACGGCGCGTCATTATGAGACCCGGAGTTCCTAGAGTGATCCGTCAATTTTTTTTAATCTTTAGTTAGCACGTGTAAGAAATTTTCCTAAAAAAGTGTAATAACACATAAACGATTACTCAGATATGAAATCTGAGGGCACCTTTGCGCTTAGGATGGTGGGTTTACTCTAGGCTCTAATTATGTTTAGTCAGCGTGGGCCTCCTATGAGAAAACCTGAAAATGGAATAACTGTAAATAAAACAATTAAATAAAATTATTTTATTTTTCAAATGATTATAACTCCTGAATGGTAACTCGAATATAAAATCTAAGACCACCTCTGAACTTGTGAGGGTACGCCCTTGTTAGGAAAATACTAACATTGGACGACATGGGCCATAAGTGAAAGTTAGTTTTTGGCAGTAAATAATACAAATAAGTGAAAATTATTTTATTTTAAAATTCATAAAATTTAAATGGTAAATTAGATTGGAAATCCAAGAGTACCATTAGGTTCGTTGGGGTGTGTTTCACTTAGGTAGATCATAACCTTGACCGGCGCGGGTTGAGGGTGACTGTTAATAGGTTTCTGAACTTTTTTTCAGGTACATTCAGTAAACGCATTAACTGCGTTTTATAACTTTTGAACCATTGCTCTGATTAAAAATATGAGAGCATAGTAGAATCTGCAGTGCCGTGATTCATTTAAGGGAGGCATAACTTCGACCATAGTTGGTCGAGTGAAAAATTTATTTTTTTGGACTTTTAAAAGTTTAAAAAAAGAACATGTTTTGTTATTTTTTTTCCTTATTTCCTCCAACGGATGAACGTCACTGGCAAGACCGGTGACGTGTCAAGCGAATAAATTTCTGGAGTCTTCTTTACTTATAATCTCACCATTGGGAACTCATGAGGTTCATTAATTAAATGAACCTCATTAATTAATTGAGTGTTCCACACTCCTCCTCTCCTATTTATATAGAGCTCTGGGAGGGGTGTCGTCATGGATTCTCCAAGTGATGAAGCCCTATCAAAGTATTGCGACTCCAAACACCTGGAGGGCGAGATTGGTTCCAATGAGCAGTGGTGAGTGCCACTAAGTCACGAACCGACAACAACAATGAAGGAGGTTCTGTCGACCATCATCAGCGAATGTATATTACATGTAGGGGGTTTAATTCATTTATGCATTCAAATGATTTTCATATTCTTCGTTCTTGAATAACACAAAAAACGCGGGTCAATGGACTAATGGGTTGACCCGCGATTCATTCATCTCTAGGGGAGGTTATTACGGGGAATCTAGTGTGGTTAATCATGTGTTCAATAAAAATGTTTATTGAAATCCCTTAATATCCTCTATTTTGGGAGCTAATGCAGATGGTGCGGGCCTAACGAACTCAGACCAAACCCTCCGCTATCTTGCTCTTCTTGCACCTCCTCAGAAGACCGTGAGCATGTCGACTCATGCTGCAAGAGGAGGCCCATGACTCGTAATCCGCGGAGAACGGAGGAGGCAGACAACACGATAACCGAACACGGGAAGGAAGGCAGTGTGACCGCCATGCCGCCGATGAATGGAATCTGTGACCGAATCCACAGCGGAGGCCAAACCATCCTCTTGTGGGTTTCAGAGCGACCGAGCGGTGCCCACACGGTGTCGTCGCTTCGTCAACCAAATGGCCTCCAGGACGTTTGGGAATTTAGGTGACTGGGGGGTTACACCCCCCATGTCGGACCAAACTGAGACAACGCCCTCAGAGTGGGCCACCGTCCTCGAGCTGGGCCACCGCCCTTGCATAGGGCTGCCACCCTCGGCGCAGGCCGCTACCCCATGGGGGTCAGGCTGCCCCCTTGCGGGATGCCCTATTATGGTCGGGCTGCCCTTGTGGGTCGTCCCCTTGTGGGCCGCCCTATTATAGCTGGGCCTCCCTTGCGGGCTTCCCCACTTGTGGGCCAGACCGAACATCAGCCCAGCGGGCTGAGTCCATCCCAGCCCAGCGGGTTGAGTCCACCCCAGCCCTTGCAGGCCGGACCTTGGAACACTTAAAAGGGCATATCTTGAGAATTAGATGTCTATTTGATGAACTATCTGCAACGTTGGGATCCTTGGATAAAGACTGTCCTTTTGGTATACTCAACATGAGATTTGGAGAATTTTGGTTTACGGCCAGGTTGGATTTCACTCGAATCCAACTGGGCCCTCAGAGCTTAGACGCTTATAACTCACAGACTAGGTGTCCGATTGATGCGAAGTCTATCGCATTGGAACCCTTACGACATGGTGGTCCTTTGGGTTACTCCATTGTGGAGTTTAGTGGCAGTCGAGGTATGACCGATATCTCGAGGGGTAGATTCGATGAAGCTCTAGCGCACTTGGTGCGAGGAAACCTGTGGCAGGATGCAACGTGATGAAAGAATCTCAATCCTATGCAGGTCAGCATCTAATGATCATGTGTGGGTCAGATCCTGTGTGGTTCAATGCTCATCTATCCTATGTGGGTCAGTGCATACTGATCCTATGTGGGTCAGATCCTTTGTGGGTCAGTGGTGATTAGTTACCTATCGATCATGTGTTGGTCAACAGGGGTTAGTTACCTATTGATCATGTGTGGGTCAGTAGCAGTGCTTCTTAACAGAATAAGATGATCTAGATTACGAATAATCTTCTGTACTTCTGTAATTATGTTATACCTAAGTGTGAGCTGAGACTTTTACTTATGTGGTACTTCTATCTTCATGGTGTTATGTGTGTGGTACTTCTAGCATCGTGGTGTTACTTTTATGGTACTTCTACCTTTGGGGTATCATCTTCGTGGTGTTACCTTTGTTGTAATTATATCTACGGGGTGTTACCTATGTGGTACTTCTATCTTGGGGGTGTTACCTGTGTGGTACTTCGGCCTTTGTGGTATTGTCTTCGTGGTGTTACCTATGTGGTACTTCTAACTTTGTGGTGTTACATGTATGATACTACTACTTTCATGGAGATACCTTTGTGGTGTTACCTGTGTGGTACTTTTACCTTCGTGGTGTTACATATGTTGTGTCCTTCCCTCATGTATGCTATTAGTATATCTTGAAAACTTATGTATATGTATGGGCTTTTTCCTAAGTAGAGATGATGTCTTGCTTTGTGGTTTTTCCTTTGTGGAACTCTAGGAGACCTACGGGGGTCTTGGGGTCCCTACTAAGTATTGTTATACTCACCGATGCATGAGATTCGTCTGCACCTTGTTGTGTCTGTGTAGAAGAAGTAAAACGTTGATCGAGCCTGAGGGAGCAAGGACTTGATGGTGCATTGAGGTGGACCATTCGGCGTGACGTGACGCGGAGGATACAAATAGACATGGAGTGATGAGGAGGAAA
The DNA here is from genome assembly GCA_963277665.1 of Viscum album. Lineage (NCBI taxonomy): Eukaryota > Viridiplantae > Streptophyta > Magnoliopsida > Santalales > Viscaceae > Viscum > Viscum album. Next base: position 558,139,982 of record OY728120.1, on the reverse strand, counting down.
TCTGTACCAAACCTTAAAGTAGGAATCCCATAGGATGACCCAATAGCTATTTTCTGCTTTCTTTTATATGTGTTGTACTTTCATTCATACTTGTAATTTTACAATTGGGCTGGTATTCCGACCCCTTTTTTACTTTCAGAACTCTTTTACTACAACCGTTTACATTTTTGTTGCATATTATTACGTTCCAGTATGTGTGGTTGGTTCTTGTTGTGTTCTTGGACTATGTCTTTGTACAGGTTAAAAAGGAAATGCCTTCCTCTTTAAGGGATATGCCTTTTTGGTGCTAGTCGCCTACCCCTGGCCTATGGAAGGCGGGCTTGGGGTAGTCAGGACACCGGCCCTAAGGGATGGGTCATGAAAAAATTATCAAAGAGGCCTTTATGGTATGTTTATGATGTTTGGAATTATTTATTCTCTCATTATGGTACCTTTAATTTAAAATCCATGTCATTATTCCACTAGTATAATATCCATTACTAAGTTTCTCACCCATGTGTTTATTTATATGACATTATTTGTTCATATTTTTTAATACCATATTTTATGGAAGATTATGTTTTAATGGCACATGTTTCTTGTTATTATCCATGCCTTATTGTTTATGATTATTTTTTATAGTTTTTTCTGTATTGTTTACCCTTATTGAGAATCTGAGATAACCCATTTCTTAGTTTTCATTTTTCCCCAACATGTGAAGATGTATATTATGAATGAATTTCAGGGATAATATTGGAGCTTATGGATGTTCTCAAAGGAGTTTCAATGTTTTTTCCTTTCATGTTTTAATGTAAAACATGTGTATGTATATGGTTTTCCAAATACTCTGAACTATTTGTTCCTTTGGGATGCAATTTCCATATTTATTATACATATGTAATTATGTATGGCACTGAATCTTGTCTACTAGGTTCAAGGTCATTATAATCAGTGTACCGAAATTTTATTTTTCAGGTATCTCTTTTAATTAAACCATTTTACACTCAAATAACTACCTCAGATAAAAGGAATAGATCAATGAATTTTTTTCTCCAACATCACCTTATCTAGTAATGTATAAATGAAAAAAGAACAACATCGCATGATATTTACAAGGTTCAAACTCAATGTGGTATCTTACTACTTATGATTATCAGATCTTATTGAGTTAGGTATTATTTTATAACCATTAAATTATAGTGAGAATTATTGTTGTAATATGTCATATAGAATGGTTTGGTTGATTTTATCTAAAACTTAATAAACTAGAATAAAAAACATCATGATTATATATCATTATTTATATTAGAGATACCAATTCATCAAGAGTTCTTAGAAAGATTTAAAAGGACATCAACTTCTTGGATCTGATCAGTAAAACAACTATCCCATTATCCTTATCATCTCCACTTTGTCACACTGTGTTTTTTAATCGTAGTGTATCTTCAATCATTTGAGAGTATCAATCCATATGATAAATAAAAACAACAAGATCGACCTCTTTCTCTATCACCTTTTCTTTTCTTCATCTATTTATTTGATACCATGAATATATTTAGGTGACAACTGTATTGGGTTATCCTTCTTAAAATAGAAATAATGCATTCTTAATTTTCTTATCATTAAAGTGTTTTTCAATTAACTCTAAAAATTTATTTCATTTTATCTCATACATATATGTTTATATAAATTCCTCAAATTTGAAATAATTATTAATTTCATAGTAATTATGGAAAACACTCTAATTTAAGCAGTGAAATATATCCTCATTTAAGCTCATTTAATTATTTATTTAATGTGTTCATTTGAATTTTATTTAAACAATGTCTTGATTCTTCATGTTGTATTTGAATTAAACACAAACTAATATTCTCCAACAATTATTATGAACTCATATGAAATAGTAATATATATTTATTAAATTAATTATATATATATATATTATGAATACACATGGAGAATAATTTTGTCACTTTGGAAAACTGATTAATTACTTAACATAATGATCTCATCCTATATCACATTACTACGATACATTCTTCAGGATGATTAGTATAGTATAATATTCAAATTCCATGTTCATAAATGTATGTATCATGGTACTATGTGAAAGTCTTTCATAATAGATAATGATCTCAATATGCACCTAGACACCATGACATTTCAATTTGTACTTACGTTATGTGAATTCAAGAGAATCTTCATGTGTGCATCACCCATTAAAACACCTGGATTTATAACTATATTACTTAGCTTGAAGCACATCATAGTTATGCATTATTTTTATTCCTTGTTGAGGTAATATTTTTATATTCATTTTAAAAGTATCAATCTTGGTATAAACTAGATATAAAATCTTGATTTCTTTGGAATAACACATCTAAAATGAAAACTTATCATTCTAGTGACCCATTCAAAAATCTCAAAATTATCTCTTCTTCTTCATGTGATGAAAACAAACTATATGATGTACCTCCACTATTTCATAATCTTCATGTTATCATGAACATGTTTTTTTATTCACATAATAAAAAATCCTCCCTTCACTCATTAGACTATCGATTAATCTTATTTATGGTTGGTTTATTTTGCTAATATAATTCGTGAAAAAAACATGCACAATAAGCCATGTGGAAACACATGGTATCTCTAGCTACCATCTACAATACATTATGGTCGATGATAAGATATGAAATTATGTGGTAGAATCACCCTATTGGTTGACCTTGTTAGCATGTGGTAAATCTAATTATATTAATGTGATCAGTATGTATTTCATGCGGTATGTCGATATATATATTTTTGTGATAGTTCATCTATTACTCTAAGTGCATCCATATTAGTTTATTTGGTAGGTCAAATAAAGTAAAACCATCAAGTTTTTCATGTACTAGCTATATAACCCATGGTGGATTGAATTTCATGTTGCAGTTTTTACATCAAAAGGGGATTATCACTTAATGTTCTCACTTCAAAGATATGTTTGTATTCACTCCATTTTCATCATGTGGTATCTTGAATTTCTCATCTCACATTCACTTGCTTTTTCATCTTGTGGCCACTCATAATATGAACATTTAGTAATTCCATCGATCCCACTAAAGGTTAAAGTATTGGGTATTATATTGTATCCAAAGGTTTAGGATGGATACATGGAGTTATTTCATTTACCCATGTGATAAATCCAAAATTTTAAGGTGGAGGAAAAATACCATGTTACGTGCATGTCCCAAATTAGACTTATCAATGGAATTATTTTTCCTAATAAATCTTGAAATTCTATCATTCATTCATACAAGCCATCATGTATGGTTCTTAGACACACACACACAGATATACACACACATCACATGTCATGCCTCCCCACAATAACCCACAGAAATTCCAATGCACCTATTCATGAAGCTGTTCTTCGCATACACACCACGTGTATGGGAATTTACCTACCTATGTGTAGTATTTAACTCTATCTCATCCATACTAACTTAGGATATCCATGGTGCACCCTAATTCTCACCTTTGATATAGATGTACTAGGTTGATATGGGTGGGCTTAGGTGGGTCCAAAATTTATGTATCACAACATTTAAATGATTAGTAAAATATAAATTATAAAATACCAATTACCATATAAAATAGAATAGGCATCCACCTCCTCAAATATTCAATTCCACTTAATAACACATTTTATACCATATATAAATAACATTAAACTGGATAAAAAATACAACCAACAAATGGGATATTCCGATTTCATATATATGAAAAATTTCTCATAAAAAATTGATAATATCCAAAACTCCAAAGAAAACTATTTATTTTTATCACCATGGTTTTTATAGTCCATTGTGAAATAAATTCAATTTTTTATGGGAAAAATAAACCCTCTCTTATGATCACATGAGCCAAGAATTATACTTTTTATAAACAAAATCCACACTTTATAAATGTGTAATAAAAATTATAAATCCTCAAGGTCTTTTACTCAATCATTCAATGATATTCATTATCTTCCATACACTTTGACAATATATAGATATCGTTTTAATAAAACATCCAAAAATTGATCAAGTGAATATCTAAAGACACTATTCACTAGATCCATTAAGGTAATAGGGGTACTGGTAAGTAAAAAATGGAATCCATATAAATTTATAATTATTATACCTCATACATAATGTTTTCTTAGGTATATCACCTTCTTTACCATCATTTTTTCATATCTTGACTGGTGGTCAATATTGGAAAAGTATTTAGCTATGTACAGTTAATTAAAAATGCCATCAATACGTGGTAGAGGGTACGTTTTTTATGTGATCTATTAGAGTTCCCAATAATAAATAAAAAAACCATTTTCCCATTTCTATTTGTCAATAAAATAATAGTTGTATCCCATAGTTATTCTATTAGGAATTTGAATCCATTTTATAGATTCTCCATGTGATTATTTTTTAATTGAAGTAATTCAATTGGTGATATTCTACAAGGAGTCATTGAAATGTTAATTTCTATAAGTATGAGTTCTATTGAGATCTAAACTTCACAATTCATGGAATTAATGGGAAAAGTTTCTAAAAATTCATAGATATATTCAAAAAAATAGTAATATCTTCAATTTTGATTTTTACCAACCCTTTTTCGATAAGTACCCCTCATGTTGAGGTATTAAGACCCGTAAAATGGTATTAATTTACATAGGAAGTTAATGGTAACCCTCACACCTATAGATGATAATTGGTTGTTTTATAATATTTAATGTGATTTTTCTTCCACATAAATTCATTTGGGATCTATATAAGGAGAGATATAGTCCATGCCAAAAAATATATGAAATTAAACTAGTTGTATAATAACATGATTTATAAAAAAACATTCCTAAAAAATTATATCTGAGAGTATGTATAAACTTGAGATGCAATCATCATACTATTAGTAGTTTTACAAAACAATTCACTATCTAATCATTGAGGATATAAATTAACATTATTAGATACCTCTCATGATATAATATAATTCTTATCACTTAACTTAAATAAGATACTTGTGAAAACCTATCGTCACCTCAACTTCATCCTTCAATATTCAATACCTCACTAAAAAAATGGTTAGCATGATCTTCACGAATCAATAATTGGAGTATGAGATCATATAATAATGAAAATCATTCAGAAGATGTCCAAAATTATGACATCTTATTATCAACCTATGACATGTTTTGTTTTTATTACCTCACATTCAGTTAATCATAGTTTATCATGGGATATATCCTTAATTTACACAAAACATAAAATCCAATAATAAATAAACCTTTCAATGATACCATCTTATATGAACCAAGAATTAAATACAAAATTATTATGTCATTTTAGATGTATATTTAATATATATCATCATAAACCATTCACTTGAACCATAAAGGTTTAGTGTCTATAATGAAAAGATACATAAAAAACTTATTTCATGAAATAGCTTCAATATCTCCCAAAATAATTTTTTCTCACATAGAACCCTTTATAGAAATACCCTACATAATAAATATGTCCACAGTTGAGGGAAATGATACATAAGAAAAGGGTATGCTCATATTCTTAGAGATGGAAAACATGGGAGATAATTATCAATGATAATTTTTGATAAATGATAATAATAATGGTGTATTAACTTGATAATAACTTATAAAAATCATACACAACATTTCATAGTCCATAAATAATGAGTCATGAAATCAGGTTATTCAATAGAAAAAGAATATAGTCATAAGAGTGATAAATAAAAATTAGGATTTATTGAGTCATAAGAAAATATCATAATAAAAAGTAAATGTCATAGGATTTTTTGGAATAATAATAAGTATAAAAGTTCATTTCATTAGTTAAACCTCACTAGGACAATGGCCTATAATCGACTGGGTTCACTCCCCAACCTCTTTGAATTATTGGAATGGGTTCACTAAATATCATTTTTAATGTTACATAATAAAATACAAATAATTATCCAATCTATTAGAGGGCAAACTTTGTTCCCAACTAGTACATACTAGAAACAATATATAATTAGTCCACATGATCATAAAAATATTCATTACTTTATCATAGCATAATTAACCCTTAAAAAGAAATATGCTACATAAAAAATAATTAAAACATCATCATCATAGTAACTAATGAGAAATAAGTTGGATGGTATTATATGATAAAATCCATAGTAAATTTTAAAAATCAATAAAGGAATTTGACATAGATGAGAAATATCATTTTTAAATGAATATCAAACAAATATTTAAAAAATAGGTAAAATATCCTTTTTTTGAAAATTTTAAAAAATAAAATTACCAAAAAATTCTAATAGGATTTTTATTATAATACATTTGAAATTTTTAAAGGGTGTACCATGTTTAAGGGAGGACATTATGGTAGGAAAATCTATTCATGTTGTACATGTTAAAAGAGAACATTATTTTCACACTTTCTTAAAAACTCAAATGTGTGTCATTTAAAAAAAATTAAAAACTTTTTTTAATCATTTTTATAGAAATTCAATTTTAGAGAAAATTATTATTCTTAAAACATATATGTATTTCTAAAAAATTTAATAACATGATTTTTATGATCAAGTATTTGGAAGAAAAAGAATCAGGACTAAAATAAGATAAATACGTATAACTTTTCATAAAAACATCATTTTATTCATTTCATGTACCACAGTGGAGAAAGTGGATAAAAATATTGAAAAGAACCAAAATAACCATTGGATAGTAAATAATATAGGTCTTAAAACATAATTATTATATGATTTCCATCATTGGGAATTCAACATACAGAATCTATGAAAATGAGATTGTATCATAAATCCGTAAATCAAGTCCGTATTTTTTTTCAAATATTTTCTTAAACTCCATTATAATTAATAGTGATTTATTATACATATATACTAAAAATATTACATAATTATTAAAATATATAATTCCCTTATAATTTTCAATTACCTATTTATTAATATTTCTTCATTAAAATCAACAATCGTTGTGTTAAATATTTTGTTTCTCATCCATATTTCTATTCATTAGTTCTGGTCCTTGCACATTGGTCATGTTTTAATTATATATGAAATTTAATCAGGTTATAAGTATAATATATATTTATTATATAATAATTATATAATAATTTATAAAAACAGGTGATGAAAAATGAATAACATCACTTTGTAAAGATTTTAGCCTATATGTACTCATGAGTGATGTTTTAAATTTAAAATTAATGGAAAAATTGTTTTTTAAGTAACAATATTATAATATACACAATATATATTCATTAAATTTTTCATCATTACCATCCTTGTTAAGTGGAAATAAAAAATGAATCACATCACTTCACAGAGGTGACAACCCACGCACATGCACAAGAAATGTTATTATTCTCCAATAGATGGGATGGTAAGAAGATCTTTAATATTTTATCTTTGAAGAATCATAATTGTTTTATTAAAATATTATATAAAAATTAAATTAGTCCGTAAAAAAACCATGTGAGTTAGTGATGAAAAAAAGATGTGTCTTTATGGAGGTGGAAGTTAGCATTTACGGACAAATGATGTTATCATTTCCTATAGGAATGAAAAATTGATGAAAAATGGTATACCACAAATATAATAATATTTATTTATATTTTATATTTTTATGTTATTATAAAAAGAGGTTATGATAGGTTCAATGGTTGTAGAAGAATAAATAAACATGAACGAACTCGATTAAGATTTATACCTCTTCTTTATAAAACCTTATTTGGATTAAACATTAAACAATATAGGTTGGTATTTTGGTGATTCCAAAACCTACAGGATATGTGGTGGGAAGTTGGGAAGGGATTTGGGTAGGGATTAAACAAACTAGTGTGATCAAGTGGTCTGCATAATTGATAATAGGAAGTTTAATTTCATATGTTATGGGAGTGAAACACTTGTAATTAGTCTTAACTTTTAAATTTTATAAGTGTATTAATCATAGTCAGGTGGTACTAAAAAATTAATTTCAAATATAAGGTGATAATGATTGAAATATAGACATAAAATTAAAATTTATATTATACTTTGTAGCTTTTTTACAACCTTTTTACATTAGTTAGCTCGTTTTACCCTTTTACCAGAGTGACAACACTTTTACCAATTTTACATAAAATAATGACCAAAAAGGAAGTTGAACTCACTAATAAATTCGAAACTCATGATTTAAAATATGAAAAATTCTTTATATAATTTAAATTTTAGAAATTCTAGAAATTAATTTTAATATTAGTGTACTAAATGAAACAAAAAATAGTTTATAAAAAATTGTGTTTTTTAGAATAAATATAAACTTATAAAAAATAAAATATAATTCTAATAACTAAGGATTTAATTAAATTATTTTTAATTAATTGGATATTATGTTACATAAAAAATATCCAAAATACAATGAAACTTTAAATGACTACATTTAAAGAAATAAATATTAGCTTTTAAAAAATTGACGCTTTTCTCTATTCATTCCAAAATCAATATTTATAGAAAAAACACAAAAATATAGATAATTATAACTTTTAAATAATTTTTTTTAAAAATTACAATTATATTTTTAAATTCAATTTAAAAAATTGGGGAAAATTATATACAATATTTTCTTAAAAAAGAAAAAAAAACAGTTTAAAAAAATGAATTTTTTATTTTTAAATGACATTATTTTCATTATGATAATAATAAACAATATAAAATGAATATTAATTAAATGTTTTTTTATATATAATTTAGTCATTTAGTTAGAATCATTTTTCAATATTGATTACTTTTTTTAGTTAACATTGAAAAAAAACTAGGCACATAATTTTTTTATGAAATAATATACTATTTACCTTAAAAATATCCTTTATTCATTTACAGCCAATTTATAATAAATATACCTGTGATTTTTCATTTTATTATGGAACTAATTTAAAATTATATTTCAATAGTATAACTTTGTTTATAAAAAATGGAATTTCCAAGTAAAATTTTATTTCAAAAACATAAACAAAAATAACAAGAAAATATGTAATCAAATATCTATTGGTGTAAAAGCCATCATTTGATGACAAGATGAGGATATAACATACAAGAATCTATCTTTAAAAGATAATATTTATTTTATTCTATTCATAGAAATATACACATCAAAAAGTATTATCACACAATGTCTATGAATTTATACTAATGAGAGAACATCAACTACCCATCTTCTCTATAATCATAAAATGAGAAATTAAAAACCAAGATCACACTGTCATCTCTTTCATTATGAATTTTTTATAATTTATTAACAATACATTTAATCTATTAAAGAACTTATCAACATCAATATACATGTGTGGTCTATTCATTGTTACTATATAGTGAAATATATGATCAAGGGGTCTTATATATACATCATACCCTCCCAAACTTGGCACATAATGGTTGAAAATATGTTAGTACCCATGCCCCAATGACTAATATATATTGTATTATCTGGAAAAAATAACCATAAACATTCCATTACATGATCTAGTATAACATATTACTAGAGGAATGTGACATTAATGATTCTATCAAATTCCTCCGCATCAATATTGTTTTCCTTACACTAATATCCATAGTTTTTCCCATACATATTAAAATCAAATCAATAGATAGCAAAAACCAAAATATGAAACATCCAAGTAAAATCCCAAATTTATTACTATTATAATGAAACTAAGAATAAATACAATATTTATACCCCTTAAGATAATTATATATATCATTAATAAATGAAAATTTCTATTATGGAAATAATATTTATCAAGAATATCCATCACTACTTTGAGGCTCTTAGTTTCTGTGGGAAAAATGAAAAAACATCTGGTTATTGATATTACTATAGGATGAACGATGAAATAGAGACAAATTATTGTAAATAATCTCACAGAAAGGACCCTTTATATATTTCTGTATCAAAATTTTGGAAGTCCATACACCCTACTCCTTACACTAAATAAACCATACGCACACTCAAGAAAACTATTAATAAACAAAAAATACAAAATAAACATAAATTAAAAAATTAAATGCAATACAAATTTGGTTTTATGTGGTTCAGAAATGGCTCATACATATATTGGCTGATATTCATGTGACTTACATTACAATCAAATGTTATAAGAATTTTATAAATTGAATCAGTAATTTATACTAATATGTGTTTACGAGTACAATCCAAGTCACAACACAATTTAATACACATGTATAAGTTTTCCCATCCCAATTTTTAGTGGATCTTAGCATTTCATCTAGAATTTCAACACCATATGAGTTTCATGGACAAACCACCATTGAACTTTGTGATAGATAATTCCTTGCAGAAATAAAAAACTAACTCTTATATTCGTTAAACAATTCCATGTTACTCATCAATTACGTGGTGGACTCTAATTTTCCATAATTTTCAAAAATATTATTATATGAAAGAGAAATCATATTATTATTAAGTCTCCCAATGAAAATCATAACTTTTTTTCATAATTACTCAGTCCAGTACACATTCTAATCAGATTATACTATCATTAGACCAACAACCCCCATGAAAGGTCCTACTATTGAGACTTGATCCATCAAGAATGAATTAATTTTGGAAGAAACTATTTCTATAAGATGATGAATACACATTATGTAAGGTACATAATTTTAGGTTATTATTTTTTTATATTATATTGATTATTATTTAGTCCAGGAGTTGAGACAGTGTATGATTCTCAGGCCCGATGTTCCCCTAATGAATGATTGAAAAATATTAAATATATTAAAAAGAACGCGAAATATGTTTTCCTAAAAAGTTAAAATAACATTTAAATGGTTACAAAAATAATAAATATTAGTGAACCATCGAGTTTAAAATGCGAGGTTTATCCTAGGAATGAGTTAACATTTGTTGATGTAGGTCATTTGTGGAAATGTCATCGTTGGTGTGAAAATGAATAAAATATTTTATTTCATTTGTGTTAATGGAGGGATCTAACACTATTTAAATAGATTATTTTATAAGAAATATAGTGTTATACACATTAACCCAAGAGACGTTTGAATGTCCTTAGAGATACCATGGATAATTCTCTTAGGAGAACGACAATGAAATCGTGGATCAGTGATCGACCCACCAAATATTCTAAGGATATCACCAACGAATGTAATATAGCATTTTTCTTCATCAGTGATCAACAATAATTGAGGTAGGATGTGTTTTTTTGATTTTATTATCCTCATTCTTTATTTTGTTAATAAATTTTATTCAACCAATGAAATGATTGATATGTGGTTCAATAATTTTGTGAGATGGATTTATTTTACAAGGATTTAGAAGAAGAAATGTCATTATGATTTCTAATTATTTCAATTATATTTTTAAGAGAAATGAACCTCAATAGACATGAAGATAAATTTAATTCCATTCCTCTTGATCTATTTTTTCTTTCCCCACCCCCTAATTCATTATTCATCATGGGTATTCTATGTTTTCCATGTGGCTTGACAAATCCTGATAAATTGATCATTTACCACTCATTCCTGGGTGCAACAATATGATATCATTGAGCTGGGATCATATTGACATAACGTAGGTGTGAATATTGAGATGGAGTGAGTCAGGTGATGATGGATACATGATATTGTGTTTTATGGTGTTTTTTATTAGTTAATGAAGAATTGAAATTTGATCTATTTATTGAGAAAATTGCATTTTCATAATCTGATGGAAGATGATGGAGATTCTAGGCATAGGTAGATCCATGAATCTTGGTTTGATGGAGGATATATTTATGAGGTGGTGGCAACATGGGTGTGTGTGTAAGGAAAAATAGGGTTACTATAAAAACCAAATCATCACAACATATAATCCAGGATTACACGGCTTGTGGTCCCCCTTAAGTAGAAGATATTGTTTCATATTGGATATATGTATCACACTGCATGTGGACCAGCCAAAATAACATGTTTCCTCTCCCTAGAGACTTGACGTGTTCTTTGGTAAGTACACAGACATGGGGTGGACTACATGGGTTGGAGAACAGTGTGTACTGCCCCGCATTGAAATGACCTGGACCACATACATGGGCTAAGTCATGTACTAGTACAAATGAAATTGTAGATGGTATGGATCTGGGTATTGTCACATGGGTAGAATACCTGAGCATCCTACACTCATTGTAGTACTGCACAGACATGGTTTTATGACTTGGTCCATTTACATGGGTAAGACCAAGGGTCTGGGACATGACGTGTAACCCTAACTACACACCATGTATTATTTTACACATGGCATGGATCTCATATCCACCATATCTTAGACAAGTTCCATTAGGGTTTTGTTCCCCTTATACATTCCCTAAAGGTTGGTATGGAATCATCTCATAACCCTAGGAATATGATTCCTTCAACATGACTTATTGGATAGAGTCATTAGAATCCCTTCGAGTGGTCTGGAGTGAGAACCTATATTCATATTTTCCCATAGGTAGAGTTATTAGTATCGTTTTGACCAACACATTATAGGTGTCGATCCTATACTTTGTGATCTAATCCTGATTGAGTTTTTGGTATCACCCCATGGCCTTGGTAGTGATAATCATCTGTGTATTGTATTCTCTTCATACTCTCAATATGTTATTATCATGAAGAGACGTGATGAGCCATATATATTGAAAGGATGACATCAATGCTATCAGACTCAAGAATGTGTTCTACTAAATGATCACTATGAGGAATCTCAGAGCTGGAATCCTAGGATTGTTACTATGGTTGTGACTTACCTCTAGACTGCATTTATTTTTTGAGTATTTCTTGATTTTTTTATTTAATTTGTTGTACACCTATAACTTTAAAGATCTGACTATATTTCCATTATTTTATATTTTTGGGTTTCAGGTTGTCCTATAAAGTATTGTTATACTCACCCTTTAATAGGATTTTCCTGCACATGTTATGTCTTTTGAAGATGATTGACAATTTGAAACATATATTAGGTAGACCAGGACTAGGTTGTTCTTAGTGATACTAGATAGACCAAGGTTTATTCATGTGGCTTTTATACAGTAGTCCATGTTCTTATATTCACGGTGTACCTGTGTTTTCAATCACTTTGTGGTGGTATTTTATTTGTCCTTTTTAATATTATTTTACTTCCTATCATAATTTGGTATTGGTGTTAGATGTATGCAAGCATGGGTTTTCAGTCTTTTCTTCACATTTAATTATTGTATAGGCTTTGATATGTGTGCATGTGTACAGGTACCTAGGCTAAGGCCTCACATTTCAGTGATATTAGTCGTCGATGCTAGTCACCAGCCCCAAGCCTAGTTGAGGTGGGCTTAGGAGGTCACTGCACGGGCCCCTTTGGGACTTGATGTAAACAATGTGGTATCAGAGCAGTCTATTCTACCATTTCACATAGAGTCTATGATATAGGATTTTGTAAATAGTGTTATCTGTTTTGAATTAGGATTTTAGGAAAGGGACTATATTGTAGGCGTGACGACCAACATATCCATACATGAGGAATCTGATACCCTTCTTTTCCACTCGGTACATGAAAACACTAGTTGTAGGGGATAATTGGTGCATGCATAGTCTAGGAATACTTTGTTGTTTCCATGTATTTCATGAGTCATCTATCCAGATATAATCATTGATTATGGTATATATTTTTAGATTCAGGATGTCGTCGAAACATATTCTAGCTAGGATTATGCATTCTGGTCATGTGGATGATCCCCTCTATGATGAGGAATCAATACATGGACTAGTCGTCAAGATGTTACATCTAGGTGGTGCACCAGCCAGACAACAACCTATAGAGAAGCACATGGTACTCGCATTAAAGATGAATGAGGAGTATAGGTTGAGGGTGTTTTAAAATTTTCAATGATAAAACCCCTTTGGTTACATGCAAGAACCAAACCAAATGTGGATGAGGACTGTCTTGAGGCGGTGAAATTATTTTCCATCTAGTTAGGACACCATTAGATCAAATGGTGGTCCTAGCGATGAGTCTTCTTCACGGCCCAACATGGTGACAATGGGGTTTTGGTACCTTGTAACATCCCAAGTAAGTAAAGAATGATAGATTTTCATATCTATGTCCATTTATTAATTAGATAGTGTTTTAGAGGTTTAAAATGAAAATAAATCCAATCTTAAGCAAAGAATACTCTAGTATTTTTAAAATATTTCTTTACCGCCTTTTGATTGCGAACCATTTTTAAATCTAACTTTTGACAATTTTATAAGCTATATTTGTCAAAATAAACTAATTATTTATGGTTGGGACATTGAAAATTACTTTGGATAAATTTCTGGTATTTTTCTAATAATGTTCATTTTTTAATGAATAGTTAAATGTGTTGTATTTTAATTCAAAACCTCTTTTTAATCTAATTTATTTATATAGTTAGATTATATTTTTAATTGGTTTTAAAGTTAAATTAGAATATATTTTTACCATTTAATCCAATGGTTTTCACTGGAATTAATATCACATTGAGATTGGACATAAACAAGTGTCAATCTTTTGATAGATATTGTTTCTTAAAAACACGCTATTTGATTTGACAGCAGGATTTAATTATAAAATTAATTAATGCAACTTCTATTTTATGAATTTGGTAAATTAGACATCATTTTTGAATTCAGAATATCAAATATAGCTTAGGGTGAATTTTTGGTATTTTTCTGAAAAACTGTAATTTTTGATGAATAGTGAAACCACAAAGTGGTAGTTACAAAAATGATTTTTTTGTTTAAATGGAAATTTACCACATCTGTGATTTGAATTTCAAAAATCAAATATAAATTATTTTCATTATTAAGTAAAATTTGGTTCAATGGGATGAAAATAATTTTTGATGAAAAGTAACTTTTAAGTTTTATTAATCGCGATTAAAGGTAATTAGTGTGTTTTAAGGTAAAAATGATATTATAATAAAATGAAACTATCATGACACTTGTCCTAAACCTATTGGATGAGTCATGGCCGACCAAGACAACCCATGGGTCGATTTTTGGGACCCCATGGATCCACTTGGGTAAGATAATGACATTAATTCCTTTTATTTAAAGTAAAAGTAAAAAATGACACAAACAAGTATTGTTTGACTAAAAAAATTTTACATGGGGTTATACAAGTCATATTTTTGACTATAAATATTCATTGGAAAGCTAAAAAGATTTCCTATATCATAGTAGTTTTTTATAATTTTTAGAAATTAAATATATTAAATTGTTTATGACATCATGATGATGCAACGATTACCTCATTATTTAACGATTTAAATAAAATGAAAAGATAATGTAAAATCTAAGACCTAGACATGTAAAAAACATATTGTATGGGTTGATTTCTAACTCTTATCACCTTATCCTCGAAATAATTCAATGTTGGACCTTTAAAATCCGGAGCTCATTTGAAAATAAAGTAACATTTTATACCTTTCTAAGAGTTCCCCTCCTCTCCTCTTATAAAAGGCCCCCACCTCTACCTCCTTACCCACACGTCTCAAGCCTTTGAATCGGCCAAGATCTGATCATTTTGTCTCTCCACATCCATATCATCATCCTATAAGCCATACCTTCAGCATAAAGCTCTTCAAGAAACCCTTTAGGCTCAAACCAAGTGGAGTTACCCGATTTAAAGTTAAAGTCTTCTTTAGTGTTCTTCTGTTTATTTTTGCATCTCAAACCCCCAAAACTCTTTTTATTCATTTCTTTTGTAAAAAATAAAGTATCTTCAATATACTAGGATTCTTTTATAAGACGTATTAGAGCTAAACTTAGACACACCTACATCTAATGGTTAATGATCATATTTTTTCCGTGGATGGCGAATTTTTGCCTCACGAAACAATGATTGTTCAATATTTTTCCAACACCTTCAAAGGTGGCCATTAATATGTCACTATATTTTTATATGATATATAATATTTTTATGTTTTCATTATGATTCTGTATTTTTCATTTATTTCATACCTTTATGGTTTCTATTATGGGTAAACGCGATATCTTCATTTTAGGAAGTGCAGACTACCACCCCCTCAAAGTGATTTGATTCGTTAATGCCATATGTGGGACGTATAAAGGATAGAGTTAATGATATTATATATGATATTAAACTGGAATTATAATATATCTTTATGTAATTATGATTTCATTCCATTAAATACGAAATAGAAATGAAAGTAGTGTTCATGCGTACGTACGGCTTACCGTCTCCATGAACGGTGCATTTCATTTCATACCTCTAAATGTTATGTAATATTATAAATACATGAATATATTAGATATATATTATATATATGATATCTAAATCATGAATATAATTTTGGATATAATGTATATTTTACCACATGAACAACTTCTAATTATAAAGAGTTTATTTTTGACTCAAGTACCAATGATCAACAAAACGACCATTATTAACTTAAATAATTACATAGTTTTCATGGAATGGTAATAAGTGATATAAAAGGAATAATTAACTTGAAAAAGGTTATCAAGCAAGTATAAATTAACTCATGTTTTTTAATCAGGAGGTTAAAGAACGATCGAGTCAATTCGGACCTGAGGTAAGGGACATCGTCTCAATCTCCTTTCATTGAGGCATATTTTGTTTTATACAAAACATTCTTTTATATGGTGTATAAACCCCTTTGACTTTTACGTTTTTTCCAAAGGATTATTTTTATACGAAGCGTTTACTAAATGACAAAATGTAATGTTTTTTATCGTACGTATGCGGCGACAATGACTTCTCCGCCGCCGTGACCATTATTTGAGTTCCGGCTTCCTCTACAAGCCATAACTTTTTTTGAATGAAAAATAAATACAATGTTTTACTTTTATTTTATTTTGGTATTGAAAATGGTTTTCATAATGTTTTTATATCAATGTTTTGTATTTATATCTTGTGATTGAAAAGTGGAAATGTTATGTTTCCTTTATGCATGTTTTATGTGATACGATTATGTTATGGTTCTTGGGAATTGTTATGAAGACGAGTGGTTCCGTGATAAACTAATGGCCGGTGAGCCTGATATAGCTCTCCAATGCATTGGGTAACATGACAGAGTTAAACATTAAGGTTTCTTCAAAGAGATTTAGGGAATATACTGTGATGGGTATTCCAAACATAACCTAGAGGGTTACTCCCTACGTAAGAATGTTATGAATGCCTCAAGTTACCTTTATGTCTTATGATTTATATGATTTATTCATGATTTGATGAGGTATGTTAACGTGCTTATATTTTATGGGTAAATTATGATTTCATTGATTCTTATGTATACATGTACTCATGTTTCCTTTCCATATTTTTATATCCCTTATTGAGCATTTTATGCCCATCCCAAGTTTTTGAAATGTTTTTTCACAGGTCATGGGAAAGGTACATGATATGATGATAGTGTCAAGGAAGTGTCAAGAAAGAATCTATGTTTTATTTTAAATATGTTTCCGTTGATGGGAAAAATTAATACTATCTTTTATGTAACCACTTTCTTTAAATGTGGAATGTAATGCATGTTTTATGATCTAATTCTCTAAAACACTATAACTGAAAAGATCCTCAATGTGTATTCTTGAAATATCTCAATATTAAGTAACGTTTAAGGCTTGGGCCTTATATAAGTAGTCTTATGTCAAGGAAAACCTTTCATAGATAGTGTTAATGTGACTCTTGAGAGAGGATTTATCACTAGCTACGCTGAGGGATGTATGTATCCAAGAGATATGAAACTCTAGAAAAGTATAATGACAATAACAGAGTATTCAGTGAGGTTTACCAATATCTCCATGTACTCATTGAATATGGTTTGAGAATAGTTATTCAGGGCTCGAACCTTCGATAAATTTCTATGTAGATATATCCATTCTAGTGTTGTCCCTTTTTTCATTCCTACCTAGGCTCGGGTGCTTGAGCGAGTTTTAGTGGAAGGGAGTTTCTTTGATGTGTAGATGCAGCTGGTGGTTATTAGCAGTCAGAAATCAGGGGAGGATACCTCAATAGGAGGGAGCCTATGTCAGTCTCAGGGACCAAGACTTTTGAAACAATTCAAGAGGAGGTCCCATGACATAGGATCTATAGATCTGGGATCTCCGGGTGGGTCTAGTCATCATAGAGAGAGGTTGTTCTACTCATGTGATGGAAGGGGACATATTGCACGAGATTGTCCGACCAGTCATACAACTAATAGAGATATCGTGGATAGGACAAAGAGATAGACACAACACAAGAGACGACATGTTTACATGGTGGAATACATGGTCGGGGAGTTGGGAGAGCAGCAAGAGGTGGTTGACCTTTTGACTTGTTAGCACAATCACCCTTATCTGGTCCCCACCACGCTCAGTGCGTAACACCCTGATATTTTTATCATGTAGTACACGTAAAATAAATATTATCTCAATTTGCACAAAAAATCGTGGTTAGCATATGTTTCATGCAATACCGCCCTTCCTCAATGGCACAGGTAACATGCAAGACCGAGTGTTACTGAAAAATAAATTATTATTAAAAATATTAATTATTTAATATAACAATATGTAACCAAACTGTTAAAATTATAATTTATAAATATTATTATCTTACTTATCAAAAAATGTGGTTTTCACAAAATATAAAATGAATTAATTAGTAACAAATTTTTTAGAAATGAATATATGAACTAATTGTATTCAAAGGGAATATTTTAGAAAACTATTCTAATGCTCAAAAAGATGTTTTTAATCCAAATAAATTAAATAAATGACACTTCAAAAGTAATTTTAATTTAATATATATTTTATATATCAAAGGAAGTATTTTTTATATTCATCCAATATATTTTACATTCATTAATAATAATAAACCTGATTTACCACATAAAACCCAATATTTTTATTAAGGCGATTTTACCACCTTTAAATGGAGAACCTATTTTAAATCTAAATTTTTATAGTTTTATAAATATTCTATGTCACAATAAACATTATATTTTCAATTTAATCACAAAAATTTGGTCAGGGAAATTTTTTGGTATTTTTCTGTGATGTTTTATTTTTTAATGAATAGTTAAAAAATACTAAATTGAAATTCTAAACTAATTTTTCATCTAATTTATTTACATAGTTAAACTATATATTGAGTTAGTTTAAATGTTCAATTATATATTTTTTTATCAATCAAAATAATTTAGGACATTGGAATCAATTTCAATATAAAATTTACTATAAAATATAGAGAATATTTGAATTTTTTTACTTTAAAAACCTGATTTATCACGCCATCTTTGGGATTAAATTGAATTTAATTTCAGACACTTCTATAATTTGAATTTAGAAAAATGTTTTCAATATTAGGAATAAATATATTTT
Source organism: Viscum album (assembly GCA_963277665.1). NCBI lineage: Eukaryota > Viridiplantae > Streptophyta > Magnoliopsida > Santalales > Viscaceae > Viscum > Viscum album. The sequence goes on along the minus strand of OY728120.1, from coordinate 558,120,587 downwards.
ATGATGTCTAATAAGATCAAATTGGTTTTTTACGAAAAATATTAGGGAAGGTAATTAAAATTAATTAAAACCATTAAGATTAAATTAAGTATAATAAGGGACTAATCCTTAAACATAAGGCCTAATATGACTTATACACTTCTCAAAAATCCATTTTATGGTCATATATATACCCTATACTCAGTCTTATATACTTTGTAGCATTATTTTATCTAAATTTAGTAAAAAAAACGTGTTTGGGGTTTTCCTTTTTTAAAATATTACAAGAGTGTCGCTTCTCCTCTGTTATAAAAGGACACCACTCCTTCAACTTCCTCACACCTCTCAAGACACTTTGGCTCAAAAAAATGGATCAAATAGCTCCCAAAAATCTATCACTTCCTCCTTGAAGCCTTAATTTTGTGTAAATCCATCCAAGGAATACATTTGGTGCAAACCAAAATGAGTTAGCATATTAACAGGAAACACCTGCCCTCAAACTCCATTATATTATTTCTTTCTCCACTCCCTCAAATATTTTTATTAAATTATTTTATAACAACACCATTATCCTCAGTATAATGGTATGTTTTTATGCTTATTTTTAGACCTATAATTAGACACACATCCATATAATGAAAAATGAACATACTATTTATATGCATGGTGAATTTCCACCTCACTATATGATGATTGTTTATTTTTTACATGACCACCACTCTTGGTGGAAATTTTGATGAAAAATATATTTATATATGTTATTTATTATATTTATTTTATCTTTAAGCTTATTTTATTCTTCTACAACACATATATTTATACATTCTGTTTTTTGTTAATATGATAATTTCATTAGAGGAAGTGTGGACTACCGCCCGCTCAAAGCGATGTGATTTATTCATGCACTTTATAGAATGTATTAAGGATGGGTTTATTGAATATATATGATTAATATGGTATGATAAATCTAATTTTATAATTATATATATATATATATTATTATCTTTCCATCAAAAATATAATTAAACAAAAATATCATTCATGCGTACGTACGAATTACCGTCTCCATTAAAGGTGTATTCCATTTCATATATCTGTATGCTATGAATTATTGTAATAAATATATACTAAATATAAATTATATTTAAATTATCAATTACATTTTTTGAAATCATGATAAAAATATAAGGATCAATAATACAACAAATTAAGACACATGTGAAAAAAGTGGATATTACTCGATGTGAAACCATAACAAAGAATTCCTAACAACCGAGTAATATAAATCAATAATCAAACCATAAATAGTATTTTATGTATTAATATTGTTCTTTGATATATTTATAATAAATATTTGTTTTTTATACAATATTTTTGAATGTGTATAACTAGAGTAAAGACACAAGTTAAGGGAATATTCTTCAGAGTCATTATTTCTGTGAGATACATTCCCTACTACCCGGTCACTTATTTTTTGTGGTGAACATACTAACCATGAGTTTATTATATGCCTTTTATAATTAAATATTTGTCTATTTACAATACCATTTTATGATTTTTCAGTTATGGGGTTTATGTTTCAAAAATTACTAAATTGGTAATGTAATTTTGTCACAAATTGTCTTCATTAAGACACATGCCATGTTATACACCTATATTTTTATATGAGGTGTATAAAATACCTATGACATGTTATAATAATAATATCACATTTTTTATGATATTAAAATTCTCCATGTAATTTAATTTACAACATGGGGAGTATGATTCAAAGTTACCATGTGGTAAGAGTTTATTGAACCAATTTCTTTATTTACTGAGATTGTTTAAAATAACATTTTCATTAATGAAATATTAGGATCCATAGTTCAATAATACTCATAAAATTTATTTTCCTTGAGTTAGTAAGGATTTTTTCGTTTAGTAGTACCATTTTCCCACTCTTTGGTGCTTAATGTAATTAAGAAAATGTTTTTAAGTAAATATCACCTTGTATCTCTCTTCAGTTGGAATATGTGTTCATTAAAAACAATTACTTCCAAAAAGGGACTACATGAATAATATACTGAATTAATATCATCATTAAAAGAATTTTTTTTACCATTTTCATCTTTTACCATTATTTTCAATAGAATATTCTTATCTATTTCCGAACAAGGCATTTTTTACTAACATTTTTATCATAAAAAAGGAATGTTATTTTTTACCTCGTATGACATGTACAAATTTACCTGATGTAATTTCGTCGATTATTAATTTTCATGTTCAAAAGGTTAATTTTCATGATTTTTTTTTAAATTTTATTTTCAATGAAATTGCTTTCAAATATTTTTCACGCCTTTTTTATATGTTTTCGAAATATTTTTCAAGACAAGTGGGTTTAAAAATATTTTCAAGCTTTTTTTTATATTTTCTGGAGAAAATGTTTTTAAAAAGGTTTTAAAGATCATATATATTTTTAAAAGGGAAAAGGGTTTCAAAATGTTTCCAATTATTCCATTATATATTTTTAAATTTAATTTAATGAAAATATTGTTTAAAACATTTTACATTTACTGAAGAATTTTTTTAAAGAATAACGGCTAATTTCATAATGAGGTATTTTTAAAATTTCTTAAAAATTTATCTCCCATGTAAGATAACATCTGTTGGGGTTGCTAATTAATTTAGGTGGAAATGATACAATGTTTCCATTCATATTCTTTCTTTTAATTGTTTTCATTTTATGGTATATTTTTTACAAAATCCATTTCTCTTTCTCAGGTTATATGACTATGAAACCTACTTTTTTCATGAGTTATGCTTTGATGAAATGATTATGAAACCTATCTATTTTCCACATGTTAAGATATGATTAAATTTTGTGAAACTGATTTAATTTCATGGGCTATGATATGATTGTTTATGACTTTTTCACACATGAATGTATGATTTTATTAAGATATGGGTGGGAAAAAATATTTCCCATCAATGTAGTGGGTAAAGATTTATATCTCATGGGATATAAAAAACTAGAATATTGAGTGAACCCAGTTCAGTATTATAATGCTTGAGTAAGGTGTGAACTCAGTTCAGTAATACTAGGATGGAATGAGGTGTGAACTCGATTTTGTAAATGACTTTTTCCACTAATATATCCTTGGAAGCAATGCCGTGACCATTATAGAAATAATTATACATCCATATGTTTCTACCTCAATTCCATGTTTTATTCCTATGTTAGGATTTGAGGGATTATTTTATTTACTTCCTTGTGATTCATGTCTTATGAACTACCAATCTATATATCCTGATTCATATTTATGATCTTTGATATACAGGGTATGATCTTATATTTTCAAGATCACATTTTAATACCCACATACTCATGTTTATGCTTACATGTCTCCCTTTTTACCCTTACTGAGAATCTGAGCTCACCCATTTTTATCTTTGTATCCCCAGGTTATGAATATATGTATTATGTTTGATGTGTATAATAAGGGTTCTAGTGTAGAAAAAACTAGTGGGAGATAATTTGTCTCAATTATGTACCAGTGTTCTAGTTTATATGTTTCCAAAATCACTTGTATACTACAATGTTTGGGAATATGTTTTTATAATGATTTAAGTATTGCAAACAAGTGATGTAATGTCTATGTATATCAATAAAAATTTATTATAGTTGTTACTAGAGAAAATTCATAGCGAACCATTAGGACATTGGATTAGGAAACCATAGTGTGAAATCTAGGGACATATATAAGGATAAGTGTAAGGACATGGAAAATTGTAAACAAATGTCATGGAATTTTGGTAAAGGATAGAGTGGGCGGTTTCTTAGAAATAGATACATGTTTTGATACTGCATGTTGATGTGGAATTAGTATAGATGTAACAAGGGGTTAGAACAATGACAATATGTCCCGAGTCTGACTCAGGGAAATCTGGCATATGACAATGGGCTATACTAAATATGTAGTCTGACAGTCTTGTGGGATGTGACATTGTAATTCCCAAAATCATCACAAGCCAGCATTAAGGATTTAAATAAAAGTTGGATATTAATAGCTAAGGATAATCCTAAGGTGTTATAGATTAAATAATGTGTAATATCATAGAAATCCAATTAGTGAATTTTCATGATAATGTGGTTCCTCACTATGATAATCCTTTTTTATTCAGTTCTTTAAAGTTTTTTCCAGTGGAGGGAACAATAAAAAACAAAATTAATGTTAGACTTTACTAAATATATGTTGATGAGAAGTCAAATTGGATGACAATTGGAGTGAAGGATGTTATAAACCTGACTAATTAGATTTTTCGGAACATGATCAACAACATGTGACTTAAACCAACTCTTAGACTCATCAAAGAACACAATGATGGGTTTTTCTCAGATTTCAGGTAATAAAGACTATGGAGAAAAGAAGATTTTGTTTGTTTTGTGAAAAGAATGTAGAATTAACCACCTAAGTGAATATAATAAAGGAACAAGTAGGTGTTTTTACAATGGAAAAGTACACAAAGCAAGTAATTGAAAAGGAAGAATTAATAGTTTGGAAAACCAAATGGATGAGATTATTGTCCTCTATATGTCATCTTTAGAGGCTAAATTCTTTAAGTGTTATATGAATAGTCCTTATGAAAATTGATATCCGATGTGAAAATATCTTGAAGATAATATACAAGGTGGTATGAGTAATGGTTATATTATTTCTGATGATGAGACAATAGATGAAATGTGAAAGGAAAGAGGTATTATGTAGTATTATGATGTATCATTATTATGGACTATGGATGAAGTGGAATAATCAAGGTTTTAATGTATTTGGATTCAATATTTATGTAGTATAAATATTTAAATATACATGGATTGTTCAGTTTATGTTTTTTATTAAGGATATACAAGATTATGTTGAATGTTTTAAATGGGATGAAAAATTAATTTAATGGTAAGGTGATATTCTGACTTAGGAAATTTGACCCTTAATACATTCTTTATTATAAGATAATTTTGTTTGTATAAATATATTTTGGATAGGAATTTGTAAATTGGACAGTACTGATCACCTTGAAACTTATTAAGGACTTGTTAATAAGTGGTTTATGATTTCAATTTTACAACATTTATTTGGATTTAAGGAATATATACAATTTAATTTGAAATAATAGTGTTTTCATGACTATAATAAGGATTTATGGTAATTCCGGTTATTATCATGTTTCAAGAGAATATATGATGGAGGTATTGACGCGTCTGAAATGTGAAAACCAAGAGGTACTTTTTGATATATGAGGGATCAATGTTTAGATGATTTCGTTACATTATTTCTATTTTTTTGGATTTTCATATTCAGAAGGTATAAAAGTTTAACCATTTATGGAAACAATAAATTAAACTTCGAATGAATTAGGTTTGCATTGAGGTTTTATTAAAAACCCTGGTTAAAAGGATATTTAGTGATTTAACTTATTTCAATTATGTCCATCATATTTATTTTATAAATTATACTAGTGTGTTATTATAAAACTAAATCCAATATGTAGGTTGAGAACTAATCATGTTCAGTAAGAATACAGGTCTTGTACTGATGAATGATGGATGATAAGGGTTTTACTCCTACCACTAGTATACAAAATGTTTAGTTTAATGTGTAATTTATTTTTTAGTATTAATGAAGAACCCATATTTTTACTTTTTATGATTTTTAATATTATTTAGAGTCAAATAGTAATAATTTTGATTATTTTATGGGCCTTAAGAGCGTATGAAAGTTTATTTTAGTGCTTTAAGAATCAAATTTAATCTTTTTTCATCCATTATACAATGGAATGGATGATTAAGAAATTGATAAAATAACAAAAAAAGAATGATTTTTTTATAAAAATATCAAGTAAGTATATTTCCTTATATTCTTGGTCAATAAAAGAATTACTCAACTTTATGGAAATTATCAAAAAAAAGTTTTCCTAATACCTTAATTTGTGTTGAGCTGATGCAATTTTAAATCATCATAGATTTATGACTTTGATACCTCAAATTTTCATTGACCATTCACTTATTTATTGTTTATGAACTCAATAAATCACTATAAATAGTTAATATTTTCTTATAAGTACATATTTTAACTTCACACCTTTTTTCTCTCATGTGGAAACCTATTTATGAGTTACTTTGAGTAACTGTTATGTTTCCATCTACCCTTTTTGAAATGAAGTTTTAGTGTTCATTTATATGATGAAGGTTTTAGTGAAATTAAATATCAAGTATCAAGCCTTTTATAAACTAGAAAAATTTATAGGGAGAAATTTATTTTTTAGGAGGTATAATGTTGCACCTATAGATTTTGTGAAAAAAAAATTCGAATAAATTTAATCTTTTTTGATATTTTTCCTTTCATGTAACACTGAAAATAGATTATTTTTTAGAATTATGATTGGATTACTTTCAACACAACACCAATACAATTTTACACTAAAAACAGCATAAATATTATATTTATATACAAGAAACACTATGGGTAGAGTACTTTTCATGCAATACTGACCATCCCCAATGGATTGCATAACACACAAGACCGATTGTTTCTGAACAATAATATATTATTAAAAATATTATTATTTAGTATAATAATTTATAAATAAGATGTAAAAATAGAATTTTATGAATATTAATAAGTGAAATATGAAAAAAAAAATTATAAAATATAGAATGAAATAATTAGTAACAAATTACTTATAAGTGAATAAAAAAACGAATTGAATATTAGGGGTGTATTTTTATAAAAACCTATTCTTATCCTCATAATGTTATTTTAATCCTCAAAAATAAAATTAATTAAAATTAGAAACTAATTATAATTTAATATATATGTTATATATCAATGGAAATATTTTTGAATATTTATCTAATATATTTTATAGGCATAAGATAATAACAATCCCATTCTAACACATAAACCCAAAAAAAAATTTCTAATGATATTTTAAAACCTTTTAATTTTGAACCTATTATAAATATAAATTTTGGTACCTCTAAAAATTATATAAATATAAATAAACAGCATATTTTAACAAAAATCATAATAATTTGGTTAATATTATTTTTTGGTATTTTTATGTAAAGTTTTATTTTTTAATGAATAGATAAAAATATTGAATATTAATTAAAAATAACATTTTATTATAAATTATTTATATAGTTTAAGAGTATTTTTAGTTTCTTTTAAAGTTTAATTTGAATATTTTTTATAAATTAAACCAATTTAGGCCCTTGGAAATTTTTTTTGCCAAATTTATTAAAAAACATATCAAACGTTTGAACGTTTTCTTTCTTTAAAACCCCATAATATTATCCAATATATGGGATTAAATTTAAATTAATTTATGCCACATCTATGATTGTATTTTATAAAACTGGATTTCATATTTGGAATCAAAAAAATTATAATTTTTAAAAATATTGACTTTTTTTGACCAAATATATTCGTAAAGGTAATTAAAATTAATTACAACAATTAAGATTAAATTAATCTTCAAAACGGAGAAAAAAATAAACTTAAGGCCTAATACAACCAATAAAATATTTCAAAAAGATATTTTCTAGGAATATATAGACCCTATTATCCCGTTTATTTACATTGTACCACTATTTGATCCACATTCAAAAAAAACGTTGGTGGGGTTTTCCTTTTCAAAAATATTAGAAGATTGCCACACCTTCTCCATTATAAAAGGCCTCATCTCCTACCACTTCCTCACACATCTCAAGCCACATTGGCTCAAAAAAAATCTACCCAAATAGATTCCCAATATTAATTAATTCCTCCTTTAATCCTCCCTTGGACAGAAATCCTCTTCAGTAAGCCCATTGGTGCAAACTAAAAGGAGTTACCTAATTAAGAGGTAACACCCTCCCCCAAACTCCTTTCTTTTATTTTATTTATACAATCCATAAAATATACTTATTATTTTATTTTATAACAAAACCAGTAAAATAAATTTACTAATATGTTATTTTGATAATGTTTCTACCTACACTTTCACATAATTCCATCAAATGGGTAACAAATATACTATTTACGTGTACGACGAATTTTCATCTCACTAAATGATGAATAATTATTTTTTCCTTTAAAACATCTCATGGTGGTTATTATGATGGAAAATATATGTATATATTTTATAAATTATATTTATTATGTATTTAATAATATTATCTTCTATTAAAGAACATATCTTTATACTTTTCATTTTGTTATAATATGAATTTCTTTTTTGCAGAAGTGTGGACAACCCCACCAAAAAAGAGAGGTGATTCATTCATATACTACATTGAATATATTTAGTATGGGTTTAATTAAAATTTATGATTTAATAAATCATATTTTATAATGATATGTATACATATATATACATATATGTCTTTTACTTTCATTCTTTCAACACAATAATTATATATAAATACCATTCATGCGTACGTACAACTTACTATCCCCAAGAACGGTGTATTTTGTTACATAATTCTATATTATATGGATTACTATAATAAAAATACACTAAATATGCATTTTATTTTATTAGGGTTTATATTATGTAAATAATTATGTAAATATAAATTCCAAAGGTATAAAAGATTAAGACACATGCGAAAAACAAAGGAGATATTACCCGAATTGAAACCTTAACATCGAACTGTTATCAACAGGGTAATATAAAGACATAATAAAAAAATATAGTGTATTACGAGTAAGAATATGGTTATTTAATAGATTTATAATAAAATTATATTTATTTTTTAGGAGGTTTGAATTAGTATGATGAGAGTCAAGACAAAAGGTATGGAATTTTCACCTCACTATTTATTTCTGTGAGATACATACCTTATTCACCACTCACATATTTTGTGGGGTGTTTATAATTTGCATGATTGTTTTATTTTCTTATTATACATAAATATGTGGTTATCTATAGAACCATTTTATGATATTTCTCACATTGGGGTTATGTTCCAAAAGTTACCAAATATATAATGTAAATTTGTCTCAATTGTCCTTATATGAGACACATGCCTTGTTATACACCTATATTATTATACGAGGTGTATAAAATAACTTTGACATGTTAAAAATTAATATAATTATTTTAATTATATTTTAATGATCCATGTAATTTAATTTTTCTACATGGGGAGATGATTCGAAGTTACCATGTGGTAAGAGTTTATAGAAATAGTCTCAACGGTTATTGATACTATTTGTGATAATGTTTTCATTAATGAAATTTTATGATCCATGATTCATGAAAAAAATGGAATTTCATATCCTATGGTTAGTCTTGATGTATTCATGTATTATTACCATTTTCCCACTCTTTGGTACTTATGATAATTAAGAAAATGTTTTTAAAAAAATATGACCTTTTCTATCTCTTCTGTCAGAAATCATTATCCCATCGAACAAATTATTTCAAAAAAAAAGGTTCAAGAATATTATACAAATATCCTATGAAAATTAAAATAAATATTTACCCTTTTTTCTCTAACAAATTTTTCAATGGAATATTCTAGTCTCCATCTAAAAAAAGATATTTCTATCCTTTTAATTATGAAAATGGAATGTTCTTTTTACCTCACAAGTTATATACGAATTTACCCACCATCATATTTTAGAGGCATGAATTTCATGTTTACATGGATAACTTATAAGAAAGTTATTTTCATTGTGATTTTCAAATAAATGAATTGATAATAATTTTCTGTACATTTTTATATGTTTTCAATGTATTTTTCATAGCAAGCAGTTTTCAAATGGGTTTCATTCTTCTTTTATATGTTTTCAAGGCATATAAATTTGGAAATGGTTTTCAAGATTCTATACATGTTTCCAAAGGTAGAGGATTTAAAAATGTTTTCAATGATTCCTTTATAATTATCATTATTATTTTCATTAAAATTCTTTTTAAATATATTTTAGGTTTTAATAATAATATTTTAAAAGGGTAAATGATAACTTAAACAGTAAGTGAATTTGAAAGATCTTTCCAAATTATTTCCCATATAAGACAGAATCTGTTGGTGTTACTCTTTGTTTTGGGAAAATGATACAATGATTCTATTCATATTCTTTTCGTATTTGTTTATTTTTTATATAATGATGAATATGAAATCCAATTCCCATTCACATGTTATATTCTTATGAAACCCGATCCATTTCATGGGTTATGATTTGATTAAATGATTATGTAACCTATCAATTTTCCATAGGTTGAGATATGATAACATGTTTGAGAAAGCCATTTAATTTCCTGGGTTAGGTATGATTGTTTATGATTGTAAAGAAAATGTATGTATGATTTCATTACAAGATATGTGGGACCACTATCTATCTCTAATGATTTGGTTAAAGATTTATATCTCTTGAGATAGAAATTATTGGAATGATGAATGAAATTGGTTTTGTATTATAGGGATGGAACAAGGAGGGAACATGGTATAGTAATACATGGGTGGGATAAGCTGTGAACCTAGTTCAGTAAATGAAATTTTCAACTAAGATGGCCTTGTTAGCAATTCCTTGACTACTATAGATATAATTATATATGTTTCTGTGTCTTCTACAATTCCAGGTTTTATTCCAATGTTATTCTTTGATGGATTATGTTATTTATTTATTTATGATTAATGTCTTATGAACTGTCAATATTTATGACATGATTACTATTTATGATATTTAATATGTTGGGTAGGATCTTCTATTTTCCTTATCACATTCTCACACCCACATGCTCATGTTTATACTTACCTTTACCCATTGTTCACCCATATTAATAATCTAATCTCACCCCTTTTTTTGTTTCCATCTATAGTTTATGAAGATATCTATTATGTTTTATGGGCTTAAAAAGGATGTTAATCAAGAAGATCCTTGTTGGAGATAATTTAGTTGATTTATGTTCTAGTATTCATGTTTCCATGATTCTAAAGTTACTATACTAGTATCGTCTTTGGGGCACTCTTTGTATAATGTTTTATATGTTCTGAAAATGTGATTTAATGTATATGTATGTGAATATTGAGTTGTTATATAGGGAACTAGAGGAGAACAAAAGGGACAACTATAGGAGGTCAATGTATATAACCCTGAGGCTCCATGAATGATACGAGGTACAATATGTTTCTTTTCTACCTTATTAATAGTTCTCATAGACACAAGTTCTAGTAATTATATTCTTTCAGCGTCCCTTGTACAGGACAAATAGATTCTTCTCGAACCATTGGATTGAAAATTAAGATTAAGGACTCCCACTATAGAAGAATCAATTATCACACCCTTATTCTGAAAATTTGAATTGACTATTCGAGGTGATATTTTTTGTGGGAATCTCTTAGTAGCAGCATCAAAACCATAAAATTTCATTATTGTTATGCATTGGTTATCTACAGTTCATGCCCAAAATGATTGTTTTTGGAAAACGATGAAGTGTGTCCTTAGAGATGGAACCAGTTTCTCCTTTTTCAGTGAAAAGGAAACCTAAGAAGCACAATATGGACTCATACATAGGAGGGAAAACGGAATTTCTTCATAGTTGGATGGCATAACACTCGGTGTAGTGGATGTTGTGAATTCCCAGTTTACCACAGTGGTGGCAGAGTACGAAGACATCTTCTCTAAATGTGTTCAATTTTTACCTCCCCACTAAGAGATATACATATCTATTGATCTGTACTCTAGGATGACATCGATATCAACACTATAATATCATATGGATACTATAGAGATTCACGAGATGATGATGTGGTTAGGGGAATTATAGAGGAAGGGATTTGTTCGACCCAGTGTTTCACCCTGGGCAGCCCCAGTTTTGTTCTCCAATAATGTAGATGGGATTACGAGGTTTTTTTTGGACTAATGAAACTTGAACCTGGTGACCATGATGAACAACAATCTATTACTAAGGAGTTATGAACTATTAGATTAGTTTAGAGGGTCCTAATGGTTCCTGATGTTTGAACTCATATCAAGCTATCACTAGTTGCAAGTACGAGATGAGGATATAATGAAGACGACAATCATATTTTGATACAATCACTCTAGGTACTTGGTGCTGGCCTTCAGAATGAATAATTATCTAAAAGTGTTCATGGGACTCATAAATTTTATCTCTAAGGAATACTTATACTAATTAATGTTGGTCTTCATCAGCTATATCCTTGTGTACTCAGTATTTGAGGAGGATCATGTTGGGAAATAAAGGATGGTTATAGAAATACTATCAAAGCTCCAGATTTATGGAAATATCTCAATGTGTCTGTTCCAGATTTAGGAAATCCACTTTTTGGGTCATGTTATCTAAATAGATGGAGTGAAAGAGGACCTAGACAAGGTTGAGGTAGTGTCATCTAGGTATCCACCTAAGTGTCTAATGGAGGTACGAAGCTTCCATGGTTTGGCTGGATATTACCAGTGATTTTTGCCTGATATCTCATAGATATTAGAACCCATGATAAATTTTAATCGAACAGAGATTACTTTCAAGTGGATAAAAAGGTTCCAATAATATTTTTATTAGTTTGGATAGAGTTTGAAGAGTGCTTCCATATTGAGATTTCCATATCAGGGTGTCTAGTACAGAGTGTTTTGTCATGCATCAGGAACCAGGATTGTTTTTTTTTGATAAAGAGTTAATTGGTGATTGACAATGGTTCTTTTTATTTCAGACCACACATGTTGAACTATATAACCCACAATATTGATCTTGCAATGGTAGTCTTATCTTGGAAGATGTGGTGACACTACATTATGGGAGAGCAATTTATCCTCGGCTCAAATCACAAGAGTATAAAGTAAATTTTCAATAAATATATCTTAAATTATGACATAGGAGATGGCTAGAGTTCATCAAAGATTATGAATTTGAAAATTTCTATACACCTAATAAGGGGAATGTGGTAGTAGATTATCTCAGTAGAATATTTTGTGTGCATTTTCTGAACAGGGCATTAAATTTATTGGCCTCATTGTAGTTATGCTTTGTCGATGAAGATGTAGATGCTTACCTAGAGTTGATGGTTGTTACCCCTTCACCATTGTAGTGATTTAGCGTGGCACAACTGGGTTATTCTTAAAATGATACCCTACATACTCAGATGTCTTCTAAACATGATCATGATGGATTTTCTATAGATAGGGAGGACGTCGTTCTTTAAGAGGATCCATGATGGAACCCATGACTTTATAGGAAGGGGTTATTATAGAGTTTCATATGCCTCAATTGGAGGTATATCTAGGTGTGGAAAAGACGTACCCGGACCTTCAATGTTAGTTTTATATTCAGGGTTAATGATAGGAGTTGCAGAGTTATTCTCTATATACCTTACATGTCAGTAATTGAAGACTAAGAACCATGTTTTAGTGGGTTGGTCTCAACCACAAGATGTTACAGAATGGAAGTGCGATGAGATATCTATGTACATTGTGATTTGATTACCACATATTCCCAGGGGACACGATTCTATATGGGTGATTTTATATCGACTCATCAAGTTGTCCCACTTTCTATCTATATGAGAGAAAATATCAGTAGAGAGTTTGAGATGCCTCAATGTTCAAAAGATAGTCTAACTATATTGATTACCATTGATTTTTTTTGATTCTGATGCTCACTTCACATATCTATTGTGTAAGGTATTACAAGTGGAATTTGAGACTCAATTACACATGAGAACAACATTTCACCCACAAACAAATAGCCAGAATGAGAGAAACATTGAAGTTATAGAGGACCTATTGTGAGATTTCTCATTAGAATTTGGATGTAGTTGGGAAGATCACATACCACTAGTGGAGTTTTTGAATTAAAATAAATAACATTCTATCATCAATATGACACCATTTGAGGATTTGAAATGGTGACCCTATAAGTCACCACTTTGCTGGACTAAGCCAGGAGAGCCAACACTTGTGGGCCAATAGTTGGTGCGAGCTACAACATATATGGTTCAGATCATCTAGAAGTGTATGAAGACTACCCTAAGCCAGTACAAATATTATGATGAATGGAGATAAAGTTCATTGGAGTTGGAGGAAGGGGACCGTGTGTTCCTATAGGTTTCACCTGAACATGGATTGCAGATATTTTTCAAAGGAAGAAATATATCTTTGAGGTTTAGTGGAGATTTACAGATACTACATAGAGATGGTTAGGTGGTGTACCGCTTAAATATACATCGACTGTTAGACCTGGTACATGATTTCATCCACATGCCACACTTGAGGTGGTACTGCGTAGACCATGAAATGTTATTGATTTGGGTGAGCTATACATCAAGGATGGAGTGACCATTTCTAAGTACTCAATGGAGATCAAGGATCATAAGGAGATGATCCTTAATGGGAGATCTATATCATTGGATCATGCATAATGGAAGTAAGAGAATTTCTAGGAGAGACTATGGGAGGGGGAGGCTCATATTCATGCTCAATACCCACATATTTTTGAGTAGCCCATGTTTTAGATTTTAGGGGACATGAATCTCCATGGTGGGGAAAATTTAATGGCTTTCATTTTCTGTATATTATTTTTGTATATTTTTTGGATTATTTTATAGACCTAGCACTGATATAACATTTGATTTTGAGGCCTAGTGTACCCAGAATAAATGTTTGAAATACATTAAATATATTAAATAGCACAAACGAGAAGCTTTCCAGAAAAAGTGGACTAAATTCTATACAATTTCTGTGATCATAAATATGAGAGAGCAATTGAGTTTAGAAATCAAGGATTAAACTAGGAATGACTTAACGTTAGTCGGAGTCAGTGTGGGTCATTTGTGAAAAAGTCATAACGATAATGAAATGAATAAAATAATTGAATAAATCATTTTATTTATTTTTTGTTGGCATAATGATTTAATAATAATTAAATATATTTTTATTTTATATAACTAGGGTTATCCATAAAAACCCTAGAGATATTAGAGATCCATTGGTGAGACCATGTTGAATTCTCTCATGTGCATGACTACTTTATTGTGGATCGATGATTGAAACACCTCAAATTCAAAGCATCTTTCCAATGAAATCGATGAAGATTAATTATTCATCATCAATCAATCCAAATCATTTTAGGGTGTATGCTTTTATTTTTTTATTCCACATTCTAGACATCTATTAAAAACAAAAATTAATCAAAGAACATATTGATCTACATATTGACCA
This sequence comes from Viscum album, assembly GCA_963277665.1. Taxonomy (NCBI): domain Eukaryota; kingdom Viridiplantae; phylum Streptophyta; class Magnoliopsida; order Santalales; family Viscaceae; genus Viscum; species Viscum album. The sequence goes on along the minus strand of OY728120.1, from coordinate 558,105,405 downwards.
TTATGTGGGATTAGTTTTTTCTTATGGGGATTTAGGTGAGGAAATATCATTGTGATTGTTGATTGATTTTATTTTTTTTTTCTAATTAAAAATAAATATTGGCATGAAAATTTACTGAGGTTATTTCTTCATGATTTATTTGTGCTTTCTCCCTCAGTTCATCATTCATTGCAGACATTCTTTGTTTGTCCTGTGGCCTGAAAAATACAAATCATATTATTGTTTCACACATTTACCTTGGATAAATTATATCATATCATATATATGGGATAAAAAACACGATAGAGGTTCAATTATGGAGGCAAAGTGATTTAGATGACAGTGGATTCCCGAAGTTAGTTATTTCATCACTTAATGAAGAATGGTGATTTGATCCATTTTGGGGGAATCAGATGGACAAAATCTAATGGAATATGATGAAGATTCTCTTACAAGGTAGATACATTAATCCTGGTGTGATTGAGGAAGTATTTCCAAGTAATTAGTGGTGCGGGAACACATATAAGGAAGACTGGGGTTTCTAGAAAAACATGATCAACACAACATGTTATCCAGTACTACATAGCATGAGGATACCCTAGTGGCCACAAGGAATTCAGGTTGGGGATTAATATCCCACTAATTATGTCCCAGACTTCACAGTGTGTGATATCTCCCTATAGACTATGTGTATACTTTAGTAAGTACAATAACATGGGGATGACTACATGGGTTAGATCATGACATGTACTCCCCAACTCGGAGAAGGCCTGGACCACACACACAGGCTAAGCTATGTACTTGTACATCGGGAAATGTACATGGGATGGAACCATGTACTGGAACATGGGTAGATGACAAAGAAAGGCAACATGTTGTGTAGTACTACAAGGACACAGGTTGATCACATGATCTGTTTACACGAGAAGAACCTAGGGTCTAGGGACATTGTGTGTGCCCCCTACTACATGTCATGTACTCTTTCATACATGGCTTTGATCTCTTGTCCTATGTATCATATACCTATTTTTTTAGTGTACTTTCCCCTTATCCTTTCCAAAAGTTTGGTATGGAAAGGTCTCTTACTCCTAGGAATATAATCCCTTTAGTAGGACTTATTGGATATAGTAGTTAGAATGCCTCTAGGAGCCTCGGAGTGAGATCCTATATTCATTTCTATTCTAAAGGGGGGGGGGGGGGTTCTTGGTATTTTAATGACCATGAATATGTAGAATTCAATCCTATACTTAGAGGGTTAATTCATATTGAGTTGTTGGTATCACCTCATGGATTTGTTCGTGATCCTCATATGTTTATAGTGGTCCCTTAGTACTATCATCACGTTGATCTCAATCGGGACCCAAGGGCTAGTACCTCTTAGCCAAATGTCATCAATGCTATAAGGCTCAGAAGTATGTTATCCTAGATGAGTGCATTGTGGAATATTTGAACTGAAATCCTAGGATGATATACTATGGTTGTGACTTACCTCTAGACAATGTGTCTTTAATGAATATGTCTATATATTATTTTTATATGTGTTGTAGAAATATATCCTTATAGAGATGATTGTACTTTCATTATTATATACTTTATGATTATGGAGTGTCCTAATGTGTATTGGTATTCTCACCCCTGCTTGGGGTTTCCCTACACGTGTCGTGTCCGATGTTGTTAATCAACCTTTTGACACTGTCCTTGGAGAACCAGGACAAGAGAGTGCTCAGTGAGAACTGAGAGACTGTGGTGTGTTCCTATGGATTTATAAAAGCAGTCCCAATAATTACATTCAGGTTTGACTTTTTCTTTCATGCACATTGTGTAGGGCTTGTATTGGGACCTGTTTATATTCTTTTACTTCTTGTCATACTATAGCAACATGATTATATGTATGTATTCATGTGTTTTCCATTTTTTTTTAATTTTAGCATTGTATAATATTGAATATGTGTGCGTGTGTACATATAAATAGGCTAGGGCCACCCATGTTAATGATATTCCTTCTAAACAGTAGTCTTCATACCCTAGCCTATTAGAGGTAGGCTTAGGGATTTTTGGCATAGGCCCCTCTAGAATGGGTCATGAAACTTGAATAAGATTCATTCATAATAATCACGAGCATGAATACTATTTTAAGGAAATCATGTAAACTATCTAACTCTTATAAAAACCTCTGATCTTCCACACCAATAATAGTATGTTCTCACCATATCCATCCATTCAACCAATTCCAGTTGGTCACAATTTTTCCTCAATCATTTTTATATTTATGTCATGGGGAATATATTTTATATATTCTTATTCTTTGATGTCTTGAATAATCCAACACATTATCCTCTAGAAAATTATAAATTTAGTGATATTTTATACCGATGTGTTTCATTATTCAAAAAAAAACACTAGATTTTATGCTGGGTGAATTGGATTATGATTATCACAAAATTTCATTTTACACTCCTAGATTTTTCCTAGTTTATTGGATAAGAGTTCCGATTAAATTAGTTACATTCATTTTTTCCATTAAAAATTTACACATGACTTCTATTATAGAATATGTAACCACTTTTTATAGTCACAACATACATTAGATGTCCATACCTCTATTGGTAAACACAAACACAATGGTTCTATTTTTGGTGTCCAAATCCTCTGAAAGGTATAGATTGGAAAATTAATATACTGTATTATATTCATAAAATTATAAGTTTTTATAATCATATAAAATTATGTACTAAAAAATAAATTTCATACGCTCCTTGTGTTCACTATATTGATTCAAATTGAATCATCTCATCACTCCAATTTTGAATGAAACGTCTAGTCAAGTAAATTTCATGTCGTATAATAGTATACCTATTGGTAATGAAAATGTAACCATCACCATTCATGGAACATTATCTTAAATTTTAAGAATATTTTAATAAGACCAATTAATGTTTTTAGACAATGTAGTTGAGAAAAAAATCCATCTGATAATCAAAACTCTTTTAATGAAAATATTGATGTAGTCTCTTTGAGATATCACTAAAGTATCAAATTTTCTATCTTTCTCAATATTTATTCCAAAAAATACTACCATCCAATATGAAATATTTTATGTAAATATTCTATAAATATCACACATCAACTTATGAACCATATTAATGTTAAGACTATCTTGAAATATGTCATTCACTTATAGAATATGTATGATTAATGTATGATCGTCCCATGAAATTTAGTTGAAACCATAATCTGTGTTGCACTGATTTACACCTTCATCTATAATGAATGCATCAATCTTATAGTTCCATTTCATTGTAACTTTATCAAAACCCTTTTGGTTTATCTTTTGTGTTCATATAAAAAAATTGTTCTGATCATCATCAAAACCCATTAGTTCTTTCATATAAATCCATTCCTCCAAATCCACATGAATAAATTCTATATTTCCTTGCATTTTCAATATGTGATAATAGTTAGATAAAAAATGATCGAATATATATATATATATAATGTGGCTTTCTAAATAAGATTTGAGAAGATTTTAGAGAATTTATTCTCATATTATAAAAACCTTTCACCACTATCTATACCTTTATCTCTTCCTTTTATCAATTTCCTCCTTCAAATTGAACTCGTATTTATTCTGATGTCCTTTTTTAATTCATTGTAACTCAGCCAGAACCCCTGTTACAATTATATCTAAAAAAAATTCAGCACCCATCATAGAATATTACGATCCAAATCTATTATGATTTGATTCCAATTTTTTTCTTTCTAATTCTCCTCCATCTATTATAAGTAGAAAATTTATATGTGTCCCAAACATATGGATTGTCTATGTGACTCTTGTAGATATTTGATCTACAACTTGTGACTCATATTAATGTATTACTACATATTCTAGTGATCTATATTCTAAGGAACCATATTTCAATTCAATAACATCTAAATCATTGCCTTGGTTTTTTGAAGTCCTTGAGAATTCTGACACATCTTCAGCTAGTCTCAATACTGATCTTCTAGAACTATTTTATGAACTCTCCAGAACTTATTCACTTTTTGTATCCCTATTAAAACCAACTTGTTAATGGTCATTTGATCCTATTCTCTCAAATTATTCTTTATCAAATTTATATTCCTTTTATCAAACCATCCCACTAAATAGACCATCATGGGTAATGATAACTTGTCATTTTTCATTATCCAACAAATTAAAGTTGAAGAGAAAACTTCCATATCTAATAATTAGAAAAGTATTAGTCTATAAAATGAGTTTGTTTATGTCCTTACCACCAAAATAGATTCATACAATGACACAGAATATTTCTAGGTGGATAAATATCGTTTGTTTATCAGACCATCTCTATTCTAGAAATTCATGTCCCATTAGAGCAGATAGACTTCTATTTACAAATTATTTCACCTTGTTCACTAATTATAAACAAATTAAATTTATTACTCCTAAGTATAATTCAATATATAATTATTATTTTAACATTAGAGTCACAGGATTTCCCACAACATTCTATTATTTTTTACTAGGAATAGTTCCCTTCAGTGTGATCCCTTTCTTCCAATAGATGTCTATGAAGTTAATTTCACTATAATCGCCACAATTATTGAAGAATAGGAACATTAACCTCTAAATAGTATCCCTATGATCTATTTCTATCCATTGAATTAATGTTGTAAAGACATCAGTCTTATTATTTAAAAATTAAACCCATACTTATCTAGTTGCATAATTAATAAAAGTCACAAATTAAAGTGAACCACCATGATTCTAGATTTGGATGTACACAACTATCAGAACTTTATAATTTATTGAGATCATGATTCAACGTGTATTTTACTGTCAAATAATTTCATACTCTTCTCCCTGAGATGTTTGAGTTGATATTTCCACAACTCTATACTATCAGTGTAACACCCCATGTTTTTTAAAATAAATTGAAATACATGAAACGTTGTTTTAATTAGATATTTATAACTATACTTTAAAAATAATTCTTCCACTTCTATATTTTTAATTTTAAAAAATGGTCATCTAAAAATATGATCAGTTAGTTATTTGGAGCCTGAACAACTTGTATTTTTATTGAAAAGTAACATACACTTATGAATAGTAATATAAATAGTAATATGCCTATAATGAATTGTAAATTGAATTATTATTTTATTGTATTAAGGTTTTTAGATAACGACATATTGCTTAATTTTTCAAGGTGTTAAAAATGAGTTATAGATTTATAATTTTTATTTATGAATAAATTATAATTATTTTAAAAAATTAAATTAATAATATTAATAAAATTACATTCAAAAAATGGAGTTCATTTTTGAATTCTACAATTCAAAAAATTGAATGTGGGTATATTTGAAATTTTTCTGAAATTCTTGAATATTTGATGAATAGTAAAATTTGATAAATTATGATAAATGATAAATACTTGATTTACTACATCATAGGTGATGCATGAATGATATAAGACCTCATGCTTCAAAATCACATGAAATTATTACAATTATGGGTCACACGAATCAATCCTATTCATATCTTTGTTCAAAATTATTATAATATTGATTAAAATAATGTAAAACCCCTCATCTCCTCCACTATAAATACCACCCTCATTTCTCTCTTCCTCCATAACCTCTCAGTCCTTGAGACATTACTAGGTTCTAACCAATATTTTTCCCAAGACCCTTCCCCATGTCTAAGACCTTCTAGTATCACAAAAAGGGGAAAACCAAGGGCCTTATGAAGGACCTTAAGGAGAAGATATCTAGAGGTAAACATCCTATTCTGTTTTCTTTCTTCTATTTTCATTTTCCTTCCTATTCTTCTTCATTCCACACCTTCGATTACAAAGAATCATGAATGATCTAGTATCTTACATATTCTATATTTCATCATGTTTATGGAATATTAACCATTATACTTCATCTCCTCTCCCACTTATTTAGGAAATTAATACATTGTCCGTGATTAGTCGATTTACCGACAATGTGGACAATGTGATTTCAATTTCTTTTACTTCCTTCAAGACTAGTTATGAAAAGGTTTTATTTTTGTAAAAAATTATAATTTATGTATTAAATATTATATAAGGTTATTGAATCATTATTTACACATGTTATTAATTTATGAAAAAATGATTTTATTATGATTAAAGAATCTTCAAAATGACCTAAAAAAATATCAATAATGTTTTAACATATTAATCATCCTCATGTCAGAATTAAAAATAATAAATGGTATAATTTATGGTTTTCGAAATATGTAAATACCATTACATTCCAATTCTGGTGCTTCACTTCCAATCGAAAAGAATATCCATCAAGAACAAATCATGAAAATCTTGTAAAGAACTCTCCCAAAACAATGGAAGGAACAAAAAAATAACAATTAAAGCGAGAAATGATGTAATAAAATAATCATATAAGGTATTATAAACACAATTATTTTCTATAAGATACTAGTAACACACTTTTAACCATTATACATGGTTTTTAAACTAGTTCGACGTAAGAAAAACCAAAGGTAAGGGAATTCATAACCCAATTTCAATTCTATGGGTCAACCATTTTCTTCATTGTTTACATGGTATAAAAATAGTATATTTCATTAAAATTATTTATATTATTATTAATTATGTGTATTTACAATGTATATACATATCCCATCAACTGTATTAAGTATCTTTTTAGTTAAATTATATTAATAAGGGACTTTTATTTTAAAATCCTCTTTCAAAGTTTTGTTTTATGACATCCCAAAAGCAATGTTTTTATTAAATTATTCATGTTGTATGTTTGTGTTTTGGTTTAGGTGAATTGTTTATGATGAAGGGTGGGAACTACATATCCCTCCAATTCATATGGTATGTGTAAGTTGCAGGTCGACTGTATGGTTACTCCAAGTATAACTACGATTGTTACACAAATTATAGGGTTTCTGGGAGGGTTAAAAATTATAAGGTAGCCAAGAGGATTACAAGATTAATTATTTAATGCTTCAATATAAATTTATGGTTCTATTTTTGTTAATTATGTTTTGTGGGAATCTCATGTTTCACAAAGTTAGTATATATGGGTGACAAGTATGTTTTTTTGAAAATGAATTTGTCATGACCCATCCTCGGGGCTCGTGTCGTGACTAACCCAAGCCCGCCTTCCATAGACCAGGGGATGGAGACTAGCACCAAAGGTGTAAATCTGGATAACTGGGAGGGCATTGCCTTTATAAAACAAAACAAACACCGCAGAGTGCAAGCGGAAGTAAAACACTAATTACAAAAGAAAGTGTTGAAAAGTAAATGGGCCAGAATACAAACCCAACTGAATGTATAGCTACAACTAAACAAAAGTACAACAGAAAAAGAAACCAGCTGGAAGAATGGAAGCCTCTTCTGGGTCGTCCTCCTCGGATCCTATTTGAAGGGTTGGTATAGATGGCGCAGCTCCTGGATCGTCCACCACGGTTCCTACCTGAAAGGTAGGTACAGATAGCCTCCACAATGCTCTTTCCTGTCAACCTCCTCGGTGTGTCATCTCGTCGTGAAGTCCACCTCCAGATACTAACTTGTCGTGTGGTCCACCTCCATGTACTGACTCGTCATTTGGTCCACCTTTGGGTATCGTCTAGTCCTCGAACACTCATCCTCCATCAGCACTGCCTGTCGTCTACAACCAACACAACGTGGTGCTGGCATAGCCCATGCAGGGGTGAGTATAACGATACTCAGTAGGGACCCCGAGACCATCAAGTTCTCACTAAAACCGACATGGATAACCACAATGAATATCTCAATATATAACCTCTACTTAGGTATATGCCCATACATATACCTAAGTTATCAAGTAACCCATATCATTCATGAGGAAGCACAAAGATTATGAAATCAACGGATAACCACTACCCAGGTATATGCCCATACATATACCTAAGTAATCAAGTGACCCATCTCAGACATGAGGTATACAAAAAGATCAAAGACTCAGCTCAAACCATGATTTTCATTATCGAAACCGTAACTGCTGAAGAGCCCCGTCTCTGGAGTGTACAGTGGTCCTGTCACGACTCCGAGGTACTGCTCACTAACATAAGACTGATGAGGTACTTATGTCGATTAATGTGGGCCTACTGCTACAACCAAGCGCGTCCCACCATGGTTCTACCACTACAACCAAGCGCTCCCCCTCATAGTCTCCAGAGGTACTCCTTCTGTTGAGTACCGCGGGTCTTCCGCTACAACCAAGTGCTCCTCCACCGTGGTTCTGCCGCTACAACCAAGCGCTCCCCCTCATAGCCTCCATAGGTAATCCTTCTGTTGAGTACCGTGGGCCTGCCACTAAAACCAAGCGCTCCACCACCGTGTGTTTTCCACTACAACGAAGCGCTCCCCACTGGGCTATCTGAAACACACCAAGTCGATCGGTCAAGCAGTCGTCAGGTCTCAGTCGGCTACACGGTCTCCGTACTCCGCACGATCGTCTCTTGGAGGGTCCACTCCACGAGCTACAGGTCGATACTCCAAGTATCAAAAAGTCTCACAAAGAAGTATTTCAAAGGACCGCCTCGTCATAGGGGCCTCAACGCAATAGACGACACATCAATCAGACGTCCGGTCTGTGAGTTACTAGCCTTTTCATTCGAGGGGCCGGGTTGGTTTCGTGTACGAACCAACCCGGCCGTATCTCAACTGTACCTCGAACTCTCATAGGGTATTCTCATAAGGACCATTTCTCAACGTGATCACCAACACCACTGACGATTCGTCAAACGGACATCCGGTCTGAAAGTTATCAGCTTTTCTGTTCCAGGGGCCCATTTGGATACGTGTGCAATCCAAACTGGCAACAATCCAACTACATCCAAACCTTAGGTGCAGTATGCCAAAAGTTCCGTCTCATCAATAGGAATTCAACGAGACAGACGGCGTGTCAAATAGATGCCCGGTCTGTGAGTTATTGGCTTTTTTGTTCCAGGGGCCCGGTTGGTTTCGTTAGCGAACCAACCCGACCACACTCTGATAGCGTCCAAACCTTGAGCGGAGTAAGCCAAAAGTTCTGTCTTATCAAGAGTAATTCAATGAGACAGACGACGCGTCAATCGGACGCCCAGTCTGTTAGTTATAGGCTTTTTCGTTCCAGGGGCCCGGTTGGTTTCGTGAGCGAACCAACCCAACCGCACTCCGACGACGTCCAAACCTCGAGCGGAATAAGGCAAAAGTTCCGTCTCATCAAGAAGAAACTAACAAAGTCGACGACATGTCAATCAGACGTCCGAAGTTCAAGATATAAGCGTTTCCGCTCCGAGGGCCCGGTTGGTTTCGTATCCGAACCAACACGACCGAACCCAAAGTTCTCCGAAACCTTGATTGTAATATACCGAAATGACCGCCTTAATCCAAGGATGGCATCGCAATAGACAGTACGTCGATAGGAGGTCTGTAGCCCATGTTATGGGCGTTCGAATGGAAACAATCCGAAATGGGGGGGTCTGGGCCCGGCCCACCCCCCTGGGTCGGCCCGAACCGGGTCGACCCGACCCGGGTCCGGGTCCGGCCATCAGGGTGTGGCCCAGCTCGGCCGGTGCGGTCTGGCTCGACCGGTGTGGCTCGGCCGCATGGACATCTGTGGCTCGACCATCCTGGCCGAGTGGAAGCCGCGAAGCGGGGGGGGGGGGTTGCACGGCCCCCTCACCGCTGATTGATGTCCGCGGCGGTTTGTGCCGCCGTCGTTCCTACGGGATCACGCGCGGCCGCGGGATCCCCAGTGTCACACCGCCGCGGCAAGACACGACGGTTTATTTCCTCTGGCGGCGTGCTAGGGCGCCGCCGCCTCCTGGCGGTTGGACGGCTCCGGCCGCCGCCCCCGGTCTCCAGTGATGCTGCGTTGACGACCCGCGCCTCCAGGGATTCCGCGGGCCACCAAAGTTTCTCCGGTGGTCCATTTTCAAAACCGTATGTGCCGGAGTTCATCTCTGGTGTCAAACTTAACTGCGGAAGATTCAAAAATTACCTTGTGGCCCCGTTTGTCATCGCCCTTCAATCCACGCACAACGATCAATAATCAAACTGCGGCCTCTTCGTGGTTTTCTGGCGCTGCACGACGGCGTCGCGCTTCTTCGCCCTTTCTCATAGTTTCTGCGCGGTGCAACCGCACCGCGCCTCCTTTCATGCGTCGCAACAGATTCAAACAAACAAGGGGGGAGGAGGGTCAGTCGTGTTCGTGCGGTCCGACCTCCTCCCATTATTACGATAATAGGTGGCCCAATTGAAACCAAGAGAGGCGAAAAATGAGATCACGCTCAATAATAAATAAACCCCTACCTGATGTAAAAGTTGAACGAAGGTTTTTCGTGGAATGAGAGGGATCGTCACGTCGCGGAAGGAGCGTCGTGGAAGAAGCGTCGCAGAAGAAGCATTGCGGAAGAAGGCGTTGTTGATTTCCGAGGATCCGGCGTTCTTCATGTTCTTCGACGAGGAGGAAGAACGTCCTTCGGAACATAGATCATTCCTCCGCAAATCCTTTCGCACCATCAACTATTCTCCCACGAAATAAGACTTAGTCTTATTTAATTAACACACAAGCCAAAGGAATTCATTTGAAATTCAAACGAATCAACAAATTAATTACTTGAAAAATCTATACAATTAATGAGTTGACTTTAATTAAAAAAAGGGGGGGTTTCTTTTTGAGAGTTACAAAATTAAGAGGGGAAGGTGAGAGGTTGGGCTCGTGTGGGCCCCACCCCACCTTAATCCTCTCAAAGGTAGTTAACAACAAGTGGGTACCACCCCTAACTCCCTTTCATAGGTTTTAACCACATAAGAGAGAGGAAAAGTGTTGTGACACAACACTTAATCCATTATAAAGAAAAGAAAATATAATTTTAAAACAATTATATTATTATCCCTCACTTTATTTAAACAACTCATCCCGAGAAAACTCAACTCCAGAAAGGGGGGTTTTCTTAAGCAATTACCGGTGCTGCAAGTTCATCGATGCCCTCAGATTTTGATTCCAATCACCGGTTCAAAAGTTAGAAAAAAAACCCGCTCGTTCGTTCACTGAACGTACCTGAGCTAAACATCAGAAATTGATTTCGGGAACACCGGACCTCGAAATCAGGCGCCGTTAGAAACTGCGTTCTTGTAAAATCTTAAAGAAAATTAAGAAAAAAAAATTCCCTTGAATTTTACAGGTCTTAACATTACTCTCACCAGAGGGCTTTACGTCCTCGTAAAGCTTTAATACAAACTAGGGATACAAAAGTGGTACTGAGCACGCATCTGAGCCTCCCGCTCTCATGTGCTCACCTGGAGGTTCCCGTACTTCTAGTGAAAGTGCACCCGAGGAATCGACCGTCCTCGTAGGATCCACTTCTGTCAATCCTCGATTCCCACTGGAACCTCCATGAAAGTCACCCCATCGCCATTGTCCAGCTCCTCATGGTCGATGATATGCGAAGGGTCAAGAACGTATCTACTCAGTTGAGATACGTGGAAGTCGTTGTGCACCCGGTGCAATTGATTTTGATGGGTCAAGTGGTAAACCATCTCGCCTATCCTATTGAGGACCTAGAAAGGTCTGCTGAACCTTGGAGATAACTTGCCGCCTTGGCCACATCTCTATAAACCTCGTCGAGGTGAGACCTGTATAAGGACATGATCTTCATCCTCGAACTCTAGAGGTCTCCAATTCCGGTTAGAAATGAAACTAAAAACTACTGCTGCAATGAGGGTAAGGTTGACCGACTCAAGAGTCATCAGTCGCACCATCCTGTGCATGAGTTTATCCTGTGCTGCATGCAGTTTCCTTTTCTCCGACTAAGAGAAACCCATCCCGACGTCGTTGTTAAACCACAACCTTTTTGCCTAATACCGTCAATTTGTGTATGAACTATGATTTCCCAGTCCATACTCAAACCAACGTCGTAAGGCCTCGATGCTGCTACCAAGAGATTCCAACCAAAACTCTCACCTCGAGGGTCTGACCACACGGGCGGCGTAAGTGTGATTATCGAGTCTTCTCCCAAGGTGTCTCCAGACGTGATGGTCAAGTTTACGGCTTACCGGAAACTCTAGGTCTGGGACAAGATTTGTGAAAGGAAGGAATGATTCATATCGATGTCTGTTACTATGGAATCTAGTAGTGGATACAGACTGTCCCTTGAATCATTTTTAGATCCATTGGGTCACACTCCTTGACCGCATGCAGCCGCGCTCTTCCTCCGCCCTCTATCCCCTGAGCCTGGCGGGGACAACTAAGGCGGGTGGTTGTAGCATGCTAAAATGTACACCACCTCATGCTTCTCTCCTAGATCTTCCTCCATGCCTGCTACTTCTCAGACTCATCTCTATTTAAATCTTCCTCTTCTTGAAACATTTAACTCCCCCGAGTCTCTAAGACTGGCACCGGTTTCTTGTTTCTTACTACACTGTGTAGTCTTCATCCGCTCCTGGATGATCTGGACCTTATTTACCAACGATCTGAAAGAGCTGCTAAAATTTCTCCTTTTCCGAAAATAGAAACTCGGTCTCATACCCTCGATGAACCACGTCCATTGCCTAATACATTCAATCCTGACATGAATGATGTATTCAAGCCCTGGATGACGTCGTAAGGCCTCGACGTTACTACTAAGAGATCCAACTGTCACTCTCGCCTCCAAGGGTCGAGTCACACTGTCAGCATCAGTGTGAGGTCACTGGGTCTCCTCCATTAGAAATATTGAAAGTGAGGGTCAAGTCAACAGTTTTAACCGGGACCACTCAGTATCAACCAAACAAAAGGACATGAAAGAAAACATCATAAAGATAAGTGTCTTTTTATTATTGCAACACATAGTACAAAGACACATATACAACAGCAACATGGAACTAGAAGTAAAGGGGAAGTATCCAATATTTCAACTCCTATCCACCTACTCCCGGAGCTCTACTGCATTGTCCACTGCTCAGCTGTTGCTCAAGCACCCGCCGCTGCTTCTGCCTCGGAGGCTCCTCCAACGCCTGCGGATTGAATGTGTGGGGGGTTGGACAGTCACATGCCAGGTGACCCTTCCAGCTGCATTCATAACACTTCCTTCTCCTCGTACGACTGGCTCTGGTTCTCTTGGACCTCTGCATCATCTGTATACTACCCACAGATGACTCAGCTACTAATCGAAAATCCTGCGACAAAGGAAGCAGCTCCTGTACACGCTCGGGGTGTAGAGATGCTGGCACAAACTCCACCCTAAAGAACGTCTCGAAGTCTTCCCATGTGAAGGTCATCCCGTCGCAAAACTGGAACAAATGGTTCCACCACCTGCCTGCTACTTCCTGAAGGAGGCTGGCAGCAATGATCACCATGAAGTATGCTGGCGTCCCCACTAGCCTGAAGACTCTCACCACAGCCTCCAGCCAATCCTCAGCCACCTGTGGGTCCGTCTCTCCCCGGAACCTGGGTGGCCTCTGGCGCTGGAACTTGTGTAGCGCGCTCAAGTGGCGTTCATTGCCTACTGTTGGGGCTGGTGGATCAGTGGCCCAACGTATGGTAGTACCACTAGTGCCTCAAATGCAAGAGGGCCCTGTACCGAAGCCTCGTCACTCGGCAAGCTGTCAGTATGCACATCCCTCTGGGATCTATCTGGTCGTCCGTGAAAAGGCCTCCTGAAAGAAACAACGTGACACGGTCAAACGATTAAACCTAGTGAGCTGACCTGGTTTGAGCTGACTTTTAAAAACTTATGGAAACACACACGCAATCAGTGTTTTCGTGCACAAAGTTGGAAATCAGTTGTCATGGTCATGGTGTATGGATACGTTGGCCACCCGCACCAAAACTGGACTCCCTGAACTGAAGACCACACTCGGTACCCTTAACACTACTGCTTCACGGAAAGAAAATATCAGAGTTATAAGATCTGCGGTAGAACCGAATCCTTTAATACCAATTTGTCATGACCCGTCCTCGGGGCCCGTGCCGTGACAACCCCAATACTGCCTTCCATAGACCAGGGGCTGGCGACTAGCTCCAAAGGTGTAAATCCCGATAACTGGGAAGTCATTGACTTTATAAAAGCAAACAAACACCACAGAGTGCAAGCAGAAGTAAAACACTAAGTACAAAAGAATGTGCTGAAAAGTAAATGGGCCAGAATACAAACCCAACTGAAAGTACAGCTACAACTGAACAAAAGTACAACAGAAAAAGACACCAGCTGGAAGAACGGAAGAGGCTCCTGGGTCCTCATCCTCGTATCCTACCTGAAGGGTAGGTATAGATAGTGTAGCTCCAGGATTGTCCACCATGGATCCTACCTGAAGGGTAGGTACAAATATCCTCTACAATGCTCTCTCCCATCAACCTCTTCTGTGTGTCGTCTCTTCGTGAAGTCCACCTCCGGATACTGACTCATCGTGTGGTCCACCTCCGGGTACTGGCTCATCGTGTGGTCCACCTCTGGGTATCATCTAGTCCACGAACACTCAGCCTCCGTCAGCACTGGCCGTCATCTGCAACCAACACAACGAGGCGCGGGCATAGCCCATGTAGGGGTGAGTATAACGATAATCTGTGGGGACCCAGAGACCCTCAAGGTCTCACTAAAACCAACATGGAGAACCACAATGATGATCTCAACATATAACCTCTACTTAGGTATATGCCCATACATATACCTAAGTTATCAAGTAACCCATCTCATTCATGAGGAAGAACAAAGATTATGAAATCAACGGATAACCACTACCCAGGTATATGCCCATACATATTCCTATGTTATAAAGTGACCCATCTGAAACATGAGGTATACACAAAGATCAAAGACTCAGCTCAAACCAGGATTTTCATTATCGAAACTGTAACTGCTGAAGAGCCCCGTCTCTAGAGTGTAAAGTGGTCCTGTCACGACTCCAAGGTACTGCTCACTAACCTAAGACTGCTGAGGTACTCCTCCTGTCGAGTACTGTGGGTCTGCTGCTACAACCAAGCGCTTCCCACCATGGGTCTGCAGCTACAACCAAGCGCTCCCCCTCATAGTCTCCAGAGGTAATTCTTCTGTTGAGTACCGCGAGTCTGCCACTACAACCAAGCGCTCCTCCGTCGTGGGTCTGCCGCTACAACCAAGTGCTCCCCCTCATAGCTTTCAGAGGCACTCCTTCTGTTGAGTACCACAGGTCTGCCGCTACAACCAAGCACTCCTTCGCCGTGGGTCTTCCACTATAACCAAGCGCTCCCCACTAGGCTATCCGAAACACACCGAGTCGATCGTTCAAGCAGTCGTCAGGTCTCAGCCGGCTACACGGTCTCCGTACTCCGCTCGCTCATCTCTGGGAGGGTCCTCTCCATGAGCTACAGGTCGATACTCCATGTATGAAAAAGTCCCACTAAGAAGTATCTCAAAGGACCGCCTCGTCATAGGGGTCTCAACACAACAGAAGGTGCGTCAATCCGACGCCCGATCTGTGAGTTACTAGCATTTTCGTCCCAGGGGCCCGATTGGTTTCGTGTACGAACCAACCCAGCCGTATCTGAAATGTACCCCAAACTATCATAGGGTATTCTCATAGGGACTGTTTCTCAACGTGATCACCAACGCCTCTGACGATTCGTAAAACGGATGTCTGGTCTGAAAGTTATCAGCTTTTCCGTTCTAGGGGCCTGGTTGGATACATGTGCAATCCATCCCGGCCACAATCCAACTGCATCCAAACCTCAGGCTAAGTATGCCAAATGTTCCGTCTCATCAAGAGGAATTCAATGAGAGAGACGGCGCGTCAATCGGACGCCCGGTCTGTGAGTTATTGGCTTTTTCGTTCTGGGGTCTGGTTGGTTTCGTGAGCGAACCAACCCAACCACACTCTGATGACGTTCAAACCTCGAGCGGAGTAATCCAAAAGTTCCGTCTCATCAAGAGGAATCCAAAAAAGTCGACAGCACATCAATCGGACGTCCGGAGCTCAAGATATAATAGTTTCCGCTCCGAAGGCCCGGTTGGTTTCGTATCCGAACCAAACCGGCCGAACCCAAATTTCTTCGAAACCTTGAGTGTAATATACCGAAACGACCGCCTCGATCCAAGAATCACATCTCAACTAACGGTGCATCGATCGAAGGTCCGTATCCCATGTTATGGGCGTTCGAACGGAAATAATCCGAAATGGGGGGTCTGGGCCCGGCCCAGCCCGACCCAACCTCCTGGGTCGTCCCGAACCGGGGCGACCCAACCCGGGTCCGGGTCCGGACCATCAGGACGTGACCATGCCCGGGTGGAGCAGCCCAGCCCAGCCGGCGTGGCCCGACCGGTGCGGCCCGACCGCATGGCCCGCTGCAGCTCGGCCAACGTGGCTGAGTGGAAGCCGCAAAGCGGGGGGGGGGGGGGTTGCATGGCCCCCTCACCGCTGATTGATGTAGTTGGTGGTTTGCGCCGCCACCATTCATTCAGGATCCCACGCGGCCGCGGGATCCCCCGTGTCACACCGCCGCGACAAGCTGCGGCGGTTTATTTCCTCCGGCGGCGCGCTAGGGCGTCGCCGCCTCCTGGCGGCCGGACGGCTCCGGCCGCCGCCCCCGGTCGCCGGTGACGTTGCACCGGCGACCCGCACCTCTAGGGTTTCCGTGGGCCACCAGAGTTGCTCCGGTGGTCCGTTTTCAAGACCTTATGTGCCGGCGTTCATCTCGGGTCTCGATCTTTAATGCAGAAGCTTCAAAAATTACCTTGCGGCCCCATTTGTCGTCACCCGTCAATCCACGCACAACGATCAATAATCAAACCACGACCTCTTCGTGGTTTTCTGGCGTGGTGTGACGGCGCCACGACATGTTTGACTTCAACGGAGAGGCGTGATGACGCCATGCTTCTTCGCCCTTTCTCATAGTTTCCGCAGGGTGCAACCGCACCGCACCGCCTTTCACGTGCCGCAACAGATTCAAACAAACAAGGGGGGAGGAGGGTCAGTCGTGTTCATGCGGTCCGACCTCCTCCTGTTATTACGATGACAGGCGGCCAAATTGAAACCAAGAAAGGCGACAGATGAGATCATGCTCAACAATAAATAAACCCCTACCTGATGTAAACGTTGAACAAAGGTTTGTCCCGGAAGGAGAGGGATCGTCGCGTCACGGAAGGAGCGTCGTGGAAGAAGCGTCACCGAAGAAGCGTCGTAGAAGAAGGCTTCGTTGATTTTAGAGGATCCTGCATTTTTCGCATTCTTCGTGTTCTTCCACGAGGAGGAAGAATGTCCTTCAGAACATAGATCTTTCCTCCCCAAATCCTTTCGCACCATCAACTATTCTCCCACGAAATAAGACTTAGTCTTATTTAATTAACACACAAGCCAAAGGAATTCATTTGAAATTCAAACGAATCAAAGAATTAATTACTCGAAAAACCTACACAATTAATGAGTTGTCTTTAATTAAAAGGGGGGGGGGGTTGAGAGTTACAAAATTAAGAGGGGTAGGTGAGGGGTTGGGCTCATGTGGGCCCCACCCCACCTTAATCCTCTCAAAGGTAGTTATCAACAAGTGGGTCCCACCCCTAATTCCCTTGCATAGGTTTTAACCACATAAGAGATAGGAAAAGTGTTGTGACAGAACACTTAATCCACTTAACAAGAAAAGAAAATATAATTGTAAAACAATATTATTATTATCCCTCACTTTATTTAAACAACTCATCCCCAGAAAACGCAACTCTAGAAAGGGGGTCTTCTTAAGCAATTACCAGCGCTGCGAGTTCATCGGTGCCCTCAGATTTTGATTCTGAGCACCGGTTCAAAACTTAGAAAAAAACCCGCTCGTTCGTTCACTGAACGTACCTGAGCTAAACTTCAGAAATTGATTCCGGGCACACCGGGCTTTGGAATCAGGCACCGTCAGAAACTGCATTATTCTAAAATCCCAAAGAAATTTAAGAAAAAAAATTCCCTTGAATTTTCCAGGTCTTAACAGAATTCATGCATTTAAAAGTATTCATGGACTAATGCTTTATTTTCTTCTTTTTATATCCCTTAATAATCTTTTGGTTCTTATAGAATGTTTATAAATTATTTTAACTAGATATAAGGTTTTTTGAGGAAAATAAGGAATCCAGGTTAAATGTTAGGAAGATTTTTCATGGAAATAATTTTTTATTTGAAAAGTATTATATTTTGGAAGAAATGGATAATGTTTATGTTGTACTTTATCAATATTAATTTGGAATGATATTTATGTGTTATATCTCATTTCTCTAAAACTATAAACTTGAAAATATCCTCAATGAGAAAATAAGTGATTTCGTGACTAAAATTTAATATTATGAAATATAATATGTCTGGGTCTTTATAGTTGGTATCAGATGATGGTTTAGATAACCTTAGGGGTTAGAATGATTTTAATAAAATACAATAAATTATTTTTACTCCATGGTAATTTGAAATGATATATAATTTAAATATTACCATGTATTTTAGACTAAGACATGTTTTTTCAAAATGGATTTCCACAGAAGAAATATGGAAGATGAAGAGGAGAGGCACCAATAAAACAATATCCTTCCGAATATGCAGCCCAGAATGGTAGGGATTTGAACCAAGTAGTTTGGGATAATAATGGCCCAACTAACATAGGAATTAAATTGTTATGGCATCTATGCAAGATAAAAAACCAGAGGTACCAAAATATAATATGACTATAGTGGAAGATTGTTATAAGGCAACTCCCTCCTACTCTCAATGGATCATTAGACCCTTTCACGGCTGAAGGATAGATTAAGTACCTTAAAATGATATATTATGTTATATAATATTAATACAATGAAAAGTTAAGTCATTCCATTTATTGTTTTGAAGGTGAAGTTGATCAGTGGTGTTCAATGGTCAAAATATCAATGATAGAGAAATGATTTACGCCTTATGTTGGGAGGAATTTATAAATATTTTCCTTGAAAAATATTTTCCTAAGGTTGTGAAACATATGATGGAGAATAAATTCCTTGAATTGAAGAAAAAAGAGGAATATTTGGTGGATGTTATTGAAGAAAACTTCACTTTACTATCTAGGTATGCTTAAAATCTTATTCAGGATCATTATTGAAAAATCAACCTCTTTTACACTGGATTGAAGCCAAGGAATCGAAGGGAGTTGGCCTCTCATGAATTAAAAAGTTATGAGAAACTTGTTTGATGTGATGAGAGTGTAGAGATAGAGTTTACAGATGATCTCATGCACTTAGAAACATGGGGAATAAGAGGTCTAGAAAGAAATAAATGGGTAAGAATGTACCAATGAAATTTGATGGTATAAAATTCTAGTTTCCATTTTGTGAAAAGTGTGGAAAAAAAGAACATTGTGGAATGTCTTACCACTAATGGGAAGTGTTTTCTATGGGGTGTGTTTGTACATATGGCCCATGATTATAATGAAAATAATTATAATAATAATCCTAGAAGGAAATTTGTTAAGTGTTTTAAATGTGGAGAGATGGGTCATTATAAAAATTCCTACCCAAAGAGAGATCTAAATGATGCAAAGAATCCATACAATAATCAGAAAGGTGTAGTGAGATCATTTGTGACTATGTCATTAGATGTCATTCCATCCAATGATTTTGAATCAAGTACTTTGTTTACTCAGATTTTTATACTGTTTTTATTGATGTGGGATCTATAGATTCCTTTACTTCTGGGAGATTTAATTTTAAATTAGAAATATCACCTCAAAAAATGAGTGCAGAACATATTATTAAAACACTAGGGGGAATATTATAACAGTGAGGAATTATAAGAATATTTATATTATGGTTTGTGAAAATACATTACCTGAAAAACTTATTGTGTTTCCCTTAATAGATTTTGATGTCATTCTGGGAATGGATTGCTTTTCTGTTAGTCATGTTATGATTGATTGTAAAGATAAAGAAGTTGTTTTTAAAAAGAGTTTCAGTTTGTATAATTGAAAGATCCCATACAATTGATAAAATATCAAGAATCTAAGAAACTGTTGATAGATGGAAATGAATGTTACCTTGTTCATATTGATGAAAACAAGGAAACTGTTTAGATTAATTATGTTCCATTGGTAAAATAATACCTTGATGTTTTTTCTGGTGAGTTACCAAGTATCATAGCTAGTCGGGAAGTCCAATTCACAATTAACTTAGTTCTTTATTTTAATCCAATTTCAAAATCGTTATATCGATTATCTCAAATGGAACATATTGAATTGAAAAATAAGTTTCATTATTTCATGGAAAAAGGATGCATTCATCCTAAAACTTGACCATGGGTTGCTTTTATTTGCTTCGTTAAAAAGAATGATGGTTCCATGAGAATTTGGATTGATTATAGATCATCGAATAATATCACTATTAAAATATTGTATCCTTCGCCTCATATCAATGACTTTTTTGATCATCCCCAGAGAGCTCGGTATTTTTCCAAGATTGATTTGCGATCAAGATACTGTTAACTAATAGTGAAGGAGGATGACATACCAAAAACAAATTTTCATACTATATATGTACAATATGAATTTGTTGTTATGCCTTTTCATTTTACTAATGCACTTGTTTCATTAATGAATGTTATAAATAGAATATTTCTTGGGTTCTAGGATAAGTTTTTGGTTGTGTTTATTGATGAAATTCTGGTATTTAATAAGAGTAAATAAGAGCATCAAAAACATATAAGGGGTTTTTTCAAACCATAATGGAAAAATAACTGTATTGAAAATTCAGAAAGTCTAATTTTTGGTTGCAATATATTTCTTTTCTTGGGAACATTTTAAATAAGGATGGAATAAAAATTGATCCTACCAAAACAAAATTGATCTATGAATATCCAAGACCCACAACTTTTATTGATATTTGTAGTTTTATTAGATTAGTAGGTTATTACCGACGGTTTATTAAAAACATTGCACAGTTATCTAGCACCCTAACTAATTTAATGCGAAAAGTGATTAAATTTATTTGGACCGAAGAATGTGATGTTTTCTTTCTTGAAATGAAGAAGAGATTGGTGAATGCTCTAGTTTTGGCCTTGCCTTCCTAAAATTGATAATTTTTTATCTATATTGATTCATTATTTAAGGGACTTCATTTTGTTTTGATGCAAAATGATCAGGTAATTTCAAATTCTTAAATACAATTAAAACCTCAGGATTAAAATTATCCCACATATGATCTGGAATTTGAAACTATGGTTTTTTCATTGATAATTTGGAGTCATCATTTATACGGAGCCAAATGTCAAATATATAATAACCATAAAAATATGTGGTATATATTCACTCATAAGGAATTAAACCTGAGAGAGATTATGGCTTAAACTAATAAAGGATTGTGATTTCATGATCAATTTCCATCCATGAAAAGTAAACAAAGTGGAATATTCCTTGAGTCAAAAACTTCACGCATCATTAACCATGTTATGTTTTGAACATGATCCCTTGATTAATGATTTGATGAATTTGGGAATATAAGTTAATGGATAATAAATACCTATGTTTTTTTCATTTTGTAGTGTAGTCATCGTTATTAGATAGAATTAAGAAAGCACAGATGGAAGACTAGGAGATATCAAAAAAGGAATAATAGGTTAAAATTGGTAATTTTCCAGAATTTAACTTTGAAAAAGATTTGGTTTTAAGATCCAGTAAAAGTTTGTGTCTGCCTTGTTATTCAAAGTTGACGAAAGATTTATTGTGGGAATCTCATAGTTCACCAATTTCAATTCATCCTAGAGGAAGTAAGATGAATAGTAACATTCAGGAGTATTATTGGTGGGATGGAATGAAAATAGATATTGCAAATTTTACCACGAAATTCTTGACATGTCAACATGTTAAAGTAGTGTGGCAGTTATAGAATGGGATACTTCAGCCTTTTTTAGTTCCAAAGTGGAAATGAAAGAATGTATCAATAGACATTACAGTGGGACTACCTATGACTTCTTGAGGAAACAATACGATTTGGGTTATTGTTTCTTAGCTAACAAAATCTGCACATTTTCTTTCTTTTTGAGATAAAATGTATTTGGATCAGCTTTCTCAAATGTACCTCACATAGAATTTTAGGTCACATGGAGTTCCTTTTTCCATTCTATCTGATTGGGATCCCAGGTTCACTATTAACTTTTGGAAGGTCCTTTAGAAGTCATTGGGCATCGAATTAAATTTCTATATTGCTTTTCATCCTCAATCATATGGGAAGTCAGAACGAATGATACAAAATTTAGAGGATATGCTTCTAGCTTGTTCATTGGACTAACATGGAAGTTGGGATCATCATATTTTTTTATTTTAGGTTTCTTATAATAATATTTTTCAGTTCAATATACAGATAGAACATTTTGAGGAATTGTATGGTAAGTAGTGTCGAACTCCATCTTTTTGGGATAAATTTGGTGGAAGAAAGTTGATAGGACCATAATTAGTAGAGGAAGTGGCTGAGAAAGTGAATATGATCGCGACACATGAGGACAGGTCAGAGTCGGCCAAAAAGTAATATAAAAAATAGGGGGAAATACTTTTATTTTGAGGTAGGTGATTATATTTTTCATTGAATCCTACCATGGAAAAGTGTCATGAATTTTGGTAAGAAAGGAAAGATATGTCTACAATTCATTGTACCTTATGAAATTCTAGATAAGGTTGGACTAGTCACATACCATGTATCCATGCCTCTGATTTTATCTCAGTTACACAATTTTATTCATGTTTTGATGTTGAGAAATTATGTGTGAGATTTATCTCATGTCTTGAGCCCAGAATTACTTCAATGGGAAGATAAAATTTCTTATTAAGAGAAAAAATTTCAGATTCTTAATCAAAGGAAAAATGTATTGAAGAATAACATAATCCACCAATTAGAGGTTTTGTGGAGAAACCACATGGTTAAAGAAGAAACATGAGAATATGAAAATGTTGTGAGGGAAAGGAAACCTCAACTGTTTAATAATTAAATAAAATTAAGAGGGAACAATTTCCAGATGTTGGGGATAATGTAAAACCCCATGTTTTTTAAAATAAATTGAAATGAATGAATCCTTTTTATGTAGACATTTATATCTAGCCTTACCACATGATTTTGTTACGTCTATGTGTTGAATTTTGAAAAATGGTCATATAAAATAGTGATCAGTATTTTATTTGGAGTATGATGTAAACACCTTGTTTTTTTGGTGAATAGTAACAAAACATTATGAATAGTAATATGAATAGTAATATGACCCTAGTGAATAATAAATTTTATTATTATTTTATTTTCTTAAGGATTTAAGATAATGGTATCTTGATTAATTTTTCAAGGTGTTAAATAATGTGTTATAGATTTAAAATTGTTATTATTTTGAATAAATTTTAATTTTATTTAAAAATTAAGCTAATAATATTTAGAAAAATATTTTTAAAAAATTAATTGATTTTTGAGTTCTACACATCGAAAAATGGATTGGGAGAATTTTTTGGATTTTTCTAAAAATCATTAATTTTCCATGAATAGTAAAATATGATAAATTACAATAAATGCTAAATACTTGATTTACTAAATCATAGTTGATTCAAGGATTATCTAAGACCAGTTGGTTTGAACTAAAATGATATTATTTCTATTTGAGGTCACATGAATCAAGAATATTCATAGTCTTGAGAAAACATATTATAATAATGATTAAAATAATGCAAAATCCCTCCTCTCACACACTATAAATACCACCTTCATTTCCATCTTCCCCCACACCTCTCAAGCCATTAACCTAGACTTATTTATACCCAAAACACCTCCCAAGACCCCTCCCCATGTAAAAGACCAGATGGTCCCTCCAAAAGGCCAAAACCAAGGGCCTTTAGAAGAATCTCAAGGAGAAGAGATCAAGAGGTAAACATCCTCTTTTGTTCTCTTTCTTCTATTTTCATTTTCATTTATACTCTTATTTTTTCCTCACCTCCTTTTATACAAGAGGAATTATTGTTAAATTATAATAAATTTTCTATATTTCATCATGTTTATTGAATATTCACAATTATACTCCTCCTCTCACTCTTATTCATCAAATTAAAACACCGACCATGATGTTTCGATTTACCGACATCGTGGATGATGTGATTTCAATTTATTTTAATTACTTCAAGACAATTCATGAAACCATTTGTATTGTTGAAACAAATAATAATTTATGAATTATATCTTATATAATTTTCTAGAATCACTTTTTACACATGTTCTTAATTTATGAAACAAAATAATTTCATTGCGATCAACGAATCTCCAAAATGACCTAAACTATCAATAACGTTTTAACTTTTGAAACATAATCATGTCAGAATTAGAAATGATAATTGGAATAATTTATGGTTCTATTAATATTTAAATACCATTCCATTACAATTCTGGAGTTTCACTTCCAATTGAAAAGAATATCCATCATGAACCGATAATGGAAATCAAGCAAAGAGCCCATCCAAAACAATAGAAGGAACTACATACTAACAATTAAGGGGAGAAATGATGTAATAAAATGATCATATAAGGTATTATAAACATGAATTTGTTTCTATAATATATTAATAACACTTTTATAACAATTATATATGAGGTTTAAATAAGTTCAATGTAAGACAAACCCGTGGTAAGGGAATTCATTACCCAATTTCCATTATTTGGGATAACCTTTGACATCATTGTTTATGTTGTACATCAATTGTTTGGACGAAATTTATTTATATTATGATTAATTATGTGTATCTATAGTGCATATACATATTCCATCCACTCTATTATTCATATCTTCAATTATATGATATTTATAAGGGACATTTCTTTTAAAAACCTCTTTTAAAATTCTATTTTACGAAATTCCAAAAGAAATATTTTTATGCAATTATTAATTTTGTATGATTGATTTATGCTTATTTGGAATTGTTTATGATTATTTTTTTTACCTATATCTCCCTCCAATGCATTGGGCATGTGTATGTTGGAGGTCAACTGTATGGTTACTCCATGTGTAACAATGATGGTTACACAAATTTTAATGTATGTGTAATGGTTACAAATTATATGGTAGCTAAGATGGTTAATAGATTATGTAAACAATACAAAAAGATACATTTATGGTTATATTTATGTTCTTTATGTTTTGTGGGAATCTTGTGTTTCACAAAGTATGTATATATGGGTGACAAATATGTTTTTTAAATTATTTTATGCATTTACAAGTATTCTTGGACTAATGTTTTCATTTCATATTTTTTATACCATACTGATATTTTTATGATCA
The DNA here is from genome assembly GCA_963277665.1 of Viscum album. Lineage (NCBI taxonomy): Eukaryota > Viridiplantae > Streptophyta > Magnoliopsida > Santalales > Viscaceae > Viscum > Viscum album. The sequence continues at coordinate 558,080,182 of OY728120.1, read as the reverse complement.
TCCCTAGTTTTTAAATTATTTTAACAGGTTATAAGGTTGTGTAAGAAAAAGACGGAATCCAAGTTAAATGATATTAATATTTTTAAATGAAATCATGTTTTACTTGAAAAAGTATTATATTTTTGATGAAATGGACACTGTTTATGTGGTACCTTCTCTATATGAATGTGGAATGTTATGTATGTATTATATCCCAAATCTTTAAAAATATAAACATCAAAAGATCCTCAAAATTAAATTAAGTGTGTTATTGACTAAAATTCATGATTATGTAATGTAATAAGGCTGGGCCCTTATAGTCAGTCATTGTTTCCATAAAAAATGTCACTACATCTTGTCTTATAGGTATATATAGGGACCCATACTTTACTCCTTATGCAACTTCCATAGATCACCGATTATAATTACAAACTCCATTGGAAAATATATTACAATATAAAACTTCATGTAGATAAACTATAAAAATTTATTCCTTCTTTAGAATTCGAATTTGGGTGACTTTTTTCACCTCTAATAATAACCCATTAATCATTTGAATGTTAAAATTTCCCTTATACATAAATTCTAAGGATTAATCATCCACCGAATTCAAATTTTTTAATATCAAAGACACATAGTTTACCATTTATCCCTACTCTCGAATTGTGGTAAATGTTTCTCTTAAGTAAATCTCCCATGACTCCCCCAAAACATTGAAACTTATTAGTAAGTACTTACTTTTCTTATCTATATTATAGGAATTTGAACATCTATAATATTTCCTATTATATGTTTTCTATAACTAAGATTGTTTTTTTAAGTGAATTATTTTCCGAAATTTCTAATATGTTAGACCAAGACCATCAAACTTACCTAAAAGTATATTTTTTATACTTATATTCTAATCATCACTTATTTATTTTCTAAGGAAAATTGCCTCTTCTTTCATTATTTAGAACATTACTAAGCGGTTCATGAACCAATCTTAGTTTGAGTTCTTTATTTAGGATTATGTTTATGCCATCCTCAGACACAAAATTATTCTTCCTATAGGAATTGGTAACTATTGACACCATAAAATTCCATAACTCCAATAGTGTTGAAAACATTTAAAGACACAAAAAATTATCAAAAAACATAACCTTCATTGATTTATGATATCATTGCAATGTTATGAAGTCCTTAAATTGTTCTATTATTAGTTTATATTCTAATAACATCATGCTGAACATCCTTTTCATCATTATTGCTTTGTATATTCCTCTAGTTTCTTTTACATGTATTACATGGATTTCATTTGCTAAAACATAGTCCTCACCCAAAAAATATTTATTTCCATGCTCCAAACCATTAACATATTGATCGAAATGAACCCTTTCTTATCTATCCATTCCAAATAAATCACTTACATCTTATATGGACTGACTACAATTAATGAAACCTCAAAATCCTTCTAAATGAGATAATATTCTATATGAATTCTATAGAACACAAAATCTATTTCATTGAAATTTTATATATGGAAATTCCATTTTTAAAATTAATACCTTCCAATTCCATTTAGATCCCATTAATTACAAATAACATCAAGTTATGGGAGGGAGTGTTGCTTGAGTTATCTTTGAGTGTTCCATTGAGTGGGAAAAGAACCAAAAGTATTGAAACAAAATTGTTGGGAGTCCTCAAAGTTTATAATTTTTATAGATTACTATTATAGAAATCACACAACAGATAGTTATTCATATAACTCCTCTCACATGAAGGCCCCCCTCAGTCTTAGTGTAAATAAAGATATAAAGTCCTTCCACGCTACTCAACACACCAAATTGAAGATTCACACAATCAATTAAATGCATAACATAAAAAATATTCAGGATAAACATAAATTAAATAGATGTTAAAATGAAAAATTTCAATATAATTCTGACTTTAGTTTTACTTTTGTGGGAGAAAATTGTTGCATGTTCCACTAAAATCAGATGTTGCAATGGTTTTACAAACTCAATTTGTAATAACCACTGATATCTACTTACCCATACAATCATAATCATGATATTATTTTAGAATACAATTAATATTTTTCCCACTAAACTATTAGAGAGATTCTTATTTGGTTTTCTATAATTTCACCCCAATCTGAGTTTGGTAGAACTGGCATAATTGAATGTGTTAATTTTTGATAACCTATTGTATTTGAAACAAGATATCTAATGTTGGTGAACAAAATACAAGGTACTAAATAATTATCTTACAGACATAATAATTCCAAAATTTTATAAAAATTCATGTCTAGAATTATCCATCAGAACACCATCACTGATCCTATTGAGAACTGTAACTTCTATTCATCATCGTCCAATCCATTGAACATGTCGATCGAATATTACCATCATATAACAAACCTAACCCCCCCTTAATGATTCCAATACAGCTTCCTAATCAATCAGGACAATGTTATCATATATATTACATCATTCTAATAGAACATAGTTTTCTATTGAACAAATTTTATTCCAAATAGATTCCACTATGGAAATACTATCACAATGACCCAAAATCTCAAAACACCCACTATTGTAACTATAATTAGTGATAAATCAATGACATGACTATGTAATACATATATTATTCCATATATTTTGAAATATAACAAAATAAAGTGTTTATGATTTAAATCAACACATAATAAATAATAAGAATTTAGAAAACAAAAATTAATTACTCATTCATCCTAAAAGTAATCGTTACCACAACATAGGAAGAATAAAATTATTTTCATCTCTTTTCCATTAAAATTTATTATCTATATATTTTCCAAAATGCATCATTTTTTTCTCTAACTCAACACATTAATAAATCCACTAATATAAAACACAATATTCCAATCCCAAAAAACCAATTTCTTTATCTCACTTATCTTGACATTGACATCATAGAAAATAATGATGATATTGACTGATCTTTCCCTAGTATGGACCTTATATATTATCCATTGTACCAATATAATCAATCATGAAATTAAAAAATCATGTCCTTGATATATAAGATGCAAGATATCCCATTTATAATAATATTTAACATACTAAAGACTTTCCCACATGTAATTAACAAGATTAAACCTTATCAATTTATTAGCTAAGAAAACCTTTTAAATGTACTATATTATTTCTATATGTACTTGAGATTTTCCTTTTTATTAATAAAAATTATCCCAAACCATTATCAAACAATTCTTAACTCCAAATTATATCTTATGCTTTGATGCCAATTTTTTACATGCTTGTGTTTTTAAAAGGTGATCTCCCCAAACCTTCCACTATAATTATTATGGATAGAGACTAGCATCGAGGTAATCACACAATCATGGGATGAATTATAACTAGAAAACCTACATTGTAAAATTATACATTAATATCCACCATTATGTAAATTAAATATAACGTAAATAATATAAAAGATTTCTATATTTTAAAACATAGAGTCATATTTTAAGATAACCAAAATGGTATTGCACAATTTTTTTTCAAAACAAATGATGTAATACTAACATAGATAATATGAGTCAAGTTTGAGTATAATAGTATATCCATGCTCAAAGAAGAAGAATATTTTCTCTCTATGTGTTGTTTGATTTCTGCCACACCGAGGGAAATATATTAATAAAAACAATTTCCTAGTATGTTGGTGTAGTGGAGATAACCTCATTATAGCAATAGGCAATGGATTTTGAAATTGTTGATTAAAAAGGATTATTAATCAAATTTTTTAAGGGTCTTTAGATCGATATTTTTTCCTTTAAAAAAATACTTCTAAGGTGTAGATTCTATAACCAGGGGTGTATTATACATAACAAACCTCAATATAATTGGTCATAGATCCAAAATAGGATTACCGATCAATGGTAATGCTTATTTGAAGTTGTTCATCATAAATGATGCTACACCGCAACCTCAAGATCACAGAGAAATTCCACCATGAGGCTAAAATCATACAGATGCTCTACCGTGTATTCCACTAACCATTTCATGAGGCTTGACCTCCCAGTGATAGAGCATACTTCTATGATTATCTATGAGTGAATCCTTCGTGGTGATAGTGTCCTTTCATGAGTCTCCATGAGGCCCAACATTACAGTGATGGAGGGTCATTTGGTCACATTACATGATAACTAACCATGTAGAATCCGACCACACAATTTGCTCATTTATTTGAAAACTGAACTCCATGGTGGAATCCCACTACATACTCCAATATGAAAGTCCTACCCTGTAGAATATAACTAGCCAGGTAAACCCTTCCATGAACTCAACTACATGGGTAAAACCCTTCACGAACTCAACTATGTAGAAAACTCCCCCTATGAGCTTAACCACACATATATACCCCTCTACAAAAAATAAAAACATAGGTTTTCTCTTACACATTATTCAACACATGTACATACCCCTTCATGATCTCCGTTATATATCCACACACTTTTATTTGAAACCCAAACTCCATACGAGAATCCCACTACATGCTCTGATACACAATTCCAACCATATAGAATCAATTAACAAAGGTATTCTGATCCATGAACTCAACTACATGGGTACAACCCTTCATGAAATCAAATACATAGAAAAATATCCCCATAAAATTGATCCCATTTATATACCCCTCTGAAAGCTTACCCACATTGATTTAACCCTCCACACGCTTCAACACATTTACATACCCCTTCATAAGCTCCAATATATATCCACCATCCTTTTTGTGGTGAGTACTTAGACTACCCCCTGAAATATAGAGTACACAAACAAATATTTTCTATATAACATTAGTTCCTACTAGTTCACCTACCTTAGAGTCTAATTGTATATGAAATATTGGATCCAACCCAGTTCTTGAGTTAAGTTCACTAATGAAATTATACCACAAAATTGATCCTAAACGATTAGTTCAAGTGAAAATACTCTTATTGGTTCCAATACATGGGACTCCTCCGAGGTGAATACCTAATGATATCATTACATTACTCATCTATTAAGTGAGGTATATCTAGTAAGAAAGCACGTATAAGCCATAAAAAATCACATTGAGGCAATATACTTCTCTTTTTTTTCAAAAATATACCTATGGTGTAGATACTGCTATTAGAACAATAATTCATAGATACCTAGACCAATTTACGTGAAAATTTATTGTGGGAATCGTACTATGTGTAAACCCTAGTCCTTTAAGCCTTTAACTGATTCACTTATCGGTTTAGGCATCTCTGGCCGACATACATGCGTAAACCCCACACAATAACCTTAATTAGAGACATTTATTCTAGTTTTTATATATGGACCTTCTCCATGGATTTTGAACCAAACATATCTTCACCTGAATCCTAAATTAGGTAAGGTATCTCAGGTCAACTCATGCATAAGGCATTATATATCTTATATTTTATTCCCTTTTATGGCCCATGCATACTCAAGAGGGACTCCAAATAGGAGTAAGCCCCAATTCAACATGAAAGAGAAGATCAAAAGTAATAACTACTTAGTCTCATGTTCCCACTCCTTTTTTTGGAATAAACATCTATATATGGGACTCCATCATGGAGTAAACCCAAATTGAACCTCAAATGTCATCTCATGCATACACCACACTCATTATCTTGTTGTCTTATCAAATTCAATATGACTCATATTATATCCCTTTTACCATACAATGCATGAATTACATCTGATTATAGGTTTATTTATTCATTATATTAGTATAATTGGGGTTCATCATATTGAAGGAATCATTAATTTATAGTTTCATGAACTGTATAGTGAACTTCCTAACCAAATGGCATTATGTTGCATGGACTGGTCATCACATATGAACATAAACTATGTTACTCATACTATATAGGATTTTTTATTGGATATGTATAAAACCCCCTTAGGATAAAACTAAATATTATATAACATATAATGTCTCTTACATAACTATCATATGTTGGATCACTTTTCCTATATACCTTGAGTTGATATATTTCAACAGGTTTCTTAATATTCCTAAAGTTGAGTTAATCCTATCAGTTTCCTAGAATATTTATTGAGTTTGGATACTCCTATTCATTTACCTATGTTTGAGACTCCTATTAGGTTTATTCCCCAACCTCAGTTATTTTACACTTATTCGATTAGAATAATAAACCCATGCGATGAGAATAGGATTACACTAACATTCATCAGGTGACAAGACGTAGGTAATTCTTATCAATATTCCACTATGTGATGATCCTGGTCCCCCTATCTAAAATTAATATGATCTATTTATGATAAAGATAATATGATTAATAATATTACATTAGTGAAGATCCAAGGATGCCACTTATATCGATCTAGTGACATATATAGTGACGATCCAGGGCCGATCAATCATCTCTCATGTGACGAGCATGATATTCCTTCATTGTAATATATAAGGAACATAACATAGGTTTCTTATATATATGTAATAAAAAACACCCCCTTTTAGTTATTTTATAAATATAATGAACATGATATTTCAACTTATACATAAATCCCACAACCACTTGGGTTTGGCACTTTATTCCAAATCATCCTCAACATGTGATGTAAAACAAACTTCATCGGTAAACCTATAAAGTTGTGACATGTAACACTAATATGGCACAAAAATATATGATTTAGGATTCCGCATATAGAAATATTTATGAATCCATCTTATTGGCCTAAACAAAACATTTCAATACTAATATCCTCCCTATATATTTATTAACTATAAAATTCCAAACTATATGGCTACACATCATAACATCACTTGTAATAAGTGAAAGAGAACTAATAATACATGAAGATGTTCACATATCCTCATTTATTCAATTATATCATTGGAAAATGGGTAATATTTATGATTTATGATTTGGGGAGGATTCATGGAAATATTTAATCTATAATAGAGTCATGAAGTTGGAAATAATTCCCCATAAAAGGGTGTGATGAGCCTAAACTCACATCATATTGAACAATGATAATTACAATGAGTAAATGGGATGAAACACCCAAAACCACACACTATTGGAAGGTAGGTTTATATTGATATTCCCGTTTATCCTTCATGGATGAGGTATTTTATTAGATTTTCCATTAGAAATAAAATGGGGAACCTGATGTGAAATTTTTATCTATGAAGACGACTGATTGACCATGAACTCTTATGTGTGATGTTTCATTTATGAGTTTCTTATTTGTGATTATATATTAGGATAATAAATAATCCCTATAATCTAAATGGAATAATAAAATGAACTAATGAATGATAAATGGGTTCTGACCCACCAAACCATACAATGGGTACTGAACCACTGAATGGCCTAATGTGCACTAACCATTCAAATGATCCAATAAGAACCATACAACTAAATGGGACACACTTTGGATGAGGATCACTGATTAAATCATGTTTCGATCAATATGGAATCAACCAATTATGATGAATTTTCACATGGACATGATGAGTACATTCTAAATAGATATGAGTGTGGACCAATACAATCAGTTGATGCTCAGTAGGTTCTCCTATCCTTTACTCTTCACATTGATGAAGAATAGATTGGTAATAGACCACCCACCTATAATAATGGGGTCTTTATCCCTACATCCCTCTAAATTTACATCCTAATCCACCCATCCCACCACAATAAATGTAATGGGTGTCGATGAATCTTCTACCTGTCAACCCTATGAGAATAAAAGGGCTACCTCTACTAAGGAACTGATCACTAAAATATCGTATGAAAACAAATATCTCTGGGAAATATTTATATATAATATTTATAATTACTTTCCCCAATGTTTAATACTAACATATTTATGAATATGACCTCATATTAATTGATTACCCTATCCGACACAGATATTATATTTTTTATATTTTCACCCCCTCATTGGGTGAATTTTTGACATCGTTCCGCCTTATTCTTTTTCCAGAGGGATAGGAAAATTCTTTTATTTTATAACCGAAAATTAGGTGAATTTATATTCATCAATGGGTTAAACTTATTCCCTTCAATTTAATTACATTATTTCTTCACCAACATTATATAAAATCCAACTAGGTTCTCATTCTGATCAAGGCATACGAGGCCCACTGGGGAGGGCGCAATGTCGTCTATTTTTCAATAACAAATACAAAATGGCATATTCCTTCCCTATAGATAAATATTCTATATATGTCACCTTCTATATGGAGAATAATTTGTTTATTTTTTCAAGGATTTGAATAAGAATAAAAAAATTAAGATGACCTATGATACCCTAAAAACCATTGCCCCTACCAAAAATTTCAAGGGAATACATTCAACAGGTGATTTTTCAGTATAGATAGGAATCATAGGTTGATATATAAGGATATATTGGAGAGAAAAACACCAAAATATGTACAATATACATACCAAAACCCTAATAAATACAAGTAAAGTTAACTAGAGCATCACTATAACCTATATATCAATGAAAGATGAACCCTCACCTACCCCTTCTAGCCTGAGTATGTGGATTCATATTTTACATGTTCATTTTTGAATAAAAAACTAGAAATCCTAAAAATTAAGATATCTAAGGTGGAAGTGATGAAGGGTAATCCCAATATATGTCACTACCAACAATTATTAGGACATAATATTAATGTATTATTCATGTTCCAATATTTTATCTAGATGTTGATGGATGAAGTCCTGGTAGAGTTAGTGGATACCAAGATGCATGACACATTTATTTGGGTCATCCTCACTCAACCAATGAAAAATCACATATAATGAATCTTGTATTGAATATTTTATTACTAAGTGAATTTAATCTTAATGGATATATCATTAATACATGATTTTAGTCTTCATTTACATGTCCTTATTTACTGAAAAGATTTTTTTTTTAAATTATTCCAATATGAAAGACTCAAAACTTGAAATCAAGAAATACTCCCCAAATAATGTTAAACTACTAGGATAATGTCCTTATATCATGATGTAAGGCTACATGAAGCATTCCAAGTCATATGATATAAAACTAATGGATATATTTCATCCCACATGATGTTAAATTATACAACTATCATTCTCAATCATGCGGATATTATCCCCTTTTAATTAGAAGCCTTTAATAAATTTTCTTAAGAACTATTGTTGCATGATCTCTATACTCAATGGATATATAGTGATTCCAATAGTTCTTAAAAAGTGGCCATAAAAAATCGAAATATTTAACACCATGTATTGGTTCCTAAACCATATTTCATCTATGTTTGGTTTTTTACTTCCTCTATAATAATACATGTTTCCTTACACTTTTAATTTGAATTAAATCCAGGAGAAACTGTATACTAATTTCATGATGTTTAACATCATATACCTTAACCCAATTTCATGATAATAAAATATTTCACAACATAATCCACCATTCAGTTTCTTAAAACATGTTAGAGTTGTCACTCTTATTGGGCTTATCCATGAGCTTAAATGAGGCCCAGAACCATGAAACAATTCTAAATTCATAATCATTTCAATATGTTCACCAACACTAAAAATTTAAAACTTTCCTCCTTCCTCCCTACATGTAGGATTTATATATATGGATTCTTTTTTAAGAAGTACATGTTGATTTATTAGTAAATTTCTAGGATGATTAATTATTCTTGGATCTCCTATCCTAAATCCAACCTCACATTTTATCATTAGAAATAAAAGTACGATAATCCCCCCTTTCACATTGGTGTTTTGGCATCGTTTTTTCCTTATATAGCCATACAATAAGGTGAAAATCTTTCTCTAATTCCCTATATGTTATTTTTATTAGTACATAATAGGTTCTTTTTGTGAATTAAGTATTTATTTATTCTCATCGATATGGGATATGTAGTAATGCTTGGTTCTCTCATCCCATGTCCAATCATAATTTATCTAATCACATTTTATTCATATTATTATGATGCTAAACTTTCAAAAATTATTTTTTAGTTACATGACCATTGAATATAGAACAATAATATCATTTTCATATGATATTAATATGAATGATATGAGTTACTCACATTGAGTAGATCACCCCTTTATGTGATTTTGAAATCAATAATTTCATGTTATATCCCTTTTCCTCGAGAATGTGTTTAATAAATGGTGGAGTAACCTTTAGTGTTCTCAAAATATAATGGAATATATATATGATATAGAAGAGTTTACTTTAAATCCTTAATATTTGAATCCCCAAGAAAATTTCTTTACTCAAGAAACTCTTATTGAAATCTCGAAACATTGAGTAAATCCACTTGGTTATGAATTTATTAATAATATAGATAACATGTAATGATCGAGATAAAATTATTCTTCATTTAATTGAGAAAAAAAACTACTTTGAGTTTATAAAGTATCCTATTATGGATGTTATGGTTTGGTAGGAAGGGTCCCCCTTAACCCCATATGCTATTTCATAATGGTGCGAGAATGGTTTATTCTATTACTAAGGGCGAACATACTCCCACCAGTCTCTATTCATCAATGATTGAGAAATTCATATGTTATAATTGACACTTTCTATAACTCATACATTCAAGTGGATTAATATACTCTCCATGTTTCACATCCTCACATCATATCTACTTTAAAAGTAAGATTATGACATCTTATTATTATTCTATTTAATATATGTGTGTGCATATCTTATTATGACCCAAGATCCTTGAGTTAATTATTTCTATTTGAGGTTCCAATTCCTTAACATGAGATTCTGCTCTTGGAAAATTCATATTGGATAATTGGTCCTTGTCGTGTAACCCTAAACGATACGAAAAAATCCATTTTATTTCTATGAAATTATATTGTATGTACTATCCATTGATGTATTGTTTTATTTCAATCATTGGTCTCTTCATTCACATTTTATTTTGTTTTACCAAATTTCAACGTAGGTAACCTAACCATTTTTAGGCATAATGTTCAAAGTTATATGAGGATAAACCTTTTTCAATGTTTTAATACCTTAAACTTGAACAGTTGATGTTATGATTCACATAACCATAAATTGAACATCTCATATTCCTCTTAACATTATATTAGAAAGAATTACATATAGTTCAACCCACGTGACATTAAACTGTTTAGTGTGATCCATATTATATAACCATAAACTCTATCGAGGGGTCAATTCCATATGACCAAAATAAAAACATTAAATTCCCCTATCCTATGTAAGATATTTATCTTTATTGCAGTTGAGTTTTCCTCTTGGGTCTTAGTGGTTATGTATATACTAGAAAACCAAAATGTAATGGTTAATATAACATATGACAAAAAATACCCCTTTCTAATATATGAGTTATATATTTGTGGGAAATATCTTTATCAAATTACTCTATATGGATTTATTTTTATATCCTTGGACTAAATAGAAATTTTCCTAAGTATTACAAACCTTATCTATGCATTATTTTGTGGAAAATAAAAACATAAACTCTCACTCATAGTTGTCCAAATTTTATGGCCTTCAACTATAACCCAAAAAATGACACCAAAAATCATTATGTTGGAAAATCATAAAGTGTATCCTAAGAAAATGTCATGAAATCATTCACTATCCCATTAAATTTTATGGTTTTGGAAAAAAATAGGGAATAACTGTTAAAATAATAATGATTTTATAGACCAACATATTACCTTTGAAAATTTAATATATTCCCTGTAGACACAATTAGTCTAGTATAATGTTAGTGAACATCATATTTTCTATAATTGAGTGGGTTTAAGATATTCCATCAGAATTTTTTCATTCACCCTCTTAACAATGAGGAAACCATGAAATTATGTGATCTTGTAATGAATAATTTCATGTTATACCCCTTCACATTAAGAGTATGTTAAATAAACAATGCTGTAACCTTTAGAGATCCTGATCCATTCATAAACATATTTTTCTCAGAGAACCTACTTTATATAATTTATATCTGAATTAAAAAATTAATTACATGAGTTTATATACTCCCCTTAGAATACTATATCCTAGGGATATTCCTCTTGGTTCTCCCTATGAATTTTTTTTATAAACATGTATTGATATACATGAATAGATACCTCATTGAATGATGAGTATCACAATTGATATCAAGCTTATGAAGTAGCCCATTGGAGATGTTTGAGTCCCAAAATAAAGCTCTCCCTTAACCCCGTGAGCTATTTCTTGATGGTGTGGTATTATTTTATACCATTACTACCGGTTATCCTAATCCCACTAGTCTCTATTTACTAATGGTTTAGACATTATTATGTTATGATTTACATATTTAATAATACATATATTCAATTCAATTCAAATACCCTCAATGTTACACATTAATACACCATGAACAATTTCAATGAAAAATTATTATCTCATTCTTATTACCATTCATATAAAGATGTGATTATCTAGTAATGACATAAATGAATGGAGTTGAGATACTCCTCTTCAAAATCCCAAATTCAAAATTTGAGATACTTCCTTGGGGATATGACCATTGTATAAATTTTTATTCATCGTATGAACATAAAAAACATAAAACTAGGGTCTAAGCCTTATTATTATAAATTTAATGCTATATTTTTCTGGTATAGCCTTTATTAGAAATGGTCCCACCATTCACATTGTGATTTTACATGGAATTTCTAAAAAGACTGTCCGAAAAATTATATCAATCTAAAAAAATATTTAGGTGAAGTTTATTGAACATAAACATAATAACTTATTAGTCTTAGAACATTATGCTTATAATATGTACAACATCTCTGAGTTTTATTACATACGTGATGATGGGATATACATTCTCATAATGTCTTTCCTCACCCATGTCTTGATATACACCACATTATTTTTTTCCTAATATCTATCCTTAATCACCAACTCCCATCAATATAACATACTTTTCTTTAAATATAAAATGTATAAAGTCATACGACTCATCATGTTGAAAACAGAAAATGGTCATCTGGGTAAATCATTGAGTCTCCTCTCACTAGGCATGCATCATTTATCGATTAGGAAAAATATTTATCATCAAAAAAGGGAAAAGGAACAAAACTTCTTAGGTTGAAAACCATTAAAGGGAAGTATATGGAAAATCTGGCTACCTACTCACTAAGCCTCCCCATTATTGTTTTAGAAAAAAAGTAGGGTCAAAAATAATATATAGAAATATCATAGGGACCACCATCCTCCCTAGTAATAATTGAGATATTCATGCTAGGTTTATTTACCTGAAAAATATTTAAGTCATAGATATATTTGATGTTTATATATTCATTTATGCATAAATTAAAACTATATGACACATGGTCCATTATGCATGATTATTAAAAGTATTCAGAGTGGTTTTTGTTATAATACAGTATCTTCTTACATGAAAGTTAAATCCATGTGACATATAAATGGTATTTGGTAATATAATAGTAGACCTGCACTAGAATTAATATATTGGATGTAGTGTTTCATTTATTATCAAAGATATGTAAATATGATTTTGGTACGGTGAAGATGAAGTGATGATTCCTAGAAAATTGTTATAGATTTATTTAATGACACTATATGTCATAATTTAAAAATTACCTCTGTCATTTTTTGGTAATTGTTTGAGTAATATTAATGATCAAGCACTTATTTCAATATTAGATCATGGTTTACAACAATGTTTTGAGAAGAAGATGATTCAAATGAATACAATTCAAAATTATATTTATTTATCATGATGATTTATTGTAGAAGGCTATGAAAATTATTCTTATATAATTTAAAGATAAAGAATGAACTTTATTTCAGGTTGGTCTTGAATTTATATTTATTCTTGGTATATTAATAAGTATATGAAGGAGCCTTTATCATAAAATTTGACCAACCATCACAAGACCACAATATCCATCCCATCATCAACACATGAGGGACCCTTATGTAATCCTCATTGGAGAGCCATCCCAAGGATCCTACATAATAGAAATGGTATGGGAGTAGGTCATTTATAGGCCTATAGGAGAATTAACATGAGAATAAAGGTGAATGGTACATGTTGGATGTATTGGTTTCAATTTCTGTTTGAGTTGTGTATTGAGGGTTTCAATCCTCTAATTCTATAGAACATTGTGGTACCAAAACAATCATTCTTAAAAAATAGAACATGAAATACTATGAGTTTGATGTGTGATTGAGGTGAAGTGAGTTATTATTCCTCAACCTTTTCTGATATATAATTTTCATCCACCACATAGTTAAAGACATTAGGGATTTCTTCCCATCATATATGTTCATATTCTACCTATAACATCCCCAAAGGTTTGTTGCACATCATTTCTTTAGGTAGTGGTGATCACAAATGATCTTTGGACCACTAAAAATCACCGTGATCCAATTTGTAACAATTCTCAAGATGAATTAGTAATGTTAAAATGAAAACAATCATTATCATTCATGATTACAATTATTTCATAGGTTTGAGCTTCAGCTGAATGCAAATGTAGAAATATTAGGGTATGCGAGTTCATGGATTTGATCATGATTATAAAAAATGAAGATAAAGCAATATTAACCTTGAACATGATGATATAGAATATACTTGGATAAGATAACATTCCATGAAATTTATTGTATGATATTTGAAGACAACTAAGGTCTTCAGATATTTTAATGAAGAAGATTATCATGGGGTAAAAGTTGGTGGATGAGGTGGTGTAGTGCATAATGATCCTTGACTATAATAGGAGAATAACCAAGATGGTGACAATTGCATTAGATAATGAGATTGATCTTATTTTCAAATAAATATAGACACCGTGAAACATATGGTTCAAAAATAAGATATCCGAAAATAATTTTCCTTCAGGATGGAGAAGAGGAGATCCCATAGGGCTTTCAACTTATATCTGACACACTCAAGGGATTTGTGATAAAATGGTTCCATAGAGGCCTATGGTTTTACATGAACAATATTGAGATACCATGATATACCTTACTCTAAGAATAACAAGTGTTTAAGCATCATTAATAACATAGACAAGGTTGTAAAACTATGTGATGTTTTTAGGAATCATATACCCATATTGGATTATGTGAAGTGGAAAACATGTGCATCCCAACTTTTACGATGTTGGAGAGAAATAAAGAAAGTAAATGTATTTATAAGTGGAGAAACTAACACTATTTAGGATAGTTATATTGGGAATTGTACATAAAAGAATACTTTCATACACAACCCTGAAATTTGTTTTTAGTGATACATGTAATATAGATTAATATGATAAAATGAATATGTGATGTGTAATTGATGTTCTCTGTGAATCCTAAATGAAGACAGTGAACATGCTTCATGCTTTATTACATGTATATGTTAAAAACATGAGAATATTGAGATAAATAAAATAGACTACTAAAATTAACACATATAATAATAATAATAATTTTTCTGTTATGGGTTTTAAATGAGAAGCCCATGAAAAATCCACGCATGATATTTTCTTTAAATAAGTTCACTGAGACCGTGAAATGATTATTAAAGAATAAAATATCATTGAATAATTTGTGTTAAAAACATTCAAACATATGACTGAGGATGGGTATTGATTTGAAGAAGAAATAATACCATCCAGAGTGGTGTTTCACTAAGTTAACTAGTTAGATATAGGTGATCATAGATATTTGAGAAAGACCACCGAATTTGATCAGAGGCTATTAACAACACTCAGGAATGTACATGAGAAAGTGTGATTCAGTGAGCTCATGGAAGAATATTAACATATCATCCTATAGTGTATCAAAGATTAAATAAAGGCGAATTATTATAATTGGTTCTAGTACTAGATAGTTTCACTCTGTACAATTCGAATAATATTTCTTTTGATTAGATCAGGAAGTAGGATCCTCTAACTTGGAGATAGAGTAGAATAATTCTCTTGAATGGATTAAGGAGTATACCAGTGTGGATTCTAGAAATATTTTGTGATGGAGTATAAAGAAACTCCCAATAAAATTCAAGAGAAATAAAATGTGGTTATGTATCGGCCATTAACAATGATAAACTTATTACATTGGATAATCCATTTTTGTGGGTATAACCAACATGGGAAGGTATAATATTTTTTGGTGATCCTTGTAAATACGATGTGGTTCCCTCTCAATATTTTCTACTACAAATGAGGTGATATTTAGTGATATTATAATGTGAATCATGAACTATAACATGTTCAATAGGTTGAGTTCAAATGTAAAATATGTCAGAAAATGCCTATCCCATCGATTCACCCCTTCTTAGTGGCACAAAATCTAGCATGTGGTACAATATGTGGTATAAAAAGGTAGGATCCCTGTAATTATACAAGATAGTCTTCATGAAGAGAAAATTTCTAGAAATGGGTGATCTCACATGGATGGATATTTCCTCAAGACTCAGAAGAAAAGAAATACGTGATATGAAAAGAAGATTTAGGATAATCTTGTTGTAAATGAAAATAAACCCCAAACTATTAGTAATAATAGTGGTATATATTGAAATAATTATTTTTATTATGATTATTATAATGAATCATAGTCAATATTTAATGATGATGGATGAAATAGTGATCTTAATTTTTTATTCTAGGAACATATAAAGAGAGTTACCAAAAAAGTGAAAAAATTTATTTTTATAGGAGTTACGAATCATCATGATGAAAAATTATAGCTGGATACAGATTTTATTTCCATAGAAGTGGAATTTAGTAAAAAGGTAATCATATCTAACAATATAATAAATCTTGTGAATGAAAAGCTAAAAAAGTATATTTACATTGAATTATATTATAATACTATTGAATAATTTCAAATAAGTGTTTGTGAGAAAGAATTATATGATATTTTATTTATCGAATCATTCCATGTATTTGAAAAATTGTAATCATTTTCTATGGTTTTCGAATCTAGTCAAATTGAGGATAAAGCTAAGATATTGAAGGATTTTGAATAATATATGAATGAATTATGAAGCATGTATGAAGAAAATGTAAGATAGTTAAATGAGGATCATGAAGATTAACCAATATCTATCAAGGATGAGAAAAAATCTCCTAATATAGAGTGTTTAGAGATAGAGTTGAAATTGAAGAATCATAAATCAACCAAGATGGAACTTTTTACGTTCTTGGGAAAATAGATATTTATTCAAAAGTGTGTTGTGAGGATCATTACTCCAAGAAGATCACTAGATCATTATCTAACAAATTTAAAGTATCCTTAAATAATTATGTATCCTATATCCTATAAACAATCTTGGGTACTAATTTTTCTTCAATTTCTGGTAGAAGTGTCAATACAAACATTGGTATAATATGTATGGTGATAAATTCTCATAAACTAACCATATCATGGGTAGATATAAAAATAATCATGAAGAGATATTCCCCAAGAATTGTCTTAAAGGGTTGTAGTTTTACTCAAAAGAAGAATGTTTTATAATCTATGAAATCATAACCGACTACAACAAAAAACAATAGAAGAAGGATCTTTATCTATTTTTTGTGTTACTAGATGTTCAAGATAAAGGCATTGGAATTTTGGAACAACAGGAAAATTCATGAAGATAATAAAAAAGTCTCTATTTATGGGGTATATATTAATAAAAATAGAATAACTTCACCAGATAATATAAATACAAATATAAATAAATATTAAAATATAGACTTTAGATATGAAAAAATAATAATTTTTTTAATTAAAAATTCCCTAAGAAGAATAATGAGATATTATATCCATCATAAAACGGTGAAATAAATATTTTAGGAAGATAACTTCCCCCTAGAAAAAATAAGTGTCAAGTTGAATTAGTATAGGAAAAACAATTATTTGAACAAAATACATATCAAAATTAAAGATATGAGTTTAGAGGTTTATTTTTGGTGTTGTTAAAGTTTTTGGAATGAAGCCGACTAGTCCTAGTTTATCATTTCATTTCCTAGAATCATGAATAAATTTGGGTGGGGGTCATGGTAAAAATATTAGAACAAGTTCCCAGAGAAATAATTTTTTGGTCATAAATTCATCCAATATACCATTAAAAAGAAGATATGAAGGTTTAAAATATGTTTAAGGAATATGTAACAAAAAGGTTCATAATTTTGTGAAATATAGGAAAAAACATCCAATAGATATTTCCTTTTCTATGAAAAGGAAGTGGCTTCAATTGAAAAATAGTTTCTAGTCCTGTGAATATTATCAGAAGACAATAATGCTAGAAAATAATTCATTGTCGATTTTCTAGGAAAACTAGAATTTAATAAGCGATTGTAGGATAATAAAAATAATTTTATATACAATGGAAAGAATGTGGATATAGAAATTGATCTGGAAAATGTTCTTCCACACAATGTCAATAATAATTTGATTGAGATTTGGAGAAAATAATGGCTCGTATTGAGAGGAAGTTCTATGCTAGAATATTACTCTTAAATAAAAATAATTCCCATCCTCATTTCAATATATATATATATATGATATTTTACTAAAATATAGTGAATTTAAGGATATGGAAGCATCCCTTGAGGGGGAGAATTTATGAGATAACGTTGTTAAATATTCTATTTAGTGCCTTCGGAAATTATGAACAACATTATAAAATTATTGGTTGAGGTCTTCCAATCACACTTTCATAAGTAATTGTTAATTGTATTAATCATATTAATTACGGGGGAGTTCTTATTTGATGATAAAATAAGAAAAATGGGGAGATATATATATTTTACGCTTGATCATTATATTGTTTTTTTGAACTATGTGAATGATTTACCATTGTATATATAAATTTTATTACTTACTACCCCTCAAAAGAGACTTGAGAACCTCATAGCATGATTTCACATGCATGGTAGTTTATGGATAATATAAAAAACCTTTGTTGTATCTCTCTTGTTATTTTCACTGAGTTAACCCATATATACTTAGAGTAGATTAACTACATACTCATTGATAATAAAATCATGTGATATCATCCCTATATTATAAGTGATTCAAAAAAATTATTATAAGTGAGGAGAATATTTTTTTAGTAGAAAAAAGAGATTTGTTGAACCCCACATATCCTTTTCATATAATTATCAAATGGGAAGAAATTTTAAGCAAACATAATGAATTTTATGTATGTGAAGATATATTAATATATATATATAGTGGGATATTTTTGGGACTAGTGTTACATATGTTTTCAATGAAATGTCAATATGTGTTTAGTAAAATAAAGATGAATTGTTGATGTCTAGAGAATTTTTGTAGGTTCATTTAATGAAATTTTATGTCTTTCTGGAGAAATTTTCCCGGTCAATTCTAAATATTGCTGGGATAATAATAATTCTCATGGAGTTATGTCAACAGTTACCCATTTTATTCAATATTGTTTTTGAGAATTAGTGGAATCAATAGAATACCATGAAAAATAATATTTATTTTTCCTATTTATTTGGTGAATTAGGGCATGAAAATCATTATTATATAATATCTTGATGAATATGTTATTTGAGTTATTGTTGGTATTGGTATTATATTCATAATTCATATATTAATAAGTATATGAAGGATAATTTAATAGAAAACTTGACTAACTGTCACAGGCCCACAAGGTCCATCCGATCAACCACACATGAGGGACCCATGGTTCAACTTCATGGGAGAGCTAACCAAAGGATCCTTCATGATTGAAGAGGTAAGAAATTTGGACGTGTATAGGACCATAAGGTCACAAAAGTATGTGTTAATGTGGATGGGATAGCTAGTCCTACCATGATAGGGACTGTGTTTGAGTAGTTTAATACATGTTCCAATACCTTGTTTCCAGGGCACAATGTTATAGTGTAATTACTAGACCTATAAAGTGCATCATAAACATTCCACAAATTTTTTGTGGGGTTGTGGAAAGGTATTGTATTGTTCCTTATACTATAAAGATACATAAAATTCATATTTCACAAGACCAAATCCATATGGTACATCTGATAGTCTAAAATAATTATCTTCTACCTCTTCCCTTCACCTGAGGTTGGATTCATAGGATATCTTCATGAAATTTTGACCATGAATGAGCCATGTACCCCCATAAAACATCCCAAGACAACATAGAAGAATTTTATAGACTAATAATTTCCCATAAAATGCATTCAATCATCAAATTTTATTTATTCTTTAATTATAGAGGTTTGAGCATCGATCAAATGATAACATAGTTGTATGAGGCCATCTGAATGCATATATGTCTTTGAGATTATAAATGATGATGATCACGTGATAATAACCATACTCATGATGATATTGCATGTACTCTCATAAGAGAATATATTATTAAATTTATTGTAAGATTTTTAAGGATCATCAATATCCTTAGTGATATTAAAAATGATGGTTGACTTGACATAAAAACATGGGGCTGCGGTGGTGTGAGACCTAGTGATACTTGTTTAAAAATTTAGAATCACATATCCGGAGAGAGTAGTTGTTAGACATTAGAGTTATCTCATTTTTAAAGAAATTATTCCAATTAAAAACCTCTGGATTTCATATAAGATATCTGAAACTCATTTTCATGGGTGAAGGATAATAAAAGATCCCAAATTTCTTTCGACATGTGAGTACAACAATTGAATTCTTTAAAAAGAACAAATTACATGAAGTCCTTTGATTTTTAGTAAAGTTACATGAAATTATAAATTGGATATTCTATAAAGAAGAACCATTTTGTTCCACTTTATAAAGAACATAATCTGGGCGATAAAACTATGTGAAGTATTTAGGCATCAAATACCCATACTAGTTTCAATGATATGGAATGTGTGTACATACCTATCTTGCATGAAGGTGGATAGAACACAAGGTTGGTTGTGGTTTTCATAAATTTATTTATGTGAACTATTTAATATAGTAAAACAATGGGTTTCACATAGAAGAATATTGACGCACAAACCCTTTAATGTTGGATTTCAGGATATATGCAATATACATTCATGAGATTATATGAATGCTTGACGAGTAAGTGAGGTGATATATGAATCATGAAAGGATAATGTCAACATATAGAAGACATTCTTAAATGAATATGTTAAAACAATGAGAAAATTAACCTAAAATGAACTGAAATTTGAATTTCAAACATAAAATAATAAGAAGAGTTTTTGTGTGCTCGGGTATTCCATGATAATAGTATTAAAGATACATGCATAAAGTGTACTTGAAATAAGTGAATTGATATTTTTCATGTATATTTTTGAATAAAATATCATAATAGGTTCATTTTACACAACATTCACACATCTAAGTGATTTCTTGTCATAATATAAAGAAGAAATAAAATCTTCACAAGTAGTTTTTCACTTTGGAAACTAGTGAGATATACATGATTAGAGATATTTTAGGACAACTGATATTCTTGATCAGAGGTTGTTGAGGATACATAACTGTTACATGGTAATGTGTGTTTTAGTGAGCTCATGGAGGAAGATCAATGTATTAACTTATTGTTGATCAAGACATAAAGACATGTAATATATTATTCTTGGTTCCATGAGTATAATGTCTCTCTCAAATAGAGTAGTTATAGAAGACATTCAGTTTGACCTGGATGAAAAAAAGTCTCTCGGTAGGATCCTGAGTAGAAGAAGTGTCTATTGTGTATCTAGGAGAAGGTGAGTGTGGATTCTACTAACACTATGGGAAGAAGTATAAATAACATCCTATGATAATTAAATACGGAGAATGGGAGATTCTCTATAGAACATTGTAATGGATAAATAGATTATAGTGGAGAAACCATGTGGGGGGGGGGGGTATTACCAATATGGAAAAGAGTAAGACTTTTATATGAACCTTGAAAATACAGTGTGGTTCTCTCTCTATATTTACTATTGAAAATGTGGTGTGATTGAGAGTCATCGCAATGTGGATATGGAAACTTATCAAGTTCAATATAATGAATTCAAAACAAAAATAATTCATAAAACGAGTGCTCCACTGATTTACCCCATCTTAGTGGAACAGAATCCATAATAGGTATCTCTAGAAAATACCCCCATTTTATAGCCTGATATCCCTAATTTTATCCATATCCACACAAATGGACGTTTTTGAAGATAAGACTATAAATTCTCACATGTAGATGAGTCAGATTTATATCAAGAACATCCTATAAACTATGTGTAGACTGAATCATATTCACATAAGACTTGATTTAAAGTCAATGTTTATCTTTAATCCAACCAAAAAATACATTTTAATTCTTTTTCCTCGCCTATCCTGGAATTATGATTATCATCAATTCATGAATCCAATTCCTTTAGTTGACACACCCCTCTTGAATGCTTAAATACCCCAAAGTTGAGATCCACCTTTTTGAATGAATCCTCTCACCTATGAGTGAGATCTTCAAACTCACCAAATGATGAGGAATGAGTAAACATTCTCTATATTTACCTTATAATGCATTCATTTCTATTCTTAATGAATCAATTTCTAAGAAGGGTAAATTTTTATGAACCCATAATGTTCATCCACACACTTTTCCAAAGAATCCCTAATGTGATCCCCACTCATACAACACAGGTCATGTTTGAGTAGAATGGTATGAATTTTACCAAAGAACAATTAGATCAGATCAGCATGTGTTGTATGAAAAAAATTTCTTATATGATGAGAAAAAACAAATTCTTGATCTAGATTTATGGGGAATCAAATTCACAAATTACGGTTTCTCCTTGAGGGAAGTTTTTTAATGATTGCATGATTAAGGAAAAAGAGACAATGATAGAATGTGTTTAAAGAAGGTACTTTAATATAAAGCTCATTGTATGGAGTAATTATTTGTACAGATCTTTTTTAAAAACCACCTTCTTTATAAAATTACTGAAGAAAGTGTTGTCACAGACAACACCTTCCCTTTTATTTTTAAATATTAAATATTATTTTCTATTTTTTTTGTTTATATATATATATATAATTAATAATATAATAAATTTATGACTTCGAAAAAATTAGTAATGATTATCAGTCTAAATTTTATGAATTATTATTAAGAAATAATTTTTTGTGTCTAGTAAATTAATATTGTTATTATATTTACAAATATTAGTAATGATAATAATTAGAATGATGATCTATATAATAATGTTCAATATTTTTATAATATAATACTATAATTTTAATATGAAAAAATAAATTAATATTATTATAATTAAATAGGGAAAACTATTTATTTATTTATTTATTAAAATATTAAATATTTTGTTTCTATTTTCAAATAAATTGCAATAATAATGTTATGAAATATTATTATTATTTAACAATTATGTGAATAAATTCATGTTGACTTATTGATTATTTATAATTAATTACATTATTAATTATATTATTATTATCTATTATTAAATATGTAAATAATTAGATTATATATAACCTTTAAAATAATTTTTTAAAACATTATAAATAAAATACTAATTATATTAATATTATGATTGTTATAAAGGATTATTAATTGTATAATAAATGATAATAATAAAATTATCATTAATCATAATATTTTCTCTATTACTAATTTAATTAATATTTTTTTCAAATTTTGTTATTACCTACTTAATTACTTAAATTAACTATTATATTAATTAAATCATTATTTATAATTATTATTGTAATTATTTAAAATAATTAATAAAAAAATTAATATATATTCATAATGTAATTCACTATATTTAATAATAATAAATCATTTAATAATACTTAATAATAATTAAATTAATATTATAATGACTAATAAGAATTATGCCCATAAATTTTTTAAACTTCAAATGTTACGTTTTTAATCAATAAATATGTTCCCATTTAAATTATTTTTGTTTTTTCATATTAATGAAATTATTTTACATTTCAATTATTTTTTATATGTTCAATTCATATCTCATGTTTCATTGACATTTTACTTATAATTTATATTTTATAGGCATCCAAATTAAATGACTTCAAATGTAATTTTTTTTTCAAGTGGGTGACTTTAAAAGCCTATAAATTATAAGGTATAAATAAAATAAAAATAAAAATTGAAAAATAGACTGAACATATAAATTTTTTTTGAACATGAAAAGAATTTATTATATATAATATATGAAAAATAATTTTAATTAACCAAAATACTATTGTTACAAAAAATAACATTTGTACTTATAAATTATTTTTAAAGAATTGTTTTTTGTATAAATTTGATTATTTAAATTATTTTCTTATCATTAATTTTATTTTCAATTAGTTTTTACTTTTACATTCAATGTTTTCAATTTCATTTAGATTTTTTATACTATATTTTATGTGCAGAAGTTTTATAAACTAATGTTATGTTTTTAAACAATATATTTTTTTTCATCAAAATTATTTTTAAATTTCTATATTAATGATATTATTTTATATTTCAGTTTTTTTATTTTTAATCCCTTTTTTATCATTCATTTAGATTTTTCCTATATTTTATATTTTATTAGCATTCAAAATAACATACTTGAAAAGTAATAATGTTTCATGTATGTTACATTGAAAGGTTATAAATTATAAAGCTTAAATACAATCTAAATGAATGTTTAAAAAATGACTAAACATATAAAGACTAATTTCTATAGAAAAATAATTTTTTAAATATAATTTATGAAAAATAATTTCATTTGCATAAAATATTGTTGTTTTAAAACTTGTATTGGTACTTATAAATTATTTTTTCACCTAATTGTTTTTGTAAAAATTGATTTTTTTTAATTATGTTTTTGTTATTCCTTTTATTGTTAATTAATTTTTATGTTAACTATCAACGTTTTAAATTTTATTCTGATTTTTCTTAACCTTTATAATTTATAGGCTTTCAAAATCACCTACTTGAAATATTATTATCTTTCAATTTAGTGACTTTGGAAGCCTAAAAAATATAAACTATAATTACATTCTAAATGAAACTAAAAACATGGATTAAATATATAAAAATTATAGAAAATAAAAAACATTATAAATATAAATAACCAAAAAAATACATGGAACCAATTTTTTGAATATAAATATACCATTTAAACATAAAAAAACTTTGTTGAAAATAATATAGTACAAATGGAATCTCTATGAAATTTATAATATTGAATTTTAAAATATAAAAAAATATTAAATAAAAGGTAAATTAAAAAATAAAAACAAAAGAAAATTAATTTACCAAGAAAATTTTTGCATCAAATATAATCTTTAAGTATAATTGTTGCATATTGAAAACAGAGTTTCACAAATGTAAAGTGTTGAAATGTATGTTTAATGGTTAGAACCATAGAAAACAAACAACAATTGATATGATATCTTATGAGAGATTTCATAGATTTATTTATATTATGTGTGAGTAGATGGGGCATCAATTTGATGGGTGATGTGCTCGAACGACCTAAATAATGAGTTTTATGAATATTATTGTCTTTTAAAATCTGTTCCAAAGAGGGAGAGCTTTTAAAATGAGCTTGGTTTGGTGGGAATTAAAAATTCAACAATTTTAAACTTATTTTTAAATTTTATTAATCATGTTTTCATCAAAACAATGAGTAATTTTCCAAAGAATACTAAAAATGCAGTTTGAGTAATTTAACACACTAAAATGCCCATTCGACGATTAAAACCATAAAAATGATGGAAAATTGATGTTAAATATTATAAATTCTATATAATAATTATTTTTTGTGTTTGTGAGAATATAATTCATCAATTTTATGTTTTATGTGCTTGAACATTATTATATTTCATGTAGGTGATATTAAAGATGTATAGATGAAATATTATAAATTCAATGTAAATGAACATTTTCACACGGACTAAACATATAAAAATTAATTTAAAATAATAATAATTTCATAAATATAGTAAATAAAAAATAATTTATGGGCTTTAAAATTAATCTGCATAGAATTAATACCTTACATATAGGTGACTTTGGAAGCCTATAAAATATGAAATATAAGTACAATCAATAGACCAAATACAATTTATAACGTCAATTTTTTCAAGTCAGATATCTATAACCAATGCAACAATGTGTGATTATTTATTTTTCACATTGATTATTACATGAACCATCATGGAATATAAAACGATGTTTTCACATTTGTTATAACACAAACAATGTTTTGTATATTTCAAAATTTTATGAATTGAAATAGGATTCAAATTGTGTTCTTCCATTCATGCGACATAGGTACCATTTCTCTAGTGACCAAGCCCTAACTCTCTTATTTATTTGTTATGGTTGTCCAATCCCACATTACAATCTTAATACACCTTCTGATTTCATCGACCACATCTTATTAATCGAAGATAGACATGATCATCTCTGATATAATCCCCACACATTTTTGATTCATTATTTTCAGTCAATCTTCCCTAACCATCATTTCATCAATCTAGTGGACTCATTTCTTTCATTACCATATTCATACAACCCCAAGTTTTGTCAGCTTTATCATTTCACGTTTGATTTTAGATCTTCTTTGATCCTACTAGATCACGTGATGGTTCGAATATCTTTTAGAAAGTGTGAATTAGTTGTTCTGGAATTTATTAATAGTATGGATTAGTTCTTCCCAATCTATATATTTTTTATTATTTGGATTACATTAAAATTATTTTATAGAATATTTCAAGTTAGTATTTTGAACATTTTAGTATTTTTATACGTATATTTGTTTCATAATATTAAAATCAAGGAGAAGTGAAATAATATTCATTTAAAAAATTATAGTTTTATCTATTTACAAAGGGATAGTCATACAAATATTTCAATGGTTAATGATATATATAAATATCCATCTTTCTATTTATATCATCCCTATTTTGAAAGGATGTAGCCTCTTCCCTATGATGTATTCACACACTGATTTTTTCATGTACGTTAACCCTTCTTAATCGAATTTTTTAAAATGAGAATCATTCTCCCCCATGTCTATATTCTATATATCTTTTTTATGGATACCATTTTATATATTTTTTAACAATCTCATAATTTTATATTCATTAATTTTTAATTTATAAATTTTTTAATGGTATTTATTTTTTAATTCCTTCCACGAGATATAATTTTCTCATCTAAATATTTTATTTTTCCTCTTGTGTTTCTTCCCAGATTTCTATATTTTCCCATGTTATTTATAGTCTAAATATTTTATAAATTATTCCATCTATTATAATGGATAATAATAATTTTTAATATAAAATATTATTATTTTCAAAATAATTTTAAAATTATTTTATGATGAAACATTCATCAACATAAACACCCTTTAATGTTTTATTAATATCTACTTGATATATACTGTAATGAAATCACCCAAGTTATTTTTTTTGTATGGATTTCGATAAACATTTTGGAACAATTTTTTTAATTATATTTATTTATGTTATGTGCAATATGATATGTTAGGATTATTATTATTTTCTCATTCATGTTCTAAAATATGTAACATTAATAATTATTTGATAGGTGAATGTATTATATCCCTCAAAAGTATTGGAAAATTATTAGGGCATTTAACACCATCTTATCTTCATTGTAGTTAGAGAATTTTACTTTATATTACAATAAAAACATGATTGTCATTAAAGTAATCAACTATTTACCCCTATAATTCAATTTTATCAACACTATATTCTTTTGAAATGATATTTGTATTTGATTTTTTATTTTTTATATATAATAATGAATTGAAGATGGATTTTAGAATCTTGAATAGGTGATTAATATGTTGAAGGGGTTGATGATTTTTTTGGAATTTTTTAAATTAAATGTCCCAAACAATGACATGTTTTCTATACATTCCTACAATTTTGAGATTTGATGAATTTGAAAGCATAAAGATCAATGATAATTTGATTTTTCATGGATTTAATTTGATTTACAGACCATGGATATGGCATGGTGGAACTGGGATTAATTTCATATCTATTGATGATGATGCGTTAAAATATGATAAATCTAATCAACATGATGAAATAATTCATGATATTTAAGTATATTTAATTGAGAAAGAATAGAAAATTAAGTGTCTATATGGTGATTCTTAAAAACCGTTGTATCCGGGTTGTAAAAATATTATGATTTTATTGATGTTGTTAAGATTAATTATCCTAAAGGTGAAAGGTGGATGGGGTAGAAAGAGTTTTATAGAGATACTAAAATTAATAAAATACATTCATCCCAAAGAAAAAAATCTTCCAATTTGATATTATACAATGAAAATATATTATACATGCTGGTATTGGGGTAAAATAAAATACATTTGTAACCAAATGACTATGTTTTGTATAAAAATGATTATGAATTTCGGTCAGACTATCAAAAATATGGTACATCACAATATAAGTTGAATGAATAATTATTTGTTGATATAATATTTAAAGATAAACCTTCCATGAAATTTTAGTATCTTACTATAATTTATTGATTCAAACATTTACTTTCAAAATCACGTTATCAAAAAGGTTATGATGGAATGTAGATGAGCATATATGTAACAGAAAAGTATAGAATCTAGATTATTTCCCACAACGGACGAAAATTCATTTCTAATTTCCTATATTTGTAAATGAATTAAAAAATGCCATACTATGACTATAAATGTATTTAATGAATCATTATTTAATACTTAGTAAAACACATAGTTCATGACTTTTTTTTTTGTTTATTTACAACTTATCTCCTAATTTTTTTATGAAGTGAAAATATGTCATGTTCAACTTAATGATATATAGACCAAAATAGCTCAGAAATGATATTGATGTTTTATTATCACCATTAATTGATAATTTGAATATTTTATTGGAGGAAGGTATAAAGGTGTATAATTATTTTAAAATGGAATATTTTCAACTACATGCAATGATTAAGTTCACTATAAATGACATCCTAACATAACATAATTTTTCTAGATCGAGTGTTAAGGGGCATAATGGTATTCCAATTTGTGAATAAAAAAACATAATATTACCAACAACATCACAGGAGAAAAACAATATACATGGTTCCTCAAAAGTTTTTGTCTATGGACCAATCTTATCAAATATTTAAAAAATAATTCAACAACTAAAAATAATTTTTTAGTTCTATTAAACCTTTTTCCATCGATAAATCTTTTGAGAGGGTGGAAAATATTGTTGTGACATCTGGTAAAACATAAATATGGTAATGATTAAAATATTTGGAAGAAATGAATAGTATTTTTTGATCAAGCATATTAGAGATATCATGAGTTCAAATATAACATTGATTTCACGAATGCGGAAAAGAAAATATATGACAACATGATTGGAATGTTTTTTGATATTAAAGGAAAGAATAAACATGTGTTGAATGAAATATTGGGCTTACTATCAATTGGAATCTATTTCGAGTTATCTCTCACTCTTAATGGAAGGTGAAAGTTAATATCCCTATATTCTTATAAATTATCTAATTAGGAGAAAATTAGTTTTTTAGTGTATTTATGATATTAACATACCATAGGTTTATTTTTTAAATGTTAAAAAAATGTCCTTAAAGGTTTTTAGGATGATAGATATAAAATATTATGATTTTCACATCCTGATGCAAAAAATCTATAATGTCTTGATTTTGGGAGTCGCCCAAGGGTTCCCTATACCCGGTTGGTCACATGAACTCAAGAACATTTCCCCAAACACCATAGGTTGTTGAGTAGCAGCAAGGGGAAAGGAGTAATAATGGGGAAAATATTCCCTCATTGGAATAGTATGCACATTGGAATAGCAATAGTAATAAATAAAAGAAGCAGTAATACAAACATAAGTAAACTATGGAAGACTGATAGTAATATAAAAACTGGAGAATATTAAAATTAAGGACATAAAATTTTTCTAGGAAAACACCCGAACAAGTCAAAATACTGGAAAACAATACCCAAACCAATGTACAATAGAAAACAAGTAAAATCTCATAGCATCACAAGCCTCAGCTTGATCCCAATATCTCCAGCTCAAACGACAATCAAGTACCTGATGAATACGGGTGATTTACCATATCTATACCTGCAACAATATAATATGTTTGGTTCTAAAAGCCTAACCTGAAAATTTTGTGAGATTAATTTAAGTAGGAAACACCCAAAATATCCATGACTAACTATTAGTGAATATATATATAGTAGAAAATATGAATAAATGAATCAAAAAATAGTAAGTAATCAAAAGTAAAAAAATCCTACAATTTCTAGTTACATTCTTTAACATTTTTTATTCATCAATTGAATCATGAAATATCTAGATCTATCCTAACCTCTATATCCCCCTATGTAATAGTAACAAAATAGACGTCTCAGAAGTCCCTCTAAACAATCAAGTGAACCAAGTCCAATCCTATGTTTGTCTTGGAATAATCGTCACTTTCATTCAATTATTCAAAAGAAAGCATCTGGGAATGTTCTCACAGTCTAACCCCTCTGGTTTAACATATCATCAATTCAACAAGTAATGAACCTCTAGGAATTCTCACACAGTCTAACCCATTTGGTCCCATATAGCACAAATAATTTACAAATGACCACATCAACATCTCTCACGGTCAACACCACCTTAGTCTGCATAGTAATAAGAAACTAAAATAACCACCTGTAATCTCTCACATTCGATGCCCTACGATCCCACATTAATTTAATAATGATCCTCTAGAATTCTCTCATTTTCTAACTCCTCTGGCCTATGAACGCCTGACAACTCTCACAGTATATACCTCTGGGTCAACATAGAAACAGTTCATACATAAATGGTCGTACCTTAGGAAGATATCACAGTCAAATTCACCTTTGTCAAATGTTCACAATGCGAATAAAATACATCTCAAATATTTGGTAACTCCATCCTAACAACATGAGGCTTATAAAATAAGTCAATCCTACCGTGCATTCTAGACCAAATGACCGTAATCAATCAAGCACGGGGAACACACCCATATTTAAGGTATTAAACCATACACATAAGAAATAATCCTTTCTCAATAAAAAACTATATCAAGTATTAAAAAGGATTAATTTAAAAAATAAGGAATACCCCAAACATGGGTATTCATAACTATTAGAATATATAATCCATATAAAATCAATGAAAACAACAATCCACCTACCATGATGTCATATGATCTACACTCTTGAACATTGACCCCTGAAGCAGCCTAGAATGGGGTAGATCTAGAAAAAAGGTGAGAAATAATCATCCTTTAATAACTCTAGAGAGAGGATAAATCAGGATTAATGGATCAGGGGAAAGAGAGTACTCACTGGGGGGATACAATGAAACTGAAGGTGTCTAAATTAGATCTCGGACAGATAACTGGGAGGAGCTCGTAGTTCGCAGTCGTTCCATTTCTCTTCTGTACGAACTAAGGGGATAAGGAATGTTTTCTGAAGATGAGACGTGAACCCTATATGATCCATCAATTATAAATAAAACTATATGGCGTGTTCATTAAATGTACAGGCCGTGTATTATCCTCAACCGATCCCAACTTTAGGCGGTCTTCTAGGTCACATACACAATCATGTAATCAGCTGTTACACAGCCAGTATGCGGCTGTACGCGGTATCTGAGTACACGACATGTACTTCTAAGTACATGACATGAACATATAAAATTCCCAATTCAATCTTTTTTCCTCAAAAGAAACCTGAAATAATAATAAATACATGAAATAAAGATCAGAGTTCTTACAAATATCCCCCTTAAAGAAATTATTCCCCATATTTCCCTTCTATGGGTGGTGAAGAAGAATCTATGAATAAATCTAGCCACTGGGGTCGTACGAAAACCTCCCTCTTCCAAATATCATATTGTACTCATCTGTTCTGCCACAACACCCATACTGAAGAAACATACCAGCCACGAAGAAACATCCTGATCCAATCCACAATCTGAATAGGGTGATCATCAAAGGATGCACCCTCCTCCAACTCCACCTCCATAGGTTGAAAAATGTTAGACAGGTCTGAAAAGTAACATCCTATCTGAGAAATGTGAAATATGTTGTGCATAACCCAATACCTATGAGGTAACAATAACCAATAGGCAACCGACAGACTCTCTCCAAAACCTAAAATGGCCCGACATATCTCAGTGAAAAAATCCCATGTCTCCTAATCCTCTTGTGTCTCAACCTTGGTGTAACACGTAAGAAACCCTGATCTCTAACCTCAAACTCTAGAGGACATCTATGTCAACAAGAACAATATTTCTAGTGAGATCATGAAGTATCCATCCTCTTCAAAATCTACTCCACCTGCTCAGTGGTCTCCGAGACAAGGAAAGGTCCCAACATAGCTTTCTCTCCTACCTATAACAAACATAGGGTTGATCCAAATGGCCTACCATACATAGCCTCATAATGTTCCATCTGAATCTTTTCATGAAAACTGTTATTATAGGTAAAATACACTAGGAAAACTAATATTCCTATAAGATCACCTTGAGTGTAGATACTCATCTTAGGTCCCATTCATGGGTCTCCTCATTGGTGTAAGACATAAAAATATATTCACCTGACTAATCCATTAGATTATGATTCCTTGAGAGTCATTCATGTGTAATCCCTAAAAAATTTCCTTTATTTGAGATACTCCACATAGTTTCCTAACACACCTCGAGAATAGATACTCCACTCAGTATGCAAAGACATCATTACCCGACTAGCCTTCCCTGATGAGCCATAATGGACATCCAACTGTGTGTCAGCCCCAATCCTTAATGACCTCGGCCTATTCACTTAACAGGTTATTCATCTAAGGGAAACATGTGTGTTTAATGTTCACACATTCAAATTATTTTGAGATACTCCTATTTATCATATAAGGGCCTCAAACTAGGTGTAATCCCCAAACATACCTTTACACGATTCTTCCAGGATGTTAGGAATATCATGGAATCTCATGTAGCAGTTATTTTATCTCTCATATTGTCAGAGCTTCTATGTCACATGAGTAATCCTGAGGGACTCTTACTACATATGAGTCCCAATTAAACCACAAAGTGTAGCTTATGTATAATCCCCATCTTAATATCGTGTCATCACCCCTTTTATAGTAATTGTTTCCATAAATGGGTCACCTACTAGGCACAAAACTCAAATGAACCTCAATGGGATTATCATAGGTAATATCTAATAAATATCCCATTGTGTGTTCCAATTAAATAAAAAATATCTTTTATCTCTTATCTATAAAAAAACCAGACTCATATGGTATAATAGGATTAGTTGATCATTCATTTATCATAATTCAGATGCATTATAGGGATAAACATGCAAGTCCCAGCTATATGGCTCTAAACTATATTGTGCACATCCTTATCCAAATACATTAGAATTCATGCACCGGTCCTCATAAATGACTTTAAAATTTATTACTAAAAATATTTTTTATTTGATTTCTTTTCTCTCATTATATGTACGAATCATCTTTTATGTTCAAAACCAATATTTTCAAACATCCCTTGCCTCTTATGTTATGAGAATATGATGATCCACTTTTTCTAAAAACCTTTAGTCGACATACACCTCTTAGTTTCCACATATTTCATGAGTCTAGATACTCCATACACAAACTAATGACTACATTAATTAAATTGTGCCACATGGAACCTAAATGTGTCTCTACACACACCTCTATGCATGAAAACTCCTAGATTGACCACAATACTCTGCATTATTGATGAGACAAATATACTCTTGATGTGTTGATTTCCCTACATTGATACCTATAGATCAACCATATAGATAACATATAGTGATCATATTAATCTTATATAAATAGTTGGTGATTTTTTCTCTATGTTAATATATTTGATTCATATAATTGTATGGACAAGATATGGTTTTGCTCCCAACTATGTTACCCAAATATAGGTCTCAAACAACATATTACGCACCATATGATCAACAAGATCAAATTATTTATTGTTTTTTCACTATATCACCAATATTAACCCAAATCTATTCAACCTAAGGTTTACATGGTATGATATCATATATATAATAAAATATATGATAGACCTTGCTGCTCTAGTCGACCACCACCAAATTTCTCACCTTCTACCACCTCTCAAGGGGGTTGAATAGATTTTACCATCATAAAATTTTACTATGTTTAAGGGGATTTTAGATTGGGAACCACTGATTTAATATCTAACCATTATTTCTAAACATTAAAAATTTATATTGATTAAAATGAAGAGATAAGTAAAGAATAGTAGAATCTTCTATCTAATATTTCACACAAAATATTTCTATAATTAGAGTAGTTCTAAATGTTATGATTTACTTTCATTAATACCTTTCCAATGATATATGATTCTCCTCATGTATCATTGAAATTAAATGTTATCAATATATTTATAAAATCAAACTTTTAAATTTACTCTAAAATAACATGAAATCTACACTTTGGACTTTGATGAATTTAATAGAAATATTTTTAACCAATAATAATAAAAAATATAAAAAATATTTGTTCGGTGATTTAATTATTAAGTAAAAGTAATCACAGAGAGAAGTTTGGGATAATAAATGGGGATCCCATCAAAGAATATAAATTTTTATGATGTTCAAAAAATCCTCTAATAATGTTCCCCTAATATCTGGTTGTATCCCTCCATAGAGGCTAAATAATCCAAAAAACATAACTCACCCACCCATTTTCTTCTATAATACTAATATATAGAGGTAATTTATTTCAATATTATATTCTCATAACATAATAAATACGGTCTTCTCAAAAATGCATCACCACCATTGTGCACAAATGAAACTATTCCTAACAATTACTGAAATATTAAAATTGAGTAAACATCCCCATTATAGACTTAATAACACAATCATGTAATACATTTTACACTATGTTATGATGAAATGTAATGTTATAACATTTTTAATAAAAAAAATATTTAGTCTCATAAAACCATATATACAGGTCAAAATAAGGTTTCAAAACACGTCTTTAATCTCAATTAAGTTATAGTCAACCTAATAAAATTGGTATGGGTGTCACATTTCAAGAATATGAAATAAAATTCTAGGAATAAAAATGTACTATTATAGTGATTATAGAGTAATTTCCACATGGTTTTTAAAATATTCCCCATATTTTATGGATAGTGAGGAGAGGAGATATCACCTCTTTGGGAGGGAATGAGACCTGATGATCAATAGAATGTCGAAACTATCACCACAAAGTATATAACTAATTTATAAAAAAGGGAAAAAGTATTGAGAATAATTTATCATGGACTAATGGTGCCATGTGATATAGTTTTTGATAGTGCATGGTGCATAACAAATTCTATAAAGAGACTCATTGATTGCAAGGTTGTTGGGATAGTGTCATAAGACCCATTTTTTTCAAATCATAGGAATTAATAGTCTACACCCTTTTAATATGAGTAGTAATGTGATTTGTTGTATATATAGGGGTAAAGGTATCCAGTATTTCATATATCCATATTATTAGAGTAGTTATTATGGAATATAGAGCATTGTAATTGTGGATGAGCCTCCATATAAATCACTACAGTTTTAGATTCAATAATAGTGACTAGATAAAACCATGAAATAAAATGATGGTAGTGGAAATCTAGGGAATAGTCTTTATCCTCTAACAAAGAGGATTAATTATAGTTTATGGGGTTCTAAATAGGTATTAAAACAAGGTAGTGGTGATGGTATGTCCATGTTCAACATTATATTAAATAATTCTATAAACATGGAGTACCTCAGGTGGTGATTGAAAAAATACATTTCTCTATGTTTTATTATATTTTATTTCATTTTGGTTAATTTAATTTTTTTATTCATGGTTTAGCGAGAGGATTATGTATATCCATTAAAATGTTTCATAAACCAATTAGGTAGTCTACTTCTATGGGTGTATGAACAATGTTTTTTTAGGTTTCACATAAGTGTAATTTGGTGGTGTCTAAATTTTATATAAATAGAAAATTGATATTTTAAAATTTGTGTCTATATTATGTCATAATTCTATTGAATGTTTCCTTGCAATACAAGAGTGTGCCGATTATGATCTAAGAGGGTGAT
This sequence comes from Viscum album, assembly GCA_963277665.1. NCBI lineage: Eukaryota > Viridiplantae > Streptophyta > Magnoliopsida > Santalales > Viscaceae > Viscum > Viscum album. The sequence goes on along the minus strand of OY728120.1, from coordinate 558,044,071 downwards.
ATACTCTTGTATTAATACAAACATTGCAGTTCTTATTATATTAGGAGATCAAAGAAATGGGTAATTACACATTGAACCTCAAAGCATGAAATTTGAACCTACGAGTATGACATTTTGTGAATCTATGGTATAGGTGGATGAGTTTCCCTGGGAAGTAAATGATTATTCAGATTCATTTATCAAAGGGATTATAAATTTTTCCCAGAGGTTGGAGATCTATTTTTGGAAAAGGTATATTCCATAGTACATCTTCAATATAGATGCATTTATTTTAGATGTAATGTATATAGAATTTATAATTGAGGATTCAAATCAATGGAATTCTATAAGGGGATCTTATCTGCTAAAGTATATCTTAATGGGGTGACCAAATTCTATTGGCTAATAAGGTTGATGAAATTATAGGATTATGTATTTCTTATTTATAGTTAAACCAAATAAAAAAAATGGGAATATATATTCCTTACTAGGTATTAATGATCTATTAGATAAAATAATATAATCTCATTATTTTACAAAAAATAAATATATTATCTAGGTATCATCAAATGGGGGTGAAAAGGGAAAATATATAAAATGTTATTTTTTAGTTTTGTTATGGACATTTCGAATTTTTTGTATTTAACCCTAAAATAAAAGATGTAGAAAATGTGTTGATGGGGATAATACAATGGGAGTTCAATCCAGATTCGATTTATTTTTCACAGTATTCCTCCATTGTGGCTTTAAGATCAATGTCATCACAAAGATCTTTTACATTACCCTTTTCATTATAGTTATTTTACTATTGGGTTGGAATTAGGTAGATAAACAATTTTATCATTATAAACTAGAATATCACATATTTTACACACTTTATATAATATAAGAAATATATTTTTATTATTCAAAACATATTTTCTATGTTTTTTATGAATATTTTTTCTTAGAGTGGTTTGAATCCCCATGATGTATGTCAAAAAAATCTTCTAGAAAAATTATGAAGATGTTAATTAATGAAAAATATACTTGATGTATTACTGAACCTTCCATAATACCAAAAATACCCATAAAAGGAATATTTACCTTCAAAGACATAATGAGGTCAAGAAAAATGTCCTTGAATTTATCTTTTATTTTGATCAATAATTATGGAAAAATTTTGAGATCTAATGTTTTCATAAACTCTTGAAATATTTATCTTCACAATAATATTATTTTAAATATGATTAGAGTTAATAGAATTAGTAGTTTTTGAATAAATGTAAACAACTATTGAAATTTTAGATTGTTGGGATTTAATAGATTCAACCTATTTAACTATAGAAATTATTCTATTGATTTTCTTCTTGTTTGAAAATCTTCCCACTTATTGAATCAAATTTTAAAATATAATCATTGTATTTTTTAGTTCTTCCTTTAATTTTAAATGTCTTTCTTGAATATAATCACACTTTTTCTTCCAAATCTATTCTTTTATTTTGATTCCCAATGTCTTATCAGTGTACTAAAATTTCTCCAGATTATTAATATCCATTAACAGTGTATATTTTTCAGCTTCATGGGGTTTCCCATTCTATATGTATTATAATCATATTTCATTGACTACTTGTTCCCCTTTTCATTTTTTGAAATTTTAAAGAGACATTATTTCAATTATCTCTCTACAATCAACATCTTTTGATTTAAATCATATCTACTTCAAAAGATACTAGTTTAATCACAAGTGAATAATTTTTAAATGTATTTTTTCTAATAAAAATCTTTTCACTCGCATATATTTCAGTATCATACTCTTAAATTTATTCATTACATGTTTCAATTATTTCATACTTAGGTAAAAAATTTCTCATTTTATTCATTTATAAATTCAAAAACAGTCTTTTAGGAATGAATGTTGGTATTGATGAATTATTCTTTAAGGATTTTTTGAAACATTTGTTTTATTCTTCATTGACTTCATCTTGATTTATTTTAGTAAAAATATCTCCAAAATATCAAAAAACCCACAAATAATATAGGTAACTATTTGTTTACACATATTATTACAATATTTCAACCATAATTATCCATAAAATAAAAACCAAGGACTGAAAATCATAGTATGTTCGGGTGATTGGGTACATAATCAAAAAACGTGAAACTAGAATAAAAAATCTTCTATAATGAGATACTAACTTCTATTGAGCTCTAAAAACTATATGGGATAACTGAGGGAATACATAGACAAAATGGATGAGCTAAATATCTGAGTAAGGGAATAAAAATGGGAATGAAACACAACGGATGGGTTAGATATCATAAAATGATAAAAAAAGAATGTATTAAGAAATAAACACATAGATGAATATATTAAGAAATGGAATCATATTATAATTTAAATATAGGAATTCAGGAGAAACACATAACACAATATAAACATGAGTCAAGGCATATTTCCAAGACAATATCACATAGTGGGTAATGTCCCATAATGGATTATGTTTACTCCATAATCCCATACATAATGTATCAAAAGAAAAAAATTCTTAATGAATTGGAGAAATATATGGGAACACACTTCATGAAATGATCCTGTTTATGTGTTCCATAATGATAAATCCTATATATGGAATAAACATACGGGTTACCCATGGAATTAAATCGATATCAGAATCATGTCATAAGGCATAACCAAATGGTGTATAACAATTGTATCCATGAATGAAGGGATATAAATTATAATAGGACATTAAAAAAGAAAAATATAATAATATATCATTAATAATTAAGTTCAAAGAATGTGAAATCATGAAAAAAAGATTTTGGGTAACATTAAAAAGTTTCTACTTGAGTATGATTTTATGGAAAATAATAAATACTATTTAAAAGAGATAAAATAATAAAAATTTAAATGAAATAATAATTTTTTCATGAAAAAATTATTTATTTTAGAAAAATAATGGCTTCTCAAAATATTATATACAGTGTACTTGAAAATGGGAATGAAATGGGGATGTTCACTTTAACCAGGTTGGATTTTTTAGAGTAATTTGGAAGGAAAATTTTTTAAACATGTAATTAAACACAAAAGAAGTATGAATGGACTAGATACATATGTTTGTAATAGATTGATAGAATATAATAGAATTATATAATAATAATTAAGATATACATTTGGGTAAAGAGTGATAAAGTATAACCCAAAGGAGAAATGGATGTTTAGAGATATCCCTTAACCTTTGACTGAATGTGTTCTGAACATGCACATAATGTCTTGGATAACAAAATTGTATTTTATTAATAATTTAATTCATAATATATTACAAAAATATTTTATTTATTATAATTTTATTAGGTTCATTTATGGCCATTTATATGAGTTAAATGTTTAATTTCAACATTCTAGGAGCATTTGTTTCATGGTTTCATGGGCAGTTATCTTGTGTATATTTATGAATGTTCATGTGAAATGGTAATAGTGATCCAGATGTGAAATCATATGGTAATAATTAACTAAAATAATATTTTATTATCCCATTTATAATTTATATTTCTATTAAGTGGATTATTCATTTGAAAAATTATTTTGATAAATTTTCAGTTTATTTTTGTTGTTTCTCCAAAAAATAAAAACTAGTTTTGTTTTTTATATTATAACCATATATTAATTATAGGATTTCAAAACATAAATAATAAATATATTTTGGTCATGTTACTTAATTATATGTGAATTTTATCCTTCCATGAAATCTATAATGGGAAATAAAAACCCATACCCCATGAAGATGGTGAATCAATATTCCTTGGATGATGTTTTTGTATTAAGAATAAAAGAAGAAGAGAAGTGTAAGATCCCATATTTTTTCATGTATGTTTCTATATATGTTTTCCCTAAATTTTTTCATTTAGGTGAGTTTTTCCTTGTCTTTAATACTTGGTGGCTGTGTTCCAACCTGGATTTCTATCATTTTAATGTGAATACTCTTAGGCTATGATGAACGTAAGAAAACTGGTGAGGATCTACCTAGAGAGACTTTTTTGGGGTAAATGACTCAATGTTTAGGGATGTATGGTTATATGAATTAATTGAGTCTGGGTAAAATGGTTTATGTTTTATCCTGATTTTTTCAGAATTTTTGAATCTTTTATGGGGTCCTGTGTCATTTATAAGGAAAAGGGGTTTAAAATCCATATGAAAAAAATTTACACACCGTGTAGATGGATTAAAAATCATGTAATGTTTGGTTGTTTTAATATTAATATGTGATGATAAATATGTTGGCGTATCCCCTTAAAAAATTATTTCCATGATGTATAACTATATTACACATCATGAAATTAACTCACCCACTATTTTAATGTATTTTTTGTGGATGATTTTTTCATCCTTCTTTCTTTAGTCTTATTATATTGAACCTAGGGTTTTTTAGATATGAATTTAGAGGGCCAATCTACCTTATTAATGTTCTAATAACATGAAAAATACATGGTAAGTGGTTTTGGATAGGATTTTCCCAATATCACTTGGCTCCCCAACTGTTATGGTGTAATACCTTAACTATGTCAGTTTTTTTTGATATTGATCTATTTTAATCTAATATTCTCATAGTGATCATCCAAACCTTCATAATTTTGTTAAATTTCTATTGGAAGCATTTCATTCTTCATTATTTAATGTAGGGGTATAAATCTTAACCCAATGATTTGATAATTTCCATGTATATGAAATATTTAAATTAAACTAGTGTATTTTGTTGGTGAATTAATTAAATAATAAAGGGGATTATTTCATGGAGATTATTAGTTTAAATTGGGTTTTGATCTAGCTAATGACTAGTCCTTGGGTGAGAGGAAATTGAATATAATTGAATTGGATAATGGATTAATGTTAGTTTAGCCTGACATGTAACCTAATGTGATTACATGATATAGAATACCTATGTTATGAATAACTTCTTATGTATTTTACTATTGGTCAAATATGATATAAATGAAAGAGGTAATTGAATGAAAAATAGTAATTCTCATCATTAACCAGTGAGGATTATGATGTGATAATTTGATAATCATGCATTTAGGTAAATCTTTTGTTACTTTTTTAAATGATTACATATCAAGAATATATTTGGATCATGAACACTTATATGTTATACAACCTATATTGATATTTTTCAGCCCAATCCCAGGTGGTAATGATTATATGGATTTGACCTAGATGTTATAATGATTTTATGGATTTTACCTAGATGTTGTTATTATTATATTGATTGGGCTTAGCCTAACCCAATGTTATCATGCCTATAGGGATTTGAAAAGGCTTATATAAAAATTAGAGAGCAATGACCCAGATTATTCTGTTATTCCATATTTATGGTTTCTGTTGGAACGGTAAAGAGACATGCTCAGAGGGATTTCATATTGATGCCGATGAATGTTATTTTACCATGGTAATATGGTTGTGGTAGTCACGGTTGAGATGCATCCTTATAGATATTTCAATATGATGTAAAAGTAGGATATTTTACCCTGGTTATATGGTTGTGTTTGGAATGGTTGCGAGACAAGATGAGAGATCTTTTGGGGTGGAATCGAAGTAAGTAGTGGTTATATTTTATTAATTGAAAAATTAAAGAATACACCTATTTATTGATATATTTCATACACTTATTATCAGAATAGTTTTTTATACATGGTTGAATCAAGTTACTAAGTTTTACTCCCACCATATTCAGTTTTTTCTTCACTACCTAAAAATAATATGTGGATATAGGGTTGGACTAGGGAAAATTAACTTTATAATGATTTTTTTCTTGCTGGATGGCTTGTAATTTGGAGGTGTGATCAACTTGGGATTCTAGACTACAGACATTTGAGATTTTTTATCCTGGTATTTTACTATTTTTATTTCAATAATTACATTTATTTACATTTCACTATGTCCTTATATTATTCTTATTATTATTTATTGGATTTTTAAGTTTGATTTTATTATAGATTTCCACTTTGTCTATACATTGATTGACTCAATTTCTGTATCTTGTTTCTACTACAATGATACTCCATACCCTGGGGTACAGTCACCCCACTATAAATTTATCAACCCTATTACTATTCAGGAACCTCTAGTGTATGGGGGTTTCAAACTTGAGTTCTCATAACCAACCCTTTTGGCCACTTGAGAGAGTTCTATATTGGGGGATATTAAAAAGTTCTATGAGAGGATTTTTTTTATTTCAATTTCTATATTAAAATTATTTAGGAAATGTAGATAGGATTTTACAAAGTTTCTGTAATTAGTAATGATCTCGTGTGTGGGGGAATCTATCCCCATTATGGAAGATAACCTAAGTTCCTAGGGATGGGATCATTGTTTCTACGGTGTGCGTATTATAGTTCATTTTATTTCACCTTGGGTTATTCACATGTTGTGTGATTTTATTTTTAAGTTATTTTTTTATTCTTGTGATTTGTACTCATGGAATGTTATGGCGTGTTACGAGTATGCATTCATTATAATAGAAACATAGGTATATATATATATGGACATCCATTATTCATGATAGGGACATATTTATTCACATTTGTTATATAATTTCCTACTGAACTCTGATATGAGACATCAGTTATACCTGATAAATAAAATGAAGCTACATTTCATGCAAAAATAGTTGTAAGACATGTTTATAAATACCATGAGTCAGTGGTTATCTATTTTAGTAACCTGTTTCAGTTTACTATGTTGTTATCCCTTGTTTTAAGGTGTGAATTTCCATGTATAGAGAGTGACTCCTTCTCTTCTTAGAATTTAGTAGTAGGAGAGTGGTAATAATCATGCTCTTAACATAACTGAACCAAAGCATCCATTAGTTCCTAAGGAACGTATGAATGTTTATCTTCACGATAGTTTCATGTGGGTCATATTATACACAAAAAGGGTGAATATTCATACCATTCCTTCTATGTTTGACATAATAAGAGAGTTTCAACTACAAAATCTGCCAACATTTTCTCGATTGGGACAACCCCAGGAAGACAACATCTGGATCGAGACTATCCAGATGATGTTTAAGAATTTTGACACACCTGTGGATAGGAGGGTTATGTTTTCTGTATATATTCCTCTTGGGCCCAAAAGAATTGGTGGGATATTATAGATGAAGATGTGTAGCTAGATGACCTATCGTAAAATGATTTCTAAATGTAGTTGTTGAGCCATTTATATCTCGAGATGTCAAGGGATGAAAATCACAAACTGTTCAAACATATAATAGAGGAGGACATATTAGTGTTGGATAATGTTGGAAATTTCACTGACATATAGTTCTTTGTGGCAAATTAGGAATTTTTTGAGATCACAACGGAGATAAATTTTTAGGATGATAATTGTTATGAGATTATGTAGAAGGATATTATGTTTCATGTAAGTAGTTTTGAAGATGTAAATAACTATGAACTCACCATGGAAGAGAATATGAGATATGAGCTGATCAGTGACCATGTTATCTCAATAGGAAGAACTAGGATCTCTTCTTCGAGTATCAAGAAGCACTGTTATGATAGTGTTCACCAAGGTAGTATTTTGAATAGAAGTCAGGTAAGTACACATCCATCATAGGACAATGTTCCATTATAGTGCTATCAGTGTGGAATGTTTTTCCATAAGAGACTCCAGTGTCTTTACCCCACAATTTAGGGTCACATTTTTTTTTGAAAATTGGGATATATTTAGAGGTTCTATGAGAAATTTATATAGAAGACCAGTGAAAGTGGATTAGGGCAATAACTTGAGTAGGGAAGGGGCTAAGCTACCCTTAGTAGGATGGTAGTTGGATTTCCCCTGTTCAATCATATCGAGGTATGAGACATGGTAACCTAGTGTAGTAGTAGTAGTCCCAGGAAAGGGAAATAGCTCTAGATAGTTAGACTAGAGCCTAGGTGAGAAGGGACAAGTTACCTATAAATTATGAATACTACACCAGCTATCTATGATGTTGGAATATTTACCACAAAAGGTATGTTTCTTATATCATCTACCTTAGAATGTGTTTTTTATATAGAAGCATGAAATTATTTTATACCATCTATTTTTTTCAAATGGATTGGTCTTAGTTGTGTAAATAGTGGTTGGTTCATTGACCATTGAAACATCCTTGGGAGTGATATCAAAGAATAAAAAATATTACAGGGTATGTTATCTAGATTTTTTTGGTTAACATTTCTTCAAGAAGCATTTGTGTTGGAAATTATAGGGTTCGAATTGATTCTCGGTTGGATTGGTTAGTTATATACTAGTATCATATATACAATTAAAGGAGGGGAGTTTCCTTTCTCTCCACAGAAGGATGTAAATATTTTCACCAGAGTGAGTGGGATCATTAAGTAAGTCATGCAAGACTGATTTAGTAACAATTGGATTGCCTCATAGCTCAGATAGTTGGTATTTCTATAGATGAAGGAGGAAAGAAACATGCTTCTTTTCCCAGATTTTTAAACCATTTTAGGATATTTTTTCTTAGGTGTTCTATTTCTTACTCCCTGAGTGAGAGATCAATTTTTCTATTGAGTTAGTGTTTGAAGTATAGAAAGTTTTTATTATGCCTTACATAATTTAAAAACTTGTTTAGAGTTAACGGTTCTATGGGATGACCTAGAGTATAATGGATTCATATAGCCTTTTACATCCCATGGGGTTATCCAAATCTATTTTTCAAGAATGGTGATGGGTATTTGTATTTATTTTTAGATTATTGGAGGTCGAGTTAGATTATGGTGAAGATCTAAAATCATCTTCTATGCATTGATGATTTTTTTGATCATTTGAGAGGAGAAAATATATTTTCCAAGATATATTTGAGATCTGGTTACCACACGATAAGGGTTATAAAATCCAACATACCTAGTACTTATTTTTGGAGAAGGTATGACTTGTATTAAAACCTAGTTATGGTATATGGGTAAACCAGTATAGCTGAAATACTTACTACCATGATGAATCAGATCATTCATCCAATTCTGGATTAGTTTGTGCTGATTTTTGTTAATGATATCATAGTCCACTACCCATTAGTTGTTTATCACGACCAATATATCGATATCATCTTTTGTACATTGAGAGAGAATCGATATTATGACAATGTAACCATATTACGCTTTTGGAATAATAAATAACACTTCTTATGCCATGCCGTCTTAGAGGAAGGAGTTTTAGTGGAACCATGGAATTGTTTAGCCATGGTATCCTTGGAACAACCCAAGAAATTATTCAATATTCAGAGATTGTTGGTTCTAGTAATTTATTATCGGTGATTTATCTTGGATTTATACCTTTTTGATCACTGATTTCTAGGATGACCAAGAAAGGGGTAATGTTTTTTTTGTATGACGCTTATGATAGTTATTTTCAGTAACTAAATGGTAGGGTAGCCTAAAAACCTATTTTCATTTTACCCATATTGAGTGAATTAAATACTATATAATGTGTGTCATGACCCGTCCTCAGGGCTCGTGCCGTGACTACCCCAATCTCGCCTTCCATAGGCCAGGGGCTGGCGACTAGCACCAAAGGTGTAAATCCCGATAACTGGGAAGGCATTGCCTTTATAAAAGTAACAAAACACCACGGAGTACAAGAGGAAGTAAAACACTAAGTACAAAGAAAGTGATGAAAAGTAAATGGGCCAGAATACAAACCCAACTAGAAATACAGCTACAACTGAACAAAAGTACAACACAAAAAGACAAATAGCTATAAGAAAGGAAGCAGCTCCTGGGTCGTCCTCCTCGGATCCTACCTGAAGGGTAGGTACAGATAGTGTAGCTTATCAATGCTCTCGCCCATCAACCCCCTCTGAGTGTCATCTTGCCGTGAAGTCCACCTCCGGATACTGACTCGTCGGGTGGTCCACCTCCGGGTACCCTCCAGTCCTCGAACACTCGGCCTCCGTCAGCACTGCCCGTCATCTGCAACCAACACAACGAGGTGCGGGCATAGCCCATGCAGGGGTGAGTATAACGATACTCATAAGGGAACCCAAGACCCTCAAGGTCTCACTAAAACCAACAAGGATAACCACAAAGAATATCTCAACAGATAACCTCTACTTAGGTACATTCCCATACATATACCTAAGTTATCATATAACCCATCTCAATCATGAGGAAACACAATATGATGAAATCATCGGATAACCACTACCCAGGTATATCCCCATACATACACCTAAGTTATCAAGTGACCCATATCAATCAAGAGGTAATCCCAAAGGTCATAGACTCAACTCAAACTAGGATTTTCATTATCGAAACCGTAATTGCTGAAGAGCCCCGTCTCTAGAGTGTACAATGGTTCTGTCACGACTCCGAGGTACTTCTCACTAACCTAAGACTGCTGAGGTACTCCTCCTGTCGAGTACCGCGGGCCAGCCACCCAAACACAGTAGTGCTTCCCGCCGGGGTATGCCACCCAAACACAGTAGTGAACACCCCCTAATAGCCTGTAGAGGTACTCTCCGGACGAGTACCGCTACACAGTCACACAAGTAGTGCCCCGTCCGCCGTGGGTCCGCACCCAAACAAAGTAGTGCTCCGTCCACTGGGCTAGTTGAATCATCCCAAGTCGAGTCGGTCAAGCATTCGTCAGGTCTCAGTCGGCTACACGGTCTCCATACTCCACACGCTCGTCTCTGGGAGGGTCTGCTCCATGAGCTACAGTTCGATACTCCAAGTATCTCAATGTTCCACGAAAAAGTATCTCAAAGGACCGCCTCATCACAGGGGTCTCAACGCACCAGACAGCGCGTCAATCGGACGCCCGGTCTGTGAGTTACTAGCCTTTTCGTCCCCGGGGCCTGGTTAGTTTCATGTGCGAACCAACCCGGACGTATCTCAACTGTACCCTGAACTTTCATAGGGTATACTCATAGGGACTATTTCTCCACGTGATCACCAACGCCACTGAAGGTTCGTCAAACGGATGTCCAGTCTGAATGTTATCATCTTTTCTGTTCCAGGGGCCCGGTTGGATTTCGAGTGCAATCCCACCCGTCCACTATCGAACTACATCCAAAACTCAGGAGAAGTATTCCAAAAGTTCTGTCTCATCAAGAGGAAAACAACAAAGTTGACGACACATCAATCGGACGTCCAGAACTCAAGATATAAGTGTTTCCGCTCCGAGGGCCCGGTTGGTTTCGTATCCGAACCAAACCGTCTGAACCCAAAGTTCTCCAAAACATTGAGTATAATATACCGAAACGACCGCCTCGATCCAAGGATCGCATCGCAACTGACGGTTCGTCGATCGGAGGTCCATAGACCATGTTATGGGCGTTTGAACAGATAAAATATGAAATGGGGGGTCTGGGCCCGGCCCGGCCTGGCCCAACCCCCCTGGGTCAGCCCGAACCGGGTCGACCCGGCCCAGGTCTGGGTTCGGCCCATCAGGGCGTGGCCCGGCCCGGGCGGTCCAGTCTGGCCGTGCAGCGCACCGGCCTGGAGGCTCAGCCGAACCGACCGAGCGTTGAGACGCGGGGGGCACTACCCCCCGCTTGCTTCGCTAACCGCAGCCCCACGTGGGGCCGCCCCTTGCCACCAGACGCGGCCGGGCGCCGCGTCCCGCCTCTCCGGTCCCGCGCGGTCGCGGGACGAGCAGCCTGCCACATCGGCTTCAGCTGCGGCGGCTCTTCCAGGCGGCGCGCCGGGCGCCGCCTTCTCCTGGCCACCGACCGGTGTCGGCCGCCACCTCCAGCCGCCGGCACCGCCGTGCCAGCGAGGCGTGCCGGCGGAGTCTTCCGCGGACCACCAGACGCGCTCCGGTGGTCCGTTTTTCTCACCGCTTTCGCCAACGGTCCTCTCGAGACCCGACCTTTGCTGCGGCATCTTCAAAATGCCTACGCGGCCTGCCTCACCATCATCCCTCGATTCGCACTTCGACAACCAACTGCGGAGTCTTCGAATCGCCTCCGCGGCCCCGACTTCGCCCGCGGTTTCGTTCGGCCTCAACGGCACAACGCGATGGTGTTGTGCTTCTTCCACGCATTCTTTCTCATCTCCGTGTGGTGCAACGGTATCGCGCTGCCTTTCACGTGCCGCAACAAATTCAAACAAACAAGGGGGGAGGAGGGTCAACTGTGTTCGTGCGGTCCGACCTCCTCCCGTTATTATGATAACAGGCAGCCCAATTGAAACCAAGAAAGGCGACAGATGAGATCACGATCAACAATTAAAATAAAACCCACAACTTCCCGGAACAAATTATTCCCAACCCGCAAGGAAAACCTTCGCGGATCAACTAGATACTAAGTTGATCCATGTTCTTTGTTTTCTTTAGAATGAAAGAATCAAGGGAATAAAATCATTCTAAAAATAATTCCCTACCTCAACATTGTCGTCGAACGAGAGTTTTTCGCAGAATTAACCATCACGGAAGAAGAGGATCATCACAGAAGAAGAGGATCATCGCGGAAGAGAAGGATCTTCGCGGAAGAAACGTCGTGGAAGGAGCGTCGTTGATTTCCGAGGATTTGGCGTTCTTCGTCGGAGATAGGTGCGTTTTTCACGTTCTTCGCGTTCTTCGTCGAAGATGAACGCTTTCCTCCAAATCCTCTCCATGCAACAAGTTCCAACAGAAATAAAATAAGAACAATCTTATTTTATTAACGCACGATTCAACCTTTGAAATTCAAAAAGAAACAATCAATTCAATGAATTAATTTTAACGATTTAACCGCCCAAATTAATGAGGCATTTCTTAACCAGAATAAACGCCCAGTTTCACTTCATTAATAGGGGTGGGGGTGCGTTACTTAAGAAGAAAAGAAATGGTGGGGCTCATGTGGGCCCCACCCCACATTAATCCTCTCAAAGGTAGTTATCAATAACTGGGTCCCACCCCTAACTCCCTTACATAGGTTATAACCACATAAGAGAGAGGAAAAGTGTTGTGGCACAACACTTAATCCACATAACAAGAAAAGAAAATATAATTGTAAAACAATTATATTATTATCCCACACTTTAATTAAACATCTCAACCCGAGAAAACGCAACTCCAAAAGGGGTCTTCTTATGCAATTATCGGCACTACGAGTTCATCAGTGTCCTCAGATTTCAATTCCGAGCACCGTTTCAAAAGTTAGAAAAACCCGCTCGTTCATTCACTGAAAGTACCCGAGCTAAACTTCAGAAAATGATTCCGGGAACACCGAGCATTGGAATCAGGTTCCGTCAGAAACTATGTTCTTGTAAAATCCCAAATAAAATTAAAAAAAAATTCCCTTGAATTTTACGGGTCTTTACAATGTGACCCTTCTAGAGATGGACACAGAGAAGTTCTAATGCTGGAGGATTGAGTGTCTTCTTGTTTATCAATGCAGCTAAGACCAAATGATATGTATTACCCTACTCATGATTTCAAGTTATTAGTAGTTGTACATTCCATGAGTATTGCATCCCGCTTTTTTATAATATGAACTTTCATTACATTACAAAAAACTGAGGATCTTTAAGGTTCAGTGTCTTGGAAACCAGGAACATAATACAAGAAAACAACATAAAACATTCTTCATAAACACTTAAAAGGATTCTCCTTAAGTTAATAGTATGTTCATTACAACATCTCATAACCTAAGGACATATATCAAAATAAAGGGTGAGAAGAAGGCCCAGTAAGGGAAATAAGAGAAACATTTTACATGTGAACTTGAGATACTTCAACAAGGTCATGAAAAGAACTTTAAGGAATGAGAAAGAAATCATGAGGCATATCATAATAAAAATAACATTTTTCATAACATAATGATTTGGCTACAACATTTAATATTGAAAATCATTTCTGTTTCACCAAAGTCCATCCCCAAGGCGTCATTAAAAATTACCAAGGTTATTCACCATGGTGTCGTTAAAAATAGTCATCTCTAGAGATTAAGTCTTTACCCAATGCATTGGAGCGCTATCAGGGCGCACCATTGAAATTTATTTATTATAATGTGATCCAAATATATCATCATCAAACATTTCATAAACAACCCATATATCAAAAAAATAATGGGTTTCATTTCATAAACATAACGTTTAAAAACTGCTTTAAAGACATGATCTTTACGTCACTTTAAACCCAGGGAAAGGGAGAGCGGGTCTCACGTATGTATATACCAGAATTTAAAATAGAACCACTTGATATATATGTGAATACCCCTATATAAGAGAGATATTTGAGTATTCACTTAATAAAATAAAAGAAATTTAGAAAAAGAGAGAGACATTTTGAGACGGAAATTCTGCAGCATAACGGCTATGTTACGAGGTTTTAGAAAACATTGAAAAGAGAGGAGACATGGGTCACCCACTCATAAATAACCCATAATGTAGTAGGGGAACATAATATGAAGGATTTAAGAACATGGTAATGAAATTTGAAGGACACACCATTGGAAATAAAAAACATGGAAGGAAGACATAAATTAGATTTCTCTTATGAAAAATTGGCAGCCTAACGGCGTCAGTTAAACATCAACAAAAATGAATTGAAGAGATAAAATAGGGTCTATCATCATATTAAAATAAGAGTTCAGTATTATAGATATAGATATCATAACCCAAAATAATAAAAAGGAACTTGAAAGACTTGACATGAAAGTAGAACTTTGAAAAAAATGAGAATGGTGAAAGAATCCCTTAAAAATTCGCCAGCCTAACTGCACCACATAAACTTTCTTAAAAAGAATTGATGAGAGAAATAGGGGGTCTCTAATCATATGAAAATGAAAAGGGATTTAATATGAATATATAAGAACTTCCTCCAACATAAGAACATGGAGCACAAAAGAAATGACATAAAAGAGATTACTTGAAAACAAAGAGACAGGTCAGATCCCATACCTTAAACGTAACTCTTAAAACTCAATAGTTGGGACCTTGAGAGGCTTGAGGGAACCATGTGAGGACTACTTGGGAGGTAAGGAGACCCGAACTTCATTTATTATGGTTTTGGAGTCGAATGGATGAGAGGATGGCTTGGTAATTATAGGGAAAGTGAGGGGACAAGGCATTAATGACCAAGGGACACCTCATTGGTGGTTTTGGAAAAACCATGGGCTTTCCCATGGTATTTTCCCATGGTATTGGCCACTTGGGACACATCACACAATAATTCATCCCCTTTAGTTGACCATCCCTTAAAATATCTAATGACATCATCATGACACAATTATGATGTCATTTAACATACTGAAATCCTAAAACTGCATTTTTACTATCCACTGAAAATTCATCTTTCTCAGAAAAATCCCAAAAAATTACCATAACATAATATCGATTATCTGAGTTCAAAAATAAATTCCATTTTATAAAAATCTTTTTATAAATCTTTTGAATTAAATTTTTAACTAAAAACACTATTCACCCGAAAAAACTATTACTTGATTAATAATTTATGAAACCATTATTTAACCATTTTATTAAATCACATTACTTAATCAAGGTGTATAAACTATATTAAAACTTTCTTTAAGTGAGATTACTAATCTATTTGGTAACATTACTAATCATAAGCGTAAAATCACTATTCATAATTTACTATTCATCAAAAATTATGTTGATATTATTAGGCTCCAAATTCCTTACAGAACACTTTTGCAGAAGAACATTTTTTGAAAATCATTAAACATCATAAATTATTTAAGCTTTACATAAATATTTTAAAATATCCTTTTTTCAAAATTCATCAATAAAATACATCCTAAAATTATCCGAACATTTGAAATTTCGGAAACATCAGTAAAGGAAGAAATCTTAATTTATTCATACCAAAGGATTACACAAAGAAGCTATGGTGTCGTCACATAGACCCTTATAAAACCAACATATGACCTAAGTGTAAGGTGTGCTATGGTGAGAGAATCTGAGGGAGGCTCAGATAACATTGCCCTAGTATTAATCTCTACTTACTTGAACTTCTCCCGTAGGCGTTTCCATTCAAGCTTGACATGATGGAGTTCAGCTTGGGCTTGGTCCAAAGAGAATCCCAAAGATTCCACCTCCGTCCCAAGCTCCAATAAGTGGGCTTTATAAGGTTCGAGTCTACTGGATTAAGCCATCAACTCCTCTTTCTGGATTAACCATTAACGTCTCTATTAAATCCTTAAGAGTAAGTTAATATACTATTCAAAAAGTTTGGGTCGTTACATTCTTCCCCCCTTATGAAATTTCATCCCCGAAATTTTATACTTGAGGCCTAGTCGAAAAGGTGAGGGTACTTTTTCTTCATTGTTTCCTCGGGCTCCCAAGTCGCTTCTTCATTCTTATGATTCCTCCACAACACTTTCACAAGGTGGGTATTCTTGTTTCGTAGAACCTTTTCTCTACGGTCTAAGATCTCCACTGGATGCTCCTCATAAGAGAGGTCATGTTCTAGTTGTACCACCTTTGGGTTCAACACATGCGAAGGGTTGGGTATGTACTTCCTCAAGAGAGATACATGGAAGACATCATGAACTTGAGATAGGTTCAGTGGAAGTGCTAGTCGATAGGCCACCGCTCCTATGCGATCAAGGATTTCATAGGGGCCAATGTACCTAGGGCTGAGCTTCCGTTTCTTCCCAAACCGCATGACTCTATTCCATGGGGAAGTTCAAAGGAAGACTTTGTCGCCAACACCAAACTCGAAGTCCCTACAACAGTTGTCAGCATAGCTCTTTTTCCAACTCTGAGCAACCTTTATGTGTTGTCGGATGGAATGAACCTGTTCTGTCATCTCTTGCACAAGATCAGGCCCAAGAAGCTTTCTCTCACCACTTTCATCCCAACAAGTAGGAGTTCTACATCGCTTTCTATACAGAGATTCATAGGGTACCATCTGAATACTCGAATGGAAGTTGTTGTTATAGGAGAACTCAACTAATGGGAGGTGTTGATCCCATCCACCTTTAATTTCCATTGAGGATAATCTTAGCATGTCATCGAGTGTCTAAATAGGCCTTTCAGATTGGAAATCATTTTGAGGATGATAGGCCATACTAAAATTCAATTCAGTATTCAGAGCATGTAGAAGCCTTCTCCATAATTTTGATGTGAATCTTGGATCACGATCAGACATGATGGATAGTGGTACCCCATGCAGCCTTACCACTTCCTTTACGTATATCTTGGCAAGTTGATCCAGAGAGAAATCTTCCCGAATAGAGATCAAATGGGCGGTCTTGGTGAGACGGTCTACAATAACCCATATCACAATGTTTCCCTTGTATGTTTTCGGGAGATTAGTTAAAATGTCCATAGTGATATTATCCCACTTCCATACGGTATGGGTAGCGGTTGTAATACTTCCTTAGGAAGTTTTCATTTTGCCTTTACTTGTTGACACAATAGGAACCTTGTAGTGTAATCAGCAATCTCCTACTTCATGTTATCCCACCAATAATGATCACGAAGGTCTCTATACATTTTAGTGCTTCTCGGATGTATAGAGAAATTTGAGCTATGATTTTCATCCATCAGTTCGTTATTTATCTCCGGAATAGATGGAACACATAGTCTTGTATGAAATTTCAATACACCTTCTTGATCAATTTTGAAATCAGGGAACTTCCCATCCTTTACAGCTTCAAACTTCTCATGCAGAAAAGGATCTTCTTTTTGAGCCTTCTTGATCTTCTCTAGTAATGAAGGTTGAGAAATCATTCGGGATAAGGTTGATGATGTCCCTTCCCTTAAAATTACCATGTCTAGTTTTACTAGATCTTTAATCAAGGGATCTCCTAGGATCCCCATTATTTCTAGAACAACTTGATCTTTCCTACTTAATGTATCCACGACTTTGTTTTCTCTTCCAGGGTGATAATGAATTGAACAATCATAGTCTTTAATAAGATCCAACCATATCCTTTGTCTCATGTTCAATTATTTCTATGTGAAAATATAATTTAAACATTGGTGGTCCGTGTATATATCACATTTCTCCCCATAAAGATAGTGCCTCCATATCTTTAGAGAAAAAACAACTGCCGCTAGCACTAGATCATGCGTAGGATAGTTCATCTCATGAATATTCAACTGTAGAGATGCATAAGCAATTACCTTGTCATTTTGCATGAGGACGCACCCAATACCTTTCATAGATTCATCGCTAAAAATAACGAATCCTTATCTGATAGAGGGTAGTGTTAACACAGGTGCAGTAACCAATCTCTTATTCAGCTCTTGGAAACTGTCCTCACATTCTTTTGTCCAAATAAACTTAACCCCTTTTCGAGTCAACTTGGTTAGCGGATTATAAAGCTGTGAAAAGTTTTTCACAAACCTCGTATAATATCCTGCTAAACCAAGGAAACTACGAATCTCAGTTACTATTGTGGGTTTAGGCCACTCCTCCACAACCATTGTCTTTTCAGGGTCAACCGAGATTCCTTCATTGGTTACGATGTGCCCCAAGAAAGCCACTTGTTGTAACAAAAACTCACACTTGCTGAACTTTCCAAAGAGCCTCTCCTTCAATAGAGTTTTCAAAATAACCCTCATATGATCTTCATGCTACTCATGAATTTTTGAATATATCAAAATATCATCAATAAAAACTACCACAATGTTATCACGGTAGTCCTTAAAGACGCTATTCATCAAATCCATGAAAATAGTAGGATCATTAATCAAGACTAAGGGCATAACAGTAAACTCATAATGCCCATATCTTGATTGGAAGGCAGTATTTGGAATGTCTTCCTTCTTCACCCACAGTTGATGATAACCAGATCGAAGATCAATCTTGGAGAAGAATTGAGCCCCACTAAGTTGGTCAAATAAATCATCAATTCTTGGAAGAGGGTATCTGTTCTTCACTGTGATCCCGTTCAGTTCTCTATAATCAATGCATAGTCAGATTGATCCATCCTTCTTCTTCACAAAGAGAAATGGTGCTCCCTAAGGAGACACACTCGGTCGGATAAACCCCTTTTCCAACATGTCTTGGAGTTGTTTCTTTAACACTTATAGCTCCACATTTTCCATTCTATATGGGGTCCTTGATATCGGTTGTGATCCAGGTACGAGTTCAATGGATTACTATACCACTCTTTCTTGGGGAGGTCCAGGTAACTCCTCATAAAATACATCCATGTATTCCTGAACAATCGAAACATCTTCTATTTTTATACTCCCTTTTCCTTCTTCATCATCACCGAATAACTCCATAATGAAAGATATAGGAGGTGCTTCTAGATAGGGTTCCGTTCGGGATATCTCTCCTTGGAAGATAATTGTAGGTCATTCATTCAAGACGACTGATATTTCCTTACTTCTGCATTTGATCTTAGCATTATACTTTGAGAGCTAGTCCATCCCTAGTATAACGTCAAATTCCAACATGGGAATGACTACTAGATTTGCGATAAGATTTTGCTCACTGAAGTAAACACTAGAGTCTCTAAACACTGTTGATGCATGGATAATCCCACTTGGAGTCTTGACTGACAATTCTACCTCAAGCAGTTCATGGATTGATTCTATATTCTTTAAAAACTAGGAGGAAATAAAGGAATGTGTAGAACCAGAATTAAACAAAGTACTTGATAGTTTTGAGAGGACAACAAGAGTACCTGCTACCACGTCGTTCGGAACATCAACATCAGTTGTTGTGATACAAAAACAACGACCTTGCTCCCTTGGCCTTTGCTGAGGCTGATCGTGATTCCCATCCACTACCCTCGGATTTGGACAATGATTAGAAAAGTACCCAATCTGTCCACACTTGAAGCATTTGACATCGGGTAGGGATGGAACCATCATTCCTCTATCGTCAGTGTTGGGGAGTTGAGGCTTCACCTCACTGCGACAATTCCGAGCAACATGGACTCCTTTTCCACACCTGTAGCACTTTCCACTTCTGATCAAGCAGTGCCCCAGATGCTTCTTCCCACATTTATTGAATGTGGTAAGTTGCATTTTCTTTCCACTTCTTCCCAGATCAAAAATCTTCCCTAAACTGGCCTCCAACAATCTCTTCTTGTCATTTTATTTACGAGACCACTATGTCTCACCAAACTCTTGCTCGACTTTCATTACACTCTGTATGATCTCATCGTTGCTATCATAGTCCCGGTTGGCTAGATTCTTCCGCAGATGAGGTCTTAGTCCACCGAAAAATCTAACAACCTTCCCACTTGGATCCATGACAAAGCTATAGGTATATCGTGAATGTCGGTTGAAGTTCATCTCATAGCTTTCGATAGATTCGTTCTCCTTCAGCTTCAGATCGAGAAACTCTTTATCCATTCTCGTTCTCATGGAACGAGGGAAATACTTATTAAAGAATATTCCTCGAAACTCGTCCTACTCCATAGCTTCCATCTCTCCTCTAAACGTAGTGTTTTTGACCAATAACCACCCCTGATAATCTTCTCCCTCTAGGCGGTAAACATCAAGGGTGCCTTTTTCTTGTTCCGAACAAATGAGTACATAAAAGATCTTTCCAATGGAGCTTATCCATTGTTCCGCAACCAATGGGTCAGTAGATCCACTGAATGTTGGTGGTCGTTGATGCATGAAGGACTCAACAGAGTGTTGTTCCCTTCGTGGTGAGGTCGGCCTCTCAGCTTGATTCAAGTTATTACTCATAACTTGAGTCAGTTGGTTCATCATTCACATGAATGTTTCCATTCTGGCTTCCATCGGAGGGTCGTCATCACATGGTGCATTGCGATCACCCTCTTCATGGTTCCTCCTATTGCCCGCCATTTTCTAAAAGGATAAAACCCTAGTGAGAAACTTATTTCATTTATTAATCTTTTAACTAATACTTTATTCTTAGACAATTGCATTTCTCTATAATTCGTTCATAATGATTCATAAAATGCTTGTGATTAACCAAACATATCCCCAGGGAGTGTTGTAACCAAGAGTGCAGCAAGGACCGTTATCGTGCACCAGTTCACGTTCGAGCCTAGCTCAAAGCGGTGTTTTCAGGTTTTACCCCTATGTACTTCTGTGCCAGAGCCGCCTCTACCTGCTCGTATCTAGACATGTATATATTTGTTTGATAAACCACTTACTCAATACTTACCAAAATACCAGGAAGTTTTCCTATATTTAAACTTTTCTATAGGGTTATTCCTAATGTTTTTATATCCTAATTTTCACAAATAACTAAAACATCCTTTGATACCAACTATGGAATCCCGCCTTTTTATAACATAAACTTTCATTACATTACACAAAACTGAGGATCTTTAAGGTTTAGTGTCTTGGAAACCAGGAACATAATACAAGAAAACAACATAAAAAAATCTTATTAAAAACTTGAAAGGATTCTCCATAAGTTCATCCTAGGTTCATTACTGCATCTCATAACCTGGGGACATACATCAAAAGAAAAGGTGAGCAGAAGTCCCAATAATGGAAACAAGAGAAACATTTTACATGTGAAATTGAGATACTTCAATAAGGCCATGAAAAGAACTTTAAGGCATGAGAAAGAAATCATGATGAATATCATAATAAAAATAACGTTTTTCATAACATGAAGATGTGGATACACCATTTAATATTGACAATCATTTCTATTTCACCAAGTTCCATCCCCATGGTGTCATAAAAAATTACCAAGGTTATTCACCAAGGCGTCGTTAAAAATAGTCATATCTAGAGATTAAGTCATTACCCAATGCATTGGAGCGCTATCACGGCACACCCTTGAAATGTATTTATTATCATGTGAGACACATATATCATCATAAATAATTTCATAAACAACCCATATATATAAAAAAATAATGTGTTTCATTTCATAATCATAACGTTTGAAAACAGCTTTAAAGACATGATCTTTACGTCACTTTAAACCCACGAAAAGGGATAGTGGGTCTCATGTATGTAAATCCCAGAATTTAAAATAGAACCACATGGTATATATGTGAATACACCTATATAAGAGATAGCTTTTAGTATTCACTTAATAAAATAAAATAACTTTAGAAAAAGAGAGAGACATTTTGAGACAGAAATTCTACAGCATAACGGCTATGTTACGAGGTATTAGAAAACATTGAAAAGAGAGAGGACATGGGTCACCCACTCATAAATGATCCATAAAAAAGTAGAGGAACATAATATGAAGGATAAAATAAAATTTTAGTGAAATTTTAAGGACACACCTTTTGAAATGAAAAACATGGAAGGAAGACAAAAATTAGATTTCTCTTAAAAAAATCGGCATCCTAACGTCGTCACTTAAACTAAAAAAAATGAATTGTCGAGATCAAATAGGGTCTCTAATAATATTAAAATAAGATTTAAGTATGATAGATATATAGATCATACCCCAACATAATCAAAAGTAACTTTAAAGACTTGAAATGAAAGTAGAACTTTGAAAAAAATGATAAAGGTGAAAGAATCCCTTAAAAATTCGGCAGCCTAACAACGCCACTTAAACATTCTTAAAACGAAGTGATGAGAGAAAGAGGGGTTCTCTCATCATATGAACATTAATGGGGCAGTAATATTAATATTTAAGAACATCCTCCAACATAAGAAGATGTATCATAAAAGAAATGACATAAAAGAGATTATTTGAAAAGAAAGAGAGAGGTCAGATCCCTTACCTTAAACGTAACTCTTAAAACTCAATGGTTGGGACCTTGAGAGGCTTGAGGGCACCTTGAGAGGACTCCTTGGGAGGTAAGGAGACCATAACTTCGTTTAGGATGGTTTTTGGAGTCGAATGGATGAGAGGATGGCTTGGTATTTATAGGGAAAGTGAGGGGACAAGGCATTAATGGCCAAGGGACACCTCATTGGTGGTTTTGGAAAAACAATGGGCTTGCCCATGGTATTTGCCCATGGTATTGGCCACTTGGGACACCTCACACAATACTTCATCCCCTTTAGTCGACCATCCCTTAAAATATCGCATTACATCATCATGTCACAGTTATGATGTCATTTAACAGACCGAAACCCTAAAACTGCATTTTTACTATTCACTGAAAATTCATCATTCTCAGAAAAATCCCAAAAAATTACCATAACATAATATCGATGCTCTGAGTTCAAAAATAAAGTCCATTTTATAAAAATAATTTTATAAATATTTTTAATTAAATTTTTAAATAAAAAAACTATTCACCTGAAAAAACTAATACTTGATTAATAATTTATGAAACCATTATTTAACCATTTTATTGAATCACATTACTTAATCAAGGTGTCTAAATTATATTAAAACTTTCTTTAGGTGAGATTACTAATACATTTTCTCACATTACTAATCCTATGCGTAAAATCACTATTCATAAATTACTATTCCTCAAAAATTAAGTTGATTTTATTAGGCTCCAAATTCCTTACTGAACACTTTTGCAGAAGACCATTTTTTGAAAATCATTACACATCGTTACTTATTTAAGGTTTACATAAATATTTTAAAATATCCTTTTATCAAAATTCATCAATAAAATACATCCTAAAATTATTCAAACATTTGACATTTCACAAACATCACTAAAGGAAGAAATCTCAATTTATTCATCCCAAAGAATTGCACAATGAAGCTACGGTCTCGTCACATAGCCCCTTATAACACCAGCATATGACCTAAGTGTAAGGTGTGCTATGGTGAGAGAATCTGAGGGAGGCTCAGATAACATTACCCTGGTAGTAATCTCTACTAACTTGAACTTCTCTCGCAGGGATTTCCTTTCAAGCTTGACACGCTGGAGTTCGGCTTGGGCTTGGTCCAAAGCAAAGCCCAAAGATTCCACCTCCTTCCCAAACTTCGATAAGTGGGCTTCATAAGGATCGAGTCTACTAGATGAAGCCATCGACTCCTCTTTCTGCATTAACCATTAACATCTCTGTTAAATTGTTAAGAGTAAGTTAATATACTATTCAAAAAGTTCTGTCGTTATAATGAGACTTTGGAGGCGTTATCACATGGTTTAGCAGCTTGTGGTATACACGGGCTACAAGAGCCTCAGGTAGTGAGATCTAAACCTTTGGTAGAGGATGTGGAGCATGTATCTTCATACATTCAATATTGCATTGGTTTATACATTGGGAATGGTAAATATAATTGATGATGTTGTGAGCTGAAAGACATAGATGAAGGGAATGAGGGATTCTTCAGATTAGTGGTGGATAATGGCCCTCTTTGTAGGCATGTGTATAGATGTCCATGAGTTACACCGAGGAGTAGCTATAACCTTAAAATATATTATACGAGTGATTTTTCACCTGATTAAGACCAAAAAGTCATTTGAACTTGAGGGAGTAGTTTTAATAGACAAATTTTATTGTGGGGAGAACAATTAGAATGGTTTCTTAGTAGATATGACTATATTATTTTTGGTGGATGAGAATGGATTCTTATTGGAATATGAAAGGAGAAAGTGAAGGAGTTTCACATTTCTAGATGGTAGGTGCATCTTGATTTGAAAAATATGTATCATGATCTCAATAGATAGTAAAACTAGTCAAGAATGAGGATGTTGTTAGAAGGATTCATGTCTAGATGCTTCACTTGTCAACAGGTTGAAAGCTGAGAATCAGAGGCCTTTTGGGTTTTTACAACATTTTCCCATTCTTAAGTGGAAATGGGATGATGTCACTATGGATTTTGGGACAGGATTACCTAGGAAAACCCATAATAATGATAATTTATGAGTGATTTTTTACCTATTGAAAATGGAGACCCACTTCTTACCAATATGAAGACCATCAGAGTTGAGGATCTTTGAATTCATTACTTGAGTTAGGTGGCTCAGTTTCATAATGTTCTGAAGAGTAACATTTCAGACAGAAATCCTCATTTAACAATGTGTTTTTGATAGGGTATTCCAAATTCTCTAGGATCACATGTTCTTTTGAGGACTACCTATCATCCCCAAACTAATGTTCAATATGTGAATACTATTCAGGTTCTGGAGGATATGTTACGAGCCTATGTTTTGGATTTTGGAGGTTTATGGGGAAAACTTATTGAATTAATGGTGTTTATATATAATAAATGCTTCTAAATATCGATCCAAATGGAACATTTTTAGGCTCTTTGTGGAAGGACACGTTATTCACCTATTTTTCGACTGGAGGTAGGTGAGTTATCACTTTTTGGTCTTCTTCCTATGTTGGAGACATTTATGTAGTGACGATTGATCAGAAAGTAGCCGGTGACCGCATAGAGGAGGAAAAAATTTTATTCTGACCATTGGATATGACCATTGGAATTATAGGTGCATCATTATGTTTTCCATCAAGTGTATACTATATTGGTGAAATACTATATTAGGAAATAAGTAAATATAGCACCCAGGTTTGTCGGATGTTTGAGATAGTGGAATGGTTCGGTCCAACATCATTCCGTTTAGACCTTCTATAGTGCTATAGTTCCATACATGATGTATTTCACATGTAGATTCTTAGGAGATATCATAGATACCCTTCCCATATCATAGAAGTATTAGACATTGAGATTTTGGTTGATGAATCTTCTATGAATCACCTAATTCAGATTGTAGATCATAGTGAGAAATATCACTGGGGTTGGACAATATTATTGGTTTGAGTGTTGTGGAAGCATGGGTATTTTTAAGAAGAGAAATTGGAGATTGATTTTGATATTAAATCATATTTTCCAGACATGTTCACTGAGACCTCATAGTGATGCTTAGAGAAGTTCGGGGATGATATGTTATATGGTGGGGAGGTTGTAAGATCCTATATTCTTCCATGTACAACACTCTTTTTTTAATTATTACTTATGGGTGAGTTTTTAATTTTCATGAAACATTAGTGGTTGTTTTTTGGTTTGTATTTCTATCATTTTAATAAACACTTTCTTAGGGTGGAACGAATCATTAGAAAAATGGAGTGGATCCATAGGGAGAGCATTTTTTTGGGGAAATGACATAATGTTCAGGTATATATGGTTATTTAAATTAATAGAGTCAGTGTATATGTGAATAATGTTTTATCCTGGGTTCACAGTAATTTTAGATGATTTAAAGGGGGGTTAGGTTCTTTATAAGGAAAATGGGTTGAAAACCACCTGCAGAACATTTACACATCAAATAAATGGATTATGCATCTTGTAATGTTTAGTTTTTTTAATATTCATCCAAGAAAGAGGGTTATTCGACATATCCCATTAAAATTTTAAATGAAGTTTAACAATAATAAATGTCATCTAATCACCCGACCAACTATTTTAATTAATGTTGTGCGGATAATTTTTCCATTAACCTTGATACCCTCTTCTCCTCTTGACCCTAGTGTATATTCCATGTTCACTTGGAGTACCAATCTACATTCATGATGTTACAATAAAATGATCAATAACTGGTAAGTGGTTTTTGTTATTTTCTCCATTCTATACCTTGGATCTCAAACTATTATAGTATAATCCCCTGACCATGTGTGTTACTGGTTTTGATATTGATCATATTTGATTTAGGATTATATTTTCAATCATTTTCACCATATTCCTCATTGGATTTTTCCACTTGAGGCATTTTGTACTTCATCTGTTAAGGTTGGGGGTCTAAATATTAACCCTATAGTTTTATAATTTCCTAGTAAATGAAATATTGTGATTTATCCAATGTAACATGTGCCTAAATTAACTAAATAATGAATGATATTAATTTTTTGACATTGTTGGTTTTAATTGGGGTTTAACATGGCTTTTGGCTACCTATTGGGTGAGAAAACCTTGAAATTAATTGAATTAGATAATTGATTAAAGTTTGTTTAGCATCATATGGAACCTTAGGTGATTTCTTGAAATTGAATCCCTGTGTTATGGGTTACTAATTATTAATTTGACTATTGATATAATTTTATATAAATGATAGATGTAATTTAAAGATAAATTGTAATTCATATAATTGTACACTAAGGCTTATGATGTGATATTGTGATATCCATGCTTTTAAGACTATTCCTGTGTCAATTAATAAAATTTCTATATATTGGGAATTTCCTTAGCATAAAGAAAAATATATATTCAATGACTATATTAAATGGGATTTTCCCAATCCCATATTGTATATATAAAAGGTCTTTGAATTGGATGTAGTAATGCTTATAGGGCTTTGAAAAAAATTCTATAATTATTATATTGACCAGGATTTGTGCAGTCCCATGATATAATTCTTTTAGGGATTTGACTGGGATGCAGTAATTCATATTTGTGTTTGAATCTAATACTAATGTTATACCATTTTTAAGGTTGTGGTTGGAATGGTCGTGAGACATGCTTAGAGACATTCTACCACGATTTCAAAGTAGGTTATTTTACCATTTTTATATTTTATGGCCGGAATTATTGTGAGACACATTCAAAGTAATTATATCATGACACAGAAGTAGGTTATTTTACACTAGTTATATGGTTGTGGTTGGAATGGTTGTGAGACATGATTAGAGATATACCACCCCGAAGCTAAAGCAGTTTGTGGGTTTATTTTATTAATTGTTGAATTATATAATACACATATTTATTTATTAATTGTATAAAATTCATTTCATACATGTTTTATATATTTGGCTGTGTTGACCTACTTTGTTATACCCACATCCAATTTTTTCCACCATTTTATACCCAATCATTTTACGTGGATGTAGGTTTGTGCTAGGGAAAATGATATTCTCATTGATTATTTTGTTTCTAGATGGGCTAGAGTTTGGAGGAAGGAATTAATTGGGATTCTAGAATGGGAAGTTTTTATTCTTTTTTCAGTATTCTAGTCATTCTCTTTTACTTGTTATTTAATGACATTTACTTACATTCAAGAACATCATTATATTATTCAGATTATTATTTGTTCGATTATTCAGTTGGCTTTTATTGTTGGTTTCCACTATGTCTATACCTTGGTTTCATCAATTTATATAGATTATTTCTTCTACAATATATCTTTATTCGAAGTGTTATAGTCTCCCCAATATATATTTAACACCCACACTTCTAGTTGGTAGCTGTTAGTGTATGAGGAGTTGTTCTAGAGGCCTCGTAACCAATGTTTTTTGGCCACATGAGAGAGTGTTAGATCATGGGATTTTTCAAGAAAAATTTGATAATGGATTTTCCATTAGAAAAATAATATATATATATATATATAATACAGGATTTATCATTTAAATTTTGACAGGTGTGAGGATATCTTATTACAATGAAATAATTTAAAAGAGAACGTTATAGGATTTTACCTCTTAAATGGTGTCTAATTTATAACCACCTTAATGTACATAGAATTTTCCTTTGGTATGACCAGTACGACAAAAACATGGGGAAGAATATTGGGACGGGAATATGACCGAATCTATTCATGATTCCAGGATTAAATGGTGTGAGGAGAAGGGGTGGTATTTATAAGGGGAGTGGAGTGGTGTTTTTGTTTATTATATTAATTATTTTATTATTTGGCCTCAAGACTATCAATAGTGCGGGTTCATGTGGCTATATATATAGACTTGTTCTTTATAGTTCTATATAATGGGTTCCTAAATTATCAATGACTCAGAAATTCATTTATTTGGATTAAAAAGTTAAATACAGTAATTTTTTGTAATTGACAATTCACAAAAAAATCAACTATTTAAGAAAATACAAAATATTCACCATAAAGTTTATTAGAAATGTAAATTTCAAAAATTTAATAAACTAATAAAATAATTTTCTAAATATTATAAATTTAATTTTTAAATAAAATAATCATTTATTTAAATTATACTGATTTTAATATGAAAATCAATTTTACAACCCTTTGAAAAATTAATTATAGTGTAATTAAAATATATAATCTTTCTAATAAAAAATAATATTTATTTATTAAAATATTTTATGAAAATAATGATTCTTGTAAATCAATATATTGACAATAAAAGGGAAAATAAAATATTTATGTTTTACAAAAACTGTAGAATGTAATTTAGCATTTTAAAAACATTTATTTACTTATACCATGATATATAATTATTTAATTTATAAGATACCTAAATATTATTTTACCCTTTCATAGCTGAGGTTACTACTCTAACGTTCATAATACTATTACTAATGGTCACATTACTATTCTGACGGTCATGTTACTATTGTAATAGTCAAGTTACTATTACAATGGTCAAATTACTAATGGTCATATGTGTTTAATATTTCCTATAAATACCTATTATTTAATTAATTCCTCATTCAATTCCATTTTTTCTAAATTATACATATAATTTGATCTTGAAAATAAATATTCTATAATAACCATTTAGTATTATTTATACAACAATGTTCACAAGTGCAGTCATTGTGGTGGATCGAGTAGATCCAATTTTTCATATTCGTATTTTCTTATTTTTTATTTATTATATCAATATAATATTTGGAATTATTATTGGATTTTTTTGATTATTAAATCATCATTATTCAATTTTTAAAATAATATTTTTGTTATTCTTTATGTGATGTGTGAGGTTTATACTAAATGAAATAATTATGATAAGGGAAATTCCATTGATAAAATTATTTTTCATTATTGTTAGATCATTTTAGTAGTATAATGACATTAAAAATTCAATTTTATCTTATAATTTTTTATATATATTAAGAATAATTT
This sequence comes from Viscum album, assembly GCA_963277665.1. Lineage (NCBI taxonomy): Eukaryota > Viridiplantae > Streptophyta > Magnoliopsida > Santalales > Viscaceae > Viscum > Viscum album. Next base: position 558,014,522 of record OY728120.1, on the reverse strand, counting down.
TTGAAAACAACACATCCACATCAGAGTCCTCTTTTAATGATTAAGCTTTATCATCCTCACATGAAATCATCCTTCCTTTCATTGATTTGGAGGGTTTAAAAGAAATTTTATTTTTATAATTTAACTTATTCATAATGTAATAATCTTTACACATTCATTTTGAAATTTTAATTATATGTAGATCATTGTGTGGAATATCACCAGAATCATTTTCTTCCAATGCCGATAATGTAGCAAAAATTTATCTCATGTGATTCATAAAAGATCTAAATAATAAAAGAATATAAAAAATTATCACCATAGCATAAAATGGTCTACAATAATTCATTTTACATTTACCCAAGCCCTTTAAAAAATTAATTACATGATTTTAAACATAATTGACCATAAAATAAAAACCATGGATAATAATTTCTAGTATATTTGGAAGATTAGGAGAATAATTCGAAATACTAAAACCAAAATAAAATAATTAATTGTTTAATCAAAAAAATTAGCTCCAAATATCATTTCACCTGTTAAATTTTCATAGGATAACCTGGGAATACACAAAATTTGGGATGAGCTAAAAATCCTAGTAAGAGATTTAACATCGGAATAAAGCATATCCCATTAGTTAAAAGGGATAACATGATGACGTAAAAATGGAATTAACATGGATAAAAATATGGTATCATTATATAAATATCATGGGATCATGTAATAATGTAATAATAGTAATGTGGTATAGATATAAAACATTTAATAAATATGATTCAGGCCTAATTTCTAAGACTATATGACATGGTGGACAATGTCCCATAACAAAAAATGGTTTACTTCCTATCCCAACATGAAATATCACGAGACTAAACATCACCCAATGAATTGGATTTATTTTTGGGAGAACCTATTATAACATTACCATGAAATTTTTTGACACATGAATAATCAAACATAATTAATAAACATACATGTTACCCATGGAATGAAATGGGTATCATAATCATGTCATAAAGAATAATAAATAGAATATCATAACGGTGTCCCTGAAAAAATCGATTTGAATCATACATGGATATTCGTAAGGTAAAACTGGAATATATAGTTATAAAGGATTTACAAATAATGTTCAAATGTATAAAAAGTGTGTCTAATAATCTTTTTAAATAATCATGTTTAGAGTAGTTTAAGGGAAAATATAATGGATTCTTCAAAGTAGAAAAAAGAATAGTTTTTTTGGAAAAAATTGAAATGATCAAATAAATTTTTTAATGGTAAAATTGTGATTTTATTAAAATATTTTTGGATTTAAATAGTCTAAGGAGTGTAATTGAAAATGGGTAAGAAATCTAGATGTTCCCTTTAATTGGGCTTACTTATCATGAGGAACTAAGGAAGGAACCTTATAAAACTTGTATTTCCCAGTAGAAAAAAGAATTAATGAGATCGTTACATATGTTTAGAACAAAAAAAATTAGGAGGAGTATATAAGAACAAATAATAATTATATTGGGATAATGAAAGAGAAAGAGTAACTCGAAAGAAAAATGGGGGTTCAGAGAGATTCCATTACCTTAACAGCAAAAGTGTTATGCACTAGAAATTAATGTTTTGGATAATCAAATTAGATCAAATAATTAATTAATTCATAAACTATTAACTATTTAATTTATTTATTATAGTTTTATTATGTTCATTAATGGTATTTTTATTATTTAGAAGATTCAATTTCCTCATTCTCTGAGCATTCGTTTCACAATTTTATGATTGGTTCCATTGAGATTAATTGTGGGAGTTCATTCCAAATGGAAGAAAAACAATATAAGTGGAATTATATTATATGGATTGACCTTTATAAATTTAAATAGTCCCATATATCATTTTTTAGGTATGATAATGATTCATTATATTATATTTTAATGAGTAATGTTAATTTATTATCGTGATTTTATTATTATCAAAACATGTTTTGTTTTATTATTTAATATTATATATATATATATATTAGTTCTAGATCATAAAAAAAATCAATATAAATGTAAAAATATGTTTTAACAATTATAATAGTTTGACAAGAATCAATGATAGTTGTAATGGAAAATGAAAAATGGTTTTCCACAAAGGTGGTGGATCGACACATCATAAATGTTGTTTTCATTTTTAAGATAAAAAAACAAGAGAATAGATTTGATGATGAATATGCAGTTAAATTAAAAAAATTCTACAATGTGTACTATAATATAGTTATCATGTCACTTTGGATAGTGGAGGGTAGTATAAGGTAGAATAATTAAATAATTTAAAAAGAAAAAGGTGCAAGATTATACCTCATGAATAATGCCTCATTGAGAAAATTTTTAAGGAACATGGAAATTGTATATTGGTGATACCATCATGAAAAAAATTTAAAATAGGCTTGGTAAATAAATTTGGTAGAATATTATCATGTTTCAAATCTTAGAATGTATGAAGAGAATAGGTTGTGAGGGGTGGTATTTATTGGTGGTGGATTGGGGTATTAAGATTATTTTATTCATTAGTTTATTATTTTGGATCAAGACTATCAAAAGAGTTGATTCTTGCAACAATTTATATTTAATTTTATATGTGAGTTCAAACTAGTTGGTGTATACATCATCGATTACTCAAAAATAAATGTATTTGACTTAAAATGTTAAATACTACAAATTATTTAATTTCACTATTCACTAAAAATTCCACTATTTTAGAAACACAAAATAATCACCCCAAAAACTTTGAACAAGTAGAATAAAAAATGGGATTGAATTTATGAAAATAATTTTTCAAATATGAGAAATTTAATTCATTATTAAAATAATCATTTATTCAAAAAATAATCATTTTAATATTACAACTGATTTTAGGAAACATTGAAAAATAAATTAAGGTCTCATAAAATTACCTTATAACCACAATATAAAAAAAATATTAATTTATTAATCAATTTTTTGAAAATATATTTTCTTTTAAAGAATTATTTTAATTTTAAAAGTGTAACTATGCATTTATGTTTTATAAAAATACCAACACTTAATTTATCAATTTTAAAACAGTATTTTTCTGGGACTATGATATAAATATATCATATTTTAACTTCTAGGGTAAATAAATATTATTTAGACTTTAATAGTTGGGGTTACAATTCTATTGGCTGGATTAATATTTATAATGGTCATATTATTATTCAAACAGTCATGATACTATTCCACTGGTATAGGTTTTTCGATTTCAAGAAATACCTTATAAATTATTAATTATACATTAATAATGTTTTATTATGTTATATCTGTAATTTTAGGTGATTAATAATATATAACATAATATTAAAAATTTATTTTCAATTTAAAAAATTATGGGTCATTATATTTTTCCCGCTTATGAAATTTCTTCATGGAAGTTTCATTTTACATACAAATATAAAAACATTTGAGGCTATATATCCTTCATTACTTCCTCTGGTTCCCATATCGAATCCAGGTACATATGGTTCCACCATAGTAATTTTAATAGGGGAGCAGTCTTTTTGGGTAGAACATTATCTTTATGTTCCATGATCTTCACCATCTTCTCTTAATATGAGAGGTCATTCTTAAATTGTACCACCTACAAATTTAGTTAATGTGAGGGAAATGGTATGTACTTTCTCAAGTGGGATACATGGAATACATCATGTACATAAGTCATGGTTGGTGGAAGTTACAGTTTATAATCCAAAACTCCACCATGACCATGAATCTCCATGCATCCTATGTACCTGTGACCTAACATTCATTTCTTCCAAAATATCTTGATCATATTATAAGGATATATGTGGATGAATACCATTTCTACAACATTAAACTCTATGTTCCATTAGAGATTGTATTCATAGATCTTCTGTCAAATTTTGGTTACCATGATGTGATTCTAAATGGTTTTCACTTTTTGTACCATTTCATAAAAAACTTCAATTAATAAAAATTACATTCACTTACATTATCCCTATATGATGTTATTTTGAATCGTTTCCCATAAATTGATTTATATAGATCTATTTTGATGATTTAGTGGAAACTAGTATAGTATGAGTTCTCAACCAAAGGTAGATGTTGGTCCCATGCTCATTTAAAGTCTATATAACATTATCTAAACATGTGTTATAGTGTCTAAATTGTCTAATCATATTGGCCATCAGTTTGAGTATGATATGACATATAGAACTTCATGTTAGATTATAGATCATGTTTGAAAATTTTACAGGACAGGGATGTAAATTTCACATCTCGATTAGATATAATAAATAGTGTTCCTCGATGAATACTGACCACTTCGTTGATGTATATATATGTAAGTTGGTTTAGTGAGAAGTCATGTTATACTGCAATAAAGTGAGCTATCTTTGTAAGATGATCCAAAACAATCTATACATAATTGTTTCTTATTGATGTCTTTAGAAGTTCATGGACAAATTCCATGGTGATTATTCCCATTTCCATGTTCTTATGGGTAATGGTTTCATCATCCCCTTAAAATTATTCATTTCAACCTTCACTTTCTCACACACTAGAAACTTTGATATATATTTAGCAATATCATTCTTCATATTGTCCCACAAATACTGTTATTGGAGATCTCGATACATCTTTGTATTCCTAAGATGAATATAGAAGGATGCTCTTTGTGAATCATTTGGAATATATTTCTTTATCTCTGTATTGGATGATACACATAGTCAGGACCATAATCCTATAACTCCTTCCTCATGAAATTTGAACTATGAGGATTTCCCATTTGAAATAGCTTCATCCTTTTTCAGAATTTCCACATCATTTCATTGAGCATCATTTGTAATCTACATGAGGGATGGTTGAAAAATAATTTGAGAATGGAGTAATGATGTTTCTTACTTAATGATTCCCACTTACAAACTATTCAAATTTAGGAATATTGGGTCCTTCTCAACTCTCATCATTAATAATGTTGTAGGATCCTTTCTACAGAGAGCATCTGAAACATTATTTCCTTTACTAGGATGGTAGTGGATTGAGCAGTCAAAAACCGTGATGAGCTATAACCATATTCATGGGAAAATATTAATTTCCATCTATGTGAATATATATTTTAGGATGTTATGATTTTTATATATCAAACACTTTCCTCATAGAGATAAATCATCCAAATTTACAACTTGAAAACCACTTCTACGAACTCTAGATCATGTGTGGGGTAGTTTTGTCATGATTTTGAAATTACTGTGTGGCATGGGGTATCAATTTTTTATCTTTAATCGGTACACAACAAAATCCATTCATTAAAGAATAAATGTATACCACAATGATATCCCTACATGTAAAAGTGAGAGTAGTGGTGTGGTGATAGGCCTCTTTTTCAACTCTCTAAATCATCCTTCACTTTCACTAATGACGAAAAACTTTACTACCTTACATGTTAACATGGTTAATGGTTATTAAAATTATGATATTTTCATAAAAAATTATTGGTAATAACAATAAATACCAATGGAACTATGGATATTCATTATAGATTTTGGGATCCACCTCACGTCATTTGTCATTGTCTTGGAACAATCAAATATTTTCCATTATTGGTGATAACATGCCCCAATAATGGAACTTACTCCATACAAAACTCACATTCTCTATAGATTTCCTAAATTTTTTCTCGTTGCAGTGTATTCAACGCAGTATTCAAATGCTCATCATAATACTCTTTTCTTTTAGGGTATATTAGTATATTATCAACAAAGAACACCACAAATTTTTTGAGGTAATCTATAAATATTATATTCATTAATTACATGAAATTTTATGGAGAATTAGTGAGTCCATAGGGAATGACAATGAACTCATAGTATCTATACCTCATTCGAAAGGCAGTCTGGGAAATTTATTCATTATTTACCATTTTTCGGTAATACCAGATTGACATTTTATCATAGATAAAATCATGGACCCATGTAGCTGATCAAAAAATTCATCTATCCATGGTAGGGGGTATTTGTTCATTTTCATGATTTTTTTAGCTCACAATAATTAATGAAGAGTCTCATTGATCTATCCTTCTCCTTAATAAAGAGGAATGTCGCATCCCCTGGTGGATCACTCTGGTGAATAAAATCCATTTGTTGATTCCCTTGTAACGGCTTCTTTATTTCCGATAACACAATAATGGACACTATATAAGGTTTCATTTATATTGGTAGAGATAATGGAATATGTTCAATTGAGAACTCATCTTCTATTTCAGGAGGAAGTCCATGAAATTATTTATGGAAAATATTAGTATAGTCCCCCACAATGTGCTTTTCTTTGAGCATGATTCACCCATTTATCTCAATAATTTTATATTGACATGATTTATCATAAGGCGATAATATATATACGTTAGATGATGATTCTGAAAGAGATTCATCTTTACTATTAAACTTATAAAAAAATTGGATGATTTCTTTGGATTTGATGAGGGATCTCCATTTCCCAAGAGTTTATGTTGTATTTTCATAAAGACATCAAATCCATGCCAAAAGCAGCATCAAACTCCACAAAAGGAAGCTAAAAAATATTTTATAGGATGTTCATTCCACAAAAATTAATTGGGAAAAAGTTATATACTTTGGTCGTAATAATTACCCCATTTTTTCTCACAAATAATTTAAGCACCATATTTTGATGTGGTTTTTGAATAGTTATACTCAAATTGAATGATATAGAAGAATCCATAGAAGAAAAATAAAATAGTACATTAACTATTCTAAGAAAAATAACTTCCATACCCATCACGTCATCATTATCACGTTCCACCATAGAATTAGTGATACCATATTCACTTCCTTGCTACATTTGAGTTTGTTGTTGTTGATTTCCTATAAAAACCAATAGCTGAGGTAAATCGCTCATATAATGATGATATTCCATGTAGTTGAAACATAGAACTTTGTGATGAGTGTTGATCAGAACCTTCCTTTCCACCTCCACATTTGAGTGATTATTCATATGCATTTAGTAATTATTATCTTAATGTCCCTCTCTTTCTCATTTTATGTATCTACTAGTCCCCCTTATGTAGTTTTTTTGGATATATCTTACCTCACTTTTAACCCGTGAGAAGTTGTTTTTTCATTCCATCCTAGGATTTATGTTTTGATCCTCCCATATTAAAATAAATTTTACACTTTTTATCTCCTAGCCCATGAGACCAATGAGAGTCCCCGATCTTCATTTCAACTTTAAGGGATTAATAAACAATATTCTCATAGCTTTTGAAGTCTCGAATAACCAATACTTATCAAATATTTGTATTAGTCTAAGAAAAAAGTGTTCCACCATTCTTTCAATGTTCACGAAAAACCTAATGGTGGATCATGCAAGCCCTATAATTCTATCCTCACACACCCAAATAAAATCATTTTCCATTTTCTTTATCTCAAGAAACTCCCTTTCCATATTAAAATTAAGAGATAAGGGAAAATATTTGTGGAAAAATATTTTTTTTGAATGAATCCAAATACATTGAGTCAATTTCCTCCTTGGAATTTGTGTTTTTTATCCATCATCCACTGATCAACTACACAATCATATTAATCGACCACCACACATATTTCTCTTATTCTGAGCACTAAAGGATAAAGAATATCTTATCAATGGAGTAAATATACTATTACAAAATGATTGGACTAGAATATACACTAAATATGAGAGGCATTTTTGCATAAAGGATTTGACCCCAACTTTATCTTTCTTAGGATAATACGGGAGTTACACATGATTCATGTTACCACTCATTAACTGATTGGGTTTTTCTAGTAATTTATTTTTGTTTTTATAGCTCATTCCCATCATATTTTGCAATTCATTAGGGAATTAATCACATTGACTATCAAATTGATTATTCAAAACTGTTCCCTTATTTCTATACATTAGCTAAGAAAGGCAATAAATAATTAAAGGATATTAAATAATTAGATAATTATAATATCAAATAGAAACTAAGGATATTGAAATATAAAATTGATGATGAAATGTATATCTGAACTTGTGATCCCCTATGTTTCAATCTTGTTTATCCATGGGGATAGAATTATCCTTTGGGTTATTACTACAATTTTCTAGTCCTGATCCCTATAAATAACTACACCTTCCATTGATACCAAATATAGATAACCTATCCCTTCACACAGATAAATACATGATTTTAAGCATAATTAAAAATCAAATACAAACCGATGATAATAATGACTAGTGTCTTTGAAAGATTGAGTATAAAATTATAAAGCATGAAAAAAATAAATAAAAAATTTATTTAATATCCATAATGATATACTAACTTTATTTGATATCTTACATCTATAAAGGATAACCTAGTAATACATGAACAAATAGATGAGTTAAAAAAAGCCCAGTAAGGGATTAAACATTTGAATAAAGCATATCACATGTGTTTAAAAGAACAACATTTGACATAAAAATGAACGCAACATGAATAAACATATGGAAGAACAAAATGGAGATCATGGTATCATGTAATAATGGAATCATAGGAATTTTGAAGTATTATACAACAGGATATAATCCTAAGTCAATGCTAACTACCAAGACTACGTCACATGGTGGACAAAGTTCGATAAAGAAATCATGTTTACTCCATGTCTCAAAATGAAAAATCATGAGACTGAACATTACCCAATTAATTGGAGGGATATCTAGTAGAACATATCTTAACATATTCATTCATATTTTTTCCACATGAATAATATGATTTATGGAATAAACATACTGGTTACACATGGAAGAAAATGTGTATTGTAATCATGTCATAATGAATAACCAAGACAATATCATAATGGGTTCCATGAGAGAATGGATCTAAATCATAAATAGAAAATATTAAGGGAATATAGGCATATATATTGATAAATGATGTCCAAATTATGTTAAAACATCTAAAAAGAGTATTTATGAAACTTTAGAAATGAGCCACTTCAATACAATTTAAGGGAAAATATAAAACTATCATTTAAGCGGAAACATGTATATCTGTTTGCGTAAAACCATAAATGAAGAAAAATAGTTTTTTGTGATAATATTATTTATTTTATAAAAATAGTTTTGGATTAAAAAAATTTATGATGTTTAGTGGAAAATGGGTATGAAATTGCGACGTTTTTATTAATCTGGATTGCTTATCGGGAGGAATTGAAAAAGGAATCTTATAAAACATGTATTTTTACATAAAAGTGAGAATAAAAAAGATTGGTACATTTAGATTAAACATAAACACATATTTATAAAGGATTAAATATTAATAATTAATAATTACATCACAGTAAAGAGATCAAGAGAGAGATATAGTAATCAAAAGGAAAAATGGGGCTTCGAAGAGAATCACTTACTATATGTCTAAACGTGTTCTTCATTAGCACTTAGTGTCCATGGAAATGAAATTATCTTAATTAATTAATTAATTAATTAATTAATTAAGAACTATTATACATGTATATTATTTATTATAACTTATTTGTGTTTATTTAGGGCCTTTTCTGAGTTATAATATTCATTTTTTTCATTTTGAGAGTATTTGTTTCATGATGTTTTGATTTGTTCCCTTGATTTTAACTATCGGAGTTGATTCCAAATGGAAGAAAAACTAATGAAGTGTATTTATAAGAAATTTATGTAACTCAATAATTTTTTATGATCCCATATATAATTTATTAAGATATGAGAATGACTTATTATATATAATGTTAATGATGAATGTCAGATTATATTGGTAATTTTTTTTTATCAAAATCTAGTTTGGTTTTATTATTTAATATTATATATGGATATTTGTTCATGAACTGAAAAAAGTTTCAATATAGAATTTAAAATATTGTCAAACCATTATATTGGTTTTAACACAAGACATGAAGGCCGTATTAGAAAATGAAAAATTTTCATCCATGAAGGTGGTGAATCGACACATCACATATGATGCTTTCTTTTTTACGGAAAAAAAATATAAGGGAAGAGATTTTATGATGGATATCCCATTAAAATAATAAAATTATAGTATATGTATGATACTAAAGTTACCATTTCACTTAGGATAGTGGAGGAAATGATGATGTAGAAGACATGTTGAATGTAAAATGGAATGGTGGAGGATTTTACCTCTTGAGTAACGTATTTTTGAGAACCTCATTAAGGCACTTGGAATTTTTATTTTGGTGAGAACATCAAGACAAGAACACAGGTAAGAGGCCAAAGAATGAAATTGTGAAGAATATTATAATTCTCCAACTCTTAT